>JAVLUX010000006.1:41262500-41862500 GCA_032164185.1 Moxostoma hubbsi
TAAACAACATATTTACACAAAACAATTTACATAACAAATGTACACATACTTACACAACAATTTACATAACAAATGTACACAATACACACAATGTAGAATACACATACACTAGATACAGGTATAAATATATATAAACACTAATTGAATTGGGAGAATATATTGACAGAGTGATGATTAATAAAGTGCAGTGCTGATTGTTGATCGTGAGAGATCATGTGTTCAAAAGTCTTACTGAACCTGCAGAGTTGCATTCACAATGTGTTAGAGCGAACTGCTCCGTGGAAATAAAGTGAAACTCACAGCACCTCACGAGATGATCGCAGATCATTTGCAACATTCTCATTGATTATGTTATTCTTTCAAACAGTTTTCAGTATCTGAACAGAGAAAAGGAGTGATAACTCTTTACATACGCTGTTCTACGAGACAGGGTCCTGTTGCACGCCTCTGAACAAACAGCGGATCAGACACGAGCACTGACAGCTTTTCTTTTGTCTGTTCTTAAAAATATAATAAAGTGTGTTTCTTCAAGCGCGTCTTTTTGAATAACAGCATTTCTTGTCATGTGTCACTCCGAGACGTCTTAAAGGTCACCCACCTGAAATAAATTTGGAGGAGGAGCTCGCGAACTGGATTGTGCCTCGTCGCATTTGGAGTGTGTCGGGTGAAATTTCACACCCTATGTGCACATAAAAAATAACAAACATTCATAAATTCGCTCATAGAAAATGCTCTTAACCGCTAAGATCAATAGTTATTGGGAAAGAAGGCTCAGAACTCTATACATGTGCATGTCTAGGAGAAGTGCTTTACATTGCACGTAACATAAGGACCGAGTCAAATAACACAGATAAATGGCGTCACGTTCTCTGACACGTGATCTCAATCGAAGCGATCGTACAGAGATGATATAATCATCATATATCCTTATTCTATCATAAATAATCCTATATACATACTCAGCTTTACTTAGGAATTGAGATTATATGCTCACAGATAAATATTGAACTCTCTTTTACATGTATTTACCTCAGATAATCTCAGCGATGCAATAAACAAATGCATGCATCGTAACATCAAAAGATATCAAATTACAGGTTTAACTTCAAAATAGTAATACTTTAAGTACAACTCGTAAGAGGTAATCAATAACTGAACAAAGATTACTCACTGGTATATGAACGCACTCTGTCAAACCGATCGAAACAAGCAGCATAACTCCATCAAACTTGCTCGGTGTATGCGCTATAGACCACGCCCCAATAACTAGACTGTTCCGTTAATGCACGTCTTCTATCTCTTAACGTAATATTTCTTTCGCCACAAGGGGGCATTAGTGTCTCTTTTATGCAGCTAATACAAATTGGAGAGCCTTTTCAACAGCACTCGTGAATAGAAGAGCTGACTGTGCACACATAAAATCAGATGCGCATTGGCAGCTTTTCTTTCATCCGTTCTTCAAAATATAATCACGTTTCATCAAACACATTTTTGTGTCTCTCTTAGAAGTCTTAGTGGTCACCTTCCACTGTGGCTGGTACGTCAGCCTGCATGAAAAATCTGCATTTGGTGGCTGTTCATTTCAAACCTTGTTCACCAGGAGTAGCCTGTACGACAAATTCGGAAGAACGGAAATCAAAACAGTGTCATTGACTTCAAGTTTTGCAATCGCACCCACACTTTCGGCTGGAAAATGATCTCTAGAAAGTTTTAAACGATCATGTGTTGGTGAATGTTGAGACACCCGGCGAGCCGCTTAATTTTTAACAAAGATCCACTTGTGGCTCACGAGCAACTGGTTCCCAACCCCCACTCTAGTCAGTGAAATAAATACTTTTTAAATGAAAGCTACTTCCTCTTATATAATTATCTCTTTATTTAGAACTTGGCAAACAAACCTTACCATAATACTCAATCACACATTATGCCACATTTCAGTCTTATATGTTGTTGACCAGTATTCCTATAAACTTTCCTCAAGAAACTGAAGATCTTTTCAAAGCAAAGTAACAAAATATTACGTTATTTTAGTTAAAAAAAATACACAACGAAAATAACACGTCTTGCAGAAAATCAATGAATGAAAAAGACAGAATTATTGCAGAGCGCATCTTTTGGCTTTCAATGTATTCTTTAGCATACTTCATTTTAAAGTGTTAAAACAAAATGTACCTCAAAGCTTTTGTGAACCAGATGTCGCACCTGTTTTAATAACAAGCTCCCCTTCATTTTCGTAACCTTTCTTTTGATCACATCAGCAAAAATGTATCAAATGATGGAGACGTACAGATATGTGGTGTAGGTAAGCGCACCTTGATATGTTAAAAAGATAATCCAAGTTTCTGGATCACAGTGATGCTGTCCCAGCAGCGTGTGTCAGTCAGATCATGATGAACTTCTGGATCCTCCGCTGTAGAGCGCTCAGAACCAGCCTGTAAAATCAGAATAGCAAAGAATCAGCCACATGTGTGTGGGCGCGTTTGTGACTTTGCCCGAATCCGCATAATTCCTTTAGTGAATCTGCCGATAAATCAGCACGTGCACATAACTGGCGAATTCTTTCTCTGCTCAAGCCAGGATTCAGTTTCACGTGAAGTGCGCCCACTGATAGATAGGGTCATGCTGCACACATGGATATTTACATATCGTGATATACACAATATAGCAAAACCTCTGTTGAATGACACTTTATATCGTTGCCACGATATATGTCGTCATATCACCCAGCCCTACTTCAAGCTATTGCCCACTGTCTGTGTGTTTATCGTTTTGCCTATAAAGGTGGAAACAGCTTTTAGTGGCCCATCAGCTTTCCCATTTAGTACACAATGACCTACACACTTATACACTTGCAGACAAGCATCCTGTAAACACATGGTTCTCAAAAGTGCCCATTTGTGCCTCTCAGTACCTATATAATAATCAGAGCTATCGTATGACTTGAGTGAATAGAATTGAGAATAGAAAAGAATTAAATTAGTGGTTTGAATACACTGAATTTATTCTGTGAGTAGAGCTCTGTGGATTTTTATGTTCTTAATACACTTAGGATTCAGTGAAATTGTCTACATTGGATCTGACACGAAAACCCATATTGCTGCATTGTTATTGTGTAAGAAAACTGCCACATTACCTATCCACATGAGGCACTTTATTCTGTGTTTCAGAGGGACAGATAAGAGACAATTAATTGTTCTATTATTCAAAAAAGGGTATTTATAAAAATATATTTTTGTTTGTGTGTATGATAGGGTTGTTCCCAAGTTCATGAAGCGGATCAAGGTACGAGACTATAAGGAAAGGAGCGTGTTTGGAGTTCCACTGCAGGTCATAGTTCAGAGGAGTGGGCAGCCTCTACCTCAGAGTATACAGCAAGCAATGCGTTACCTGCGGAGCCAATGCCTCGACCAGGTGAGAGATGATGAACACACAGAAAATACCTGCAAGTACCCACATGTCCAAACATATACTTCAAAGCTTACAGAAATATGCACAAACATGTCTTAATGTACTTAAATGGATTGTTCACCCAATAATAAAAATATCATGATTTTGTCATGATTTACTCAAGACTTTCTTTCTTCCGTGGAACACAAATGCCGATGTTAAGCAGAATGTTTGGGAGCCTCAGTCAACGTTCACTTTCATTGTATCTTTTTTTCCATACCATGAAATAAATGGTGATGGAGGCTTTCAGTCTCTAACATTTTGCCTTTTGTGTTCTGTGGAAGAAAGTCACCTTTTTAACTTTGGAGTAATGTGTGATACAGTCAGATCTGTATAGAAAAGTAAAAGTCTGGTTATTAGTTAGTGGAAAAACTGTTCTTTAGAGGGAAAAAATAACCTAGTTAAAATATCCCTATTTGAACAGCTGTTTAGTTGCACATTCCCTATTGTGTCATTATTAGTAGCAGGACCCAAATTCAAGCACAGGACATCTGTTGTTTTATCACCACATGCATACCTGAGTTCAACATTCTCAGTGCATGCACATTGCAGTTTACATGTAGCAAAATAACCGCAAAAGGCCTGAATGTCTTTCCTGTTTGGATGTGTCCTCTAGTTACATATTACCACACTTACACACATGGTTGACATTCCCTTCCAAGAGTGTTTATGAGAGAGCAAATGATCTATGTACTATAGACGAATACCCTCTCCCTGTTGTCAGATGGAAATACTACTTGACAAATTACGTAATGGCTACAATTTTAGACATAACAGTTGCTACTTTGTGACTAAGTTATGTAAAGAGTGGTAGGGAGTTTTCCTAGAGGTGCCTTTAAGACATCTTTTCCTGTGTTTGGAAAACTCATGGTCACATAGGTGATCCATCTATTTAGCTGTCAGTTTGAAAAAGAGAGAGTGCAAAGGAATAAATCACTTCCTGAAATGAGGGGATATATTTCCAAAAAAAGAAATGGAACAATTTAAGACATTGGTACATTGCGCGGTTGACCAGCAACTTAAATGTAATGAGTGATTTTACTATTTGTAACGTAGTTTATATATATTAAACTATAATTTCCATCATAGTTTAATATATACAAAAGTTTGTTCCAGTCCTCGAATCTGAATGGATGTGAGACATTCTATGAGAACTGATGCTTTCACAACATCAGCACTCCGATGCTTCACTGTGTGTATCACTCCGCTTGTGTTTGTGCCATTCTAAACTAAAGTGTAAGAGCAGTGCATATGTGTTAAGAGCTATATGTGTCTCTTTACATTTAATTTTGTGACATTACATATTTTAGCCAGCAAGTGGTGGCAAAAGATAATTTTTGTCTGGAATATAAGCCAGTTAGGTGACGTGAAGTGAGTCAGCATCAGTCAGTGTTTTCATTCATCAGCACTACGTGATTGCTCGTATTACTCACATGCTCATCTATCTATCTATCTATCTATCTATCTATCTATCTATCTATCTATCTATCTATCTATCTATCTATCTATCTATCTCTCTCTCTCTCTCTCTCTCTCTCTCTCTCTCACACACACACACACACACACTCACTCACTCACTCACTCACTCACACACATTCTTGCATCTCCAATAACTTGTTAGAAAGAGCCCAAGCAATGATACTAGTTCTAAAGTGGCATTTTTAATTACTAACCGAGGCTTGGATGCATCATTTGGTTTGAACTAGCAACGGCAGATTCTGAACTGTACTTCCATGCACAAATGCGTTTTTTTATGACCGTACGTTAAAATGTACTTCATTTAACTGTTTTATATAAGCAATATCACACTCGCAATTGTGCTATATGGCTCTAAATCAGCACTGTTTTGATTACCAAAGGCCGCATCACTGCAGTGCTGATGTAGGGCAATATTGTACTCTTGCTCCTGTGATATTGCTTAAATACGTATGTAGCTAACCACCTTTTTTTACAGGTTGGGCTCTTTAGGAAATCTGGAGTGAAATCACGCATCCAAGCCCTTCGCCAAATGAATGAATCGTGCGGCGCTGGTGGGGGTGGAGTTAACTACGAGGTCCAATCAGCTTATGACGTGGCTGACATGCTAAAGCAGTATTTCCGAGATCTTCCAGAACCCCTGCTTACCAGCAAGCTGTCTGATACCTTTCTGCAGATATATCAATGTAAGAACATGCATAGCATTTTTACACGCATGCACTTTTGATATGCTTTGTTGAAGACCACACACTTGCACTGACAGTGCCAGCACAAACTGTGTGCACAAATACTGATATCTTGACTTTTGAAACAAGAACACACAGATTCAGCTCACATCAAAAAGAACAAGGCTTTTTCCAGAGGGCAACTACATAAAGAGCTATAAATGCTTGTTCTTGGATGCATGAATCGTTTTGAAAGGGCAAAGAAATCTAAACAAATTCAAGAAATAGCTGTCAAATGACATTTTGGCACCAATAAATCTGTGAATGTGAATCAGAGCCAGCAACATGCTGTAACTCAAAAGCAGCTTTGTGTGTTGGTACCACAGCTATTTCACACCACACAAACATATAGTGCATAAACACTGTGTGTGTGTGTTCACCTCAATCTAAATCATCAGTACCTTGGAATATACAGTATAAAGATAAGATTTATGCTCATGAGATTTCTTCTGTTTTGGAAGAATTTAATTAATTTAATTCGAAATTGTTTTAAATGTATTAATGTTCCATGCAGTCATTTGGATTTGAAAAGAAAGTTAAGTAGAATATTATTTGACAGACAACTGTGTGATTCCTGAGGTTTTTTTGGCCATGTGACGAAAGTTCTCAGTAATTCTACCATTATTCCAACAGAACGTGATGTTATATTAATATTATAACATTATAATAAATTGTTATTACTCGGACATCAACATATCAACATATATTTTAGAGCCCTAGAATTTGTATTTCTTGTACTGCACATTAATTTATATATAATGTGAATTTATTGACTCTAAAACACAAAGCATCATTATAACTCCTGTCTCCGAGGAACATGTTGCCTGTCTAAAAGTCTGTTACCACAACCAAAATTACGAAGAAAACAGCAAGTATGTTCTTCCATGGACTATAGCTGACCTCAACTGCATAGGAGGTCCCGGCATTCCACACAGACAAATAGGGTCTGTGCGTGCCTGTTTTGTGTGTGTGTGTGTGTGTGTGTGTGTGTGTGTGTGTATGTGTATGTGTTCACTCTGAGTCTTTCATAATCATCATATCATCCATACACACATACTTGCATACATGACATTTCAATTCAAATCAATACATTCTTTACTGTTTAAAAGAGGCTTGGTGAGATCATAGTGGTTTATATGAGTAATTCCTACATTTGCTTGCCCCTCCCTGATCTGGACTGACTCCCTTCCTTTCTTCTCTGAAAACATGACTTAATATAAATAGTGTTGTGAATGTACTTATCTTTCATCTCGTAAATATTAGAGAAAGCAGTAGCTAAGCAACTGTTGGAAATATTGAAGGATAGTCAGGTTTTAGAGAAAATACAGTAGAGAAACTGCTCTTCTTAGGGTGACAAATGGCTTAATGATAGTGGAAGATGCTGAAAAGTGCTCCATTTTATTGTTGCTTGATATAACTGCAGCGTTTGATACAGTTGATCATGATTCATTGAAGAGATGGTGGGAATGTGTTTCCTATTTGTCGAATAGTAGGACATTTTAAGTGTCTGTTGGAGATGAGATGTCCTCCTCTTCAACAATACATTGTGGTGTTCCCTATTTAGTTTTCATTATATACTGTATTTTGCCGCTTGGTTTTGTGATTCGAAAACACAACATACATTTTCTATGCTATGCAGATGACCTACAGTTATATTTGTTAGTGAATCACAAAGATCTGACTAATTTAAATGTTAAATACTGATACAAATTTTTATTTAGAATATCACGTTAGGAATTTGTTCAGTCTTGTTTCATCAGTTAATGGAACATTTCCAAGGTGAGATATGTTTTGAGTTTTAGGGATACAGATACGCTTATACATGCTTGTATTTCGTCTTATCTTGATCAATGTAATGCCCCTTTTTCATCTTTAAATCAATGTACTGTAGCACGGCTATACATTCAGTGCAGAATGTTGCAGCTAGACTTTTGACACAAATTAGGTCTTTTAATCATAATACTCCTGTTTTAGAATCTTTGCATTGGTTACCATTGGTTTTTGGGTTGATTTTGAATTGCATTATATGGTTTGGCGCCAGATTATTTAACAGAACTTTTAAGACCTTACAAAACAGTTAGAACTGTTAGATCTTCTTGTTGTGAACTGTTGGCTGTTCCAAGATTCAGATACAAAACTAAAAGTGTTAGAGATTTTGTAGTGAAGGCCCCAAGATTGTGGAACAGCCTGCCCTGAGATATTAGCTGACTATCTGCTGAATCAGTGTCTGTTTAAAAATTAATTTTGATAGACTTGCTTTTACTACTTTGTGATTTTTATGTTTTGTGAAGCACTTTGTGCTAAATTGCTAAAATATGCTTTACAAATAAAGTTATTATTATTATTATTATTATTATTATTACTTAATACACCCATGTCACTTACAAACTACTGTAGGTAATATAATGGGTTTTTGGACATTTGGACAATGCTGAACTTTTGTACCATTGTATTCTTTATAGTAGTTGGATTACCATTCAGGTATATTGCAAAGTACTCTAGTGTTTCCATCTAATAGCAGACAGACTATTTGGAGCAAACATCTGAAACATCACTGTCTTTCTCAGATGTTCCCAAAGAGCAGCGTCTGCAGGCTGTGAGGGCCGCTATTTTGCTGTTACCGGATGAGAACCGTGAGGCCCTGCAGACTCTGCTGTGCTTCCTTAGTGATGTGACGGCCAGCGTGGATGAGAACCAGATGACCTGTACCAACCTGGCTGTGTGTCTGGCTCCATCTCTCTTCCACCTCAACACAGTGCGGAGAGAGAGCTCCTCACCCAGGTGTGTGTGCACGCTATTGAATCATCTGTTAACACACTTCACATAGATCCTCTCATCTACTTAATTGCACACTGCTTGGGGTGCTATCATAATTGGAATGCAACTACTTCAAAACCTTAAACCATGCAATTATACTCTATCACGGTTGAATAACAACCCTATCAAAACAGGAAAGCAGGCAGGCGTAAGGGCAAAAGGAAAGGGTAGGTGAAAGAATAGAGAAAGGGAGAGGACTGAATTACATAAGGCTTTGAAATCCAGCTGCAATTGAAAATTCTTTACATGTAAATCGTCACATCAAGATTAGTTTATACTGCAAAAGAAAACACACACATTTCTTAATCAGTTTCTTTGTCAAGTTTTAAACCACCTTTAAATCAGATACATTTACATGAGAATAAAAACTACATAAAGGGATAGTTCACCCAAAAATAAAAATTATGTCATTGTTTACTCAGCATCATGTTGTTCCAAACCCTTTTGACTTTCTTTCCTCCGTAGAACACAAAAGGAAATGTTATGCAATGTTAGTGACTGCTATCCTCAGTTCATGGTAGCTGTTATTCTGCCTAACGTATCCTGGTGTGTTCCACGGAAGAAAAAGTTCATATGGTTTCGGAACAATATGATGCTAAATGATGACAAATTTATTATTTTGGGGTAAATTATCCCTTTAAGACTAGTTTTCTGAAAATATATCTTTATCTTTCAGAATACTTTTTGGTTTGTTTTAACTATACACACAATTTAATGAGGTTTATGCTTAAAAAAAAACAACATAATACCAAAATGGCATTATTTTAAGAAAAATAGTGTTAATTCAATATATATTTTCTGAAAGCAATTCTTTACAATTGTGTTTTAAAGATGTATAGATATTTTTTTTTTACTGGAAAACAGTCTTTGTGCTCAGTACTGTAGTCTTTGCATCAAACATAATATTTTACTCTTGTTAGCATTTTATCTCTCTAATGAACATTCTTTCATGTGTTTTACCTTACCGCAGGGTTATGAACAGAAAGAACACCCTGGGGAAACCAGACCAAAGGGACTTAAACGAGAACCTGGCGGCCACACATGGCTTGGCGCACATGATACAGGAGTGCCGAAAACTCTTCCTGGTGAGTAGACCGCAGCATGTCTTCACTTGACACTGTTTGTGCATTTATATAACTCCCAATGTAAACACACAAACATTTCACTTCTATTTAACAAAACAGACCATACCTAGATCTCTCACGCACATCAACGTTATCAAAACCGAGACAGTAAGAGTTTAAAGCTGTGGTCTTATCACTCCACACCAGATGTCTCGCTCTATCGTGTGCACAGGAGCATAGGCTCTCAGCTCAGGTATAGAGACAAACGCACGTCGGTTTCACATGTGCATACACTTTCACTCCAACACATCAGCGTGTCTGGACAAAGGTTACATTATGCGTTCTGTCACCATCATAATTGCCCATGCAAACAAACATAAACATGCATACACAGGACCAGGATTAGTTCATGGGTTTTACAGATGCCTTGTCATGCAGTTTGGTGCTATACGTGGTCCATACAATTTTTGAGTGGCAAAGTCATGTATGAGCTAGGAAGGAATGTTATAGCAAACTCCTGTGGTAAACATGTGGCAAATATTGTCATAAATGAACTGCAAGCTCATATTTTCACATGCAAATTTGCATTTGTAATAAACCTTTGGCGAGCATGACTGCATTCTAATTCCATTGTGTGCCGTAAACTGCACATTTGCCAGAAATAAACTGTTTTTTAGGGTGTAAACACACATAGGAACACACATACTGTACTAGTACCACTTCTGGGGTACGAATGGAAATATTCTTAACTGGATATGAATAAAATATTGAAAGTCAACATAAATTAAATTATTCATCTTACTCAAAAGAAGGTTGACAAAGCAGCATTGTGTTGTAAAAATATTCACCTACATACACATGCACACAAACTCACTCTTATATCATATGCCCCAGCTTTTCCTGAGCGGATCCTTTATTAGATTTAGCTAATTATGTGGAGCCATTACCTTAAAAAATAACTCAGTCTCTTGCTGTTAGCAACAATTATTTCTTCTTAATAGACTATTTATAGAGAGTGAATAATTCACAATGAGGAACGGATAAAGGTCTTCCATCTCAGATCTGATGAGGAAGGTCTGGTCCCACTGTATTCATCAGGCTAATGCTTTTTGCTGAACACAGATAACAAATTTATCTGGACTAACACTGGAAAGAGACAAGCACCATGACATGATAAAGATTGTCAGTCAGGCAGGAAAAGGAGAGAGAGCAGAACAGGACATGTACAAAAACACTAACAGTGGATAAGGACAGGCCACACACACACACACACACACACACACACACACACACACACACACACACACACACAAACACACAGGATGAGCCACTTCCAGTTGGGAATGAATCACCTATGTCACTTCTCTTCCCTTACTAGTAATTTCACTTATATTTAAGCCGAGAGCAGTTTCACCATTTGTTCCTATTTAGTATAATTAGTGTAAATCATCCACTATTTATTGCAGTCTTTTCTATTGTAAGAGCTTGACAAATCTAGTGCACCAGAACCAAATTACCATGATTTGTCATGGGTAATGTAATGTGGAGCTCCTATAATGTGCACTCATTGCTGGCTGTTCCCTTAGGATGAGTTGAGCTTATTTATGCTAATGTTAATGTGCTTATATACATGTTATGAACTAGTCTCTTTAATAACAGTTTGCTCCTTAATTAATTTGTAATAGCTCCCTGCTGACAAAACAGCATATGTTGTGTTTTCAATGCTGGTTCCCAATGTGGGATGCTGGTCTACCAGCTAGACCACCATCAAACCAGTATAAACCAGTCTAGACAAGGAATTTACACTGGGCAAAGTTGTTTTTTTTTCTGTGGGGCTACCATTGTTCGCTGGTCTCCCTGTCCAAGTTCTGTTGGTCTACAAGCCTGCCCAGCAATAACCAGCTTGTGCCAGCCAGAAAAATCATGGAAATTCATACTGAGCCTAGCTGCTGCCTTTTCTGCAGAGCTGCCATTGTAGATTGTTCTGTAATTGTTTTGGGGATTATTTTTTTATTTATTGCTATCTTTTTTCTTTCAGATTCCAGAGGAGATGTCAAGCTGTAGAAACTCTTACATGGAGCAGGGCTTGAGTCCAATGCGAATGGAAGGGTTGACGAAAGACTGCGGTTCTCGTAGCTACCAGAATCTGCTCAAAGATAGTCTAGATGCCCTGTTGAAAGAAGCCAAGGACAAGTTCAAGGGTTACGATAGCTGCTCGACTCCTGAAAATGCTGAACTTGCATATAAGAAGGTGAGGGATTTGTACATGCACACCACTCTTCTCCAGTAACACAGACACTTCCCATTTATTCCATTTCATGTTCATTCTCTCTTCCTTCCTGTGATGATTTGTTCTTTCTCTCACTTGTACTGGAAAAGGCATGTCTTTTTGTCACTACATTACTTTTTTTTTGCTCTCGAGTTGTTTTGTGTGAAAGTGGCCAGTTACATGTCTTTCCCGGGCCTGCTTTGTCCTACAGACCACCATGACAGCAGTTTGTCGGCTGTTCTAGCGCTACCCACCCACAACCACACTTGTGCCCATAGCATAATACACTACGCCCCATTCCCTTGTACTTGGAAAGTGTTTTGCATGTACCATTAAAGCTTTTGAACAAATTCTTCTGAGCTACCCGTGGAGAACTTCACAGATCTTTGCTTGAAATCATGTTTACAACTGCAGTAGTATCATGTTGACAATCATGCACATAAGTACTGAGATTATTGTGCTAGAACTGATAATGATTGAAGCATCATCTCCTCTCATGGTAGGTTCAGGACGGATCATCTCTACGGCAGTGGAAAGTGTGCGTAGAGGTGCCTGCGTCGGCAGAGGAAGTCTTGCAGCGTATCCTTCGAGAGCAGGAACGCTGGGATGAGGACCTGATAGACTGCAGGGTTGTGGAGACACTGGAGCATAATGTGGAAGTCTATCAGTACGTCAGGAACTCTATGGCACCACATCCACCCAGAGACCATGTAGTGCTCAGGTGAATACAAACACACATGCAGGTCTTCATACTGATGAATTATGCAGGTTCTAAAGCCACAACTTTAATTTCAGAAGCTTCCTTTTGTGTTCATGGGCTTTAAATGTCAAAATCCTAAGAGTGTATTCTTGTGTTGGGCTTTAGATCATGGGTAACGGACTTGCCTAAAGGAGTGTGTGCTTTGGTGTGCATGTCGGTGGATCATGAGAGTGCAGCAGTGTTGGGCATTCGTGCTAATGTTCTGACCTCTCGCTATTACGTTGAACCTTGTGGACCTAACAAGAGTCGACTCACGCACAGCTCAAGAATAGACTGCAGGTAAGAGCTGCACATTAATCTCAGAATCTGCCACAGATGTATTTTTTTATTGTACTTTGTATGTAATTTATGTATTACTCGATGAAAAATATATATTTGTGTAAAAATAAATGCAATTATTTTTAATTTAATTCATTATAAATAACTAGAGCTCTCAGAATTAACACGATAATGCATGCTATTAATTGAAAAAGTTTAACACGTTAATTTTTCTCTAATCATGATTGCTGTTAATATAATATAAACCAGTATTAACACTTGTTGTGAGGGCGGAACCTTTGAATTGTGACACAAGAGCGCTTCACTGTCAGTGATAAAATGGAGAAATGACCTCTAAGCTCTATTTGATATACAAAAAAAGTCCAGATGGGACCTATGAAAGGCACATTTTAAATACCACAGAAGCACGACAAGTCTTAACTACCACTGAAATGCATAATGAGATGTTTTTGTCTGCAAGCGTTGAGTTCAAAGCTGCATTTTTACATTTTAAGATCTGACACTAATCATGAATGCAGCTTCATAATTGCTGTAGAAAAAAGTGCATAGCCACGGTCTACTGGCAGATTAATATTGTGTAGGATGAAAGTTTACGAGATTTAATGACCATTGCAATGAATATGCAACCTATGGAGAGACTAGTTCTTTCAATCAGTCAAACTCCCACTTAGACTTTGGAAAATGTTTAATGTAACTTGAATTGGTACTATTTTAGTGCATTTCTATCTTTATACTGTGGAAGGCTATGTTTGGAAAATTTTAAAAATAGCATTATATTGTTACATGTTGTTTTGTTGTCTTTCTTAATATGGACATAAATGCATTTTGACAGGAAAAGAAGTATATATGGTGTCAAATTTCAGCATTTTCAAAATCTGCGATTTATCGCGATTATCTACAAAAAAATTATGCGATTGTGATTCAAAGTTGTAATCTATTGACAGCACTATAAATAACATTTATGTACTGTATTTTAAATATATATATATATATATATATATATATATATATATATATATATATATATATATACACACACATTTGAATATATGTTTAAATGTTTATTTTTTTATTTGTAATTAAATTCAATATTTTAAAAATTTACATATAATACATTTAAATATATTTTTTTTGTTGTTGTTTTAGGGGTCGATGCCCTGAATGGTACAATAAGCTGTATGGACACCTGTGTGCTTCTGAGGTGGTGCGGATACGAGACTCCTTTACCTGTCTGGAAAAATAAACACGCACACACCTAGAGTGTGCTTTGACCGTTAATTTTTCTTCTCAACAAACTTTTATGCTTAAGAGGAAGATTTTATACTCCTGCATCAACATACGGTCTGAGCCCTTTAAATGATATGGACAGAAAGTGACTGTACGTAAACCTACAAGCTACAAAAGTCAAAGGTCTTGCCATTTTTATTGGCATGGCGATACATCAAATGACAAGCCTGAAAAACTAGAAATGGCATGCCTGCTGCTATGACATCATCATTGACATTGCAATGTTTGACCTTGTTACTGATTATGTCGTAGTGTGACAACATGACACCGGAGGTGCTATTGCTTCTGAGAAGCTTATATATATGTGTATTTGTGAATGACTATGTGAAAGTGAACGTGTTTGATATTATAAGTTACATGTAGTAAGTATGACACGTTTTGTGCGCACAGAATGTATGATTTGTGACGTATGCATGAATTATTGACAATTGAGACATATTCCATGCACTGGCATCCTGCTGCAATATAGTGTTACCTATTCTGTTTGTGTGTGTGTGTGTGTGTGTGTGTGTCACATTTACACAGTTATATAAGTGTCTGCAAAGCTGTGTACAGTGCTTTTGTTATGTCTGAGTGAATGGGCAGATGGGTGGATGGACAAACAGATGTTTGTCTACACTAAGAACAGATGGTGGTGGCTGGAACACCTATGAAAAGAATGACAGGGAGTGTTTGATAGAGGAAAAGACTAGTGCATGTAGGCAACAGCACCTAAACCAAAGCAGAGACCAATAAAAGGATGGACCAATTCTTCAGTATTTAGAGTCTATTTTACTATTTAGTATTTAGGAGTCAGCTCCAAGACTCCAAAACATAATGTAAATGTGATTTACTCACAGAGGCCTGTGATTGGATGAAATGTCAACTAATCAAATTCTTTGGAACTTAAGGACAAGTCAAGGAGCTCATCCATTTTTATATCTCAGTCTGTGAAAGGTGTGAGTTCTGAAAAACTCAAAGGACAGGAAAAGAATTCAGGAGCGTTTTGTTTAGGTTGAATGTAACATGTTTGACTTTAGGAAATCAAAGTGAAAAAAGGCTACCATTGGCAGCAATTTTGTCTGATCAGAAGATGGTTGAGAATGTAATGAGTTTGTGTTTGTATGTCAGTGTTAACCAGAAATGAAGTAAAAGTCTAAAATAATAACAAAGTTTGCATATACATTCATAACTACACCCAGGGTTATAGCCACACAGCAGAACAGAGTAGGAATGCTGTGATCATCAAACAGATTTCCTTGACTTACAAATGAGGAACATAGCAAGCAATTTGTCAAATAAAAGTCAGCAATATCTGCAGTATCACACTGCCAAGTTCTCAAAGTGGCTGGAATAGTATAGAAGCTAGCGTAGAAGAAAGAGACAGACAAGATTTAATCATGTTGACAAACATGATGGTTTATTTGAGCCCAGCACTCCTATTATGACATGCTGCTTGACTGGGCCCTGGGTTTGATGTCCATACAAGATTTACTACTACTTACCGTGCCTGTACACAGCGGTGTATCATAAACGTGTGTAAGTTAAGTGTATGCTGCCAAATGTAGAATAACGCATGACAATGACAGTTAATTTAAAATTCCCTGTATTTATATCACTCATATCATGTTTTGTATGTATCTTATTTTATTGTAAATGTTACACTCTAAGTTACAGAATTGAGAAAGCTGTTTATCTTTTTTATTAATGCTATATGTGTACAGATTAATCTTGGTCAAAATGCACTATTAAATGTATTAAAAAATATGAATGGCTCTTTGTTTATAGTTTCTTTGAGTTTTACAACTAGGGGTGTTATTGATTAATTGACAATTGATTCTTTGTCATAAATAATTGTATTAATTATTCTATCAACTGTTGGTTAATACATTTCTGCACAAATGTGTTTAGTATTACAGTGGCCAGAAAAAGTATGTGAACACTTCAGATTTAGTTGGTTTTCTGCATTAATTGGTCGTAATATGTGATCTCATCTTCATCAACATCACAAATATAGACAAACACAATGTGCATAAGCTAACAACACAAACAATTATAATCTTTAATGTCATTATTGAACACATGCCATTAAACATTCACAGTGTTGTGGAAAAAGTAACTGAACCCTTGTGTTTAATAACTGGTCGATCCTCCTCATCCAAGCATATTTGGTAGCTGCGGATTAGACCTGCACAACGTTCAGAAGGAATTTTGGACCATTCTTCCTTACAGAACTGCTTCAGCTCAGCCAGATTTTAGGATGTCTGGTGGTAACGGCTCTCTAGGTCATTCCACAGCATCTCTTTTGGGTTAAGGACTGGGCCACTCCAAAAGATAGATTTTTTATCTTAAGCCATTCTGTAGTGGATTTACTTCGATGTTTAGGGTTATTGTCCTGCTGCATCAACCAACTTTTAATGAGCTTCTGCTGGTGCACAGCCACCCTGATAGTATCATGTAGGATATCTTGATAAACTTGGAAATTTATTTTTCCCTTGATGATGGCAAGCGGTCCAGGCCCCGAAGCAGCCTCAAATCATGATGATCCCTCCACAGCACTTTACAGTTGTGATTATGTTTTCATGTTGGTATGCAGTGCCTACACACTACGTAGTGCTGCATGTTCTTCCCAAACCACTCAACCTTAGTTTCATCAGTTCACAAAACATTTTCCCAGTAACATTGTGGAGTGTCAAGGTGGTCTTTGGCAACCTTTAGGCATGCAGCAATGTTTTTGTTGGAAAGCAGCTGCTTCCTCCATGGTGTCCTGACATGCTTTCCGTATAGGAGACTCGTGAACAGAGATGTTAACCAGTTCCAATGATTCCTTAAAGTCTTTAGTTGTCACTCTATGGTTCTTTTTAGCTATTGAGCAACTTCTAGGGAGAGTAGCCACAGTACGAAATTGTCTCCATTTATAGACAATTTGTCTAACTGTGGACAGATAACTTTGTAACCCTTTCCAGCTTTAAGCAGAGCAACAATTATTGATCGTAGGTCTTCTGAGATCTCTTTTTTGCAAGACATGGCCGACGTCAGCAGATGCTTCTTGTAAATAGCTAAATCAAAATATTTGAGGGCTTTTTATAAGTCAAAGTAGCTCTAACCCACACATCCAATCTCGTTTCATTAACTGGATGCCCGGTTTGCCTTCTCCTGACTCTAATGAACTTTTGTTGACATCATTAGCCTTGGAGTTCACATCCTTTTTCCAACTTACACTGTTAATGTTTGAATGATGTTTTTAATATGTACAAGAACAATACAATAATTTGTGTGTTATTAGTTAAAACATACTGTTTGTTCATTATTGTAACTTAGATGAAGATCAAACCAGTTAAGACAAATTTATACGTAAATACATTTACATTTCATAAACTAATGGTTATACATAATAGAGTCAAGCATATTTAAATAAACAATTTAAACCATTTGTTTAAATCTTTTACAAGAAATAATTTAGTTTTTTTGTGTACATTATTAATGGCAAATTATTAATGATACTAAAAATAAATCCATTAAAATAAAGTGATCTGAAACTGTATAAATAGATAAAAAAAAAAATGCCAACATGTCCATTTGTGAGGATGCCTAGGCATTTATATAAATTGTAGTTAAAAATTGGCTACATGTCTATAGTATTTGGAGTCCTATTAACTTTTTTGATTAATTGATCATTTGTTAAAATGACAATTTGATTATAGAAATCCCCCAAAATTGACATGGATACTGTTACTACCATCAACTTCATCGTAATAAAATAAATGCATTTTATGCTTCACCAAATGCTTTGTAGCAATAGATTACAAAAAGAAAAAAAAAAATTCTAAATTGAAAAAAACAAATTTGCTAATTATTTGTCTCTCCAGGGAGTGAAACAGCTGTGTAGCTGGTGATCTCACCATCTGCTTACATAATGCATCCATAACACTCAAACAAAAAAGTGAATTGTGATTACAAAGCCTGCAAGCTGAGGCCACTCATAGACACATAACCATACCAATCCGTCCCAAATACTCTCTCTCTCACACGCACACACATACATGCTCAAACTCTTTTGCTGCAATCTGTTTTCCATGAAGTGTAAATAACCCCCCTTATGTGGTCACATTTAAGAACCATTCCAACAGAAAACACACCTATATACAAATACAGTTAGAATGCTCTTCTGGGAACTGAAAAACAAGCCAGGAAAGGATAGATAAGATATGTGTGTGAGACAGAGTTGGGGTGGAAATATATGAGTATGAGAGAGAGAGAGAGAGAGAGAGAGAGAGAGAGAGAGAGAATCCCAAAGTTTTCCCTTTCGCTTCTGGAATTAACTGGAGGAGAGTTCCCACATTGATAAATGTTAGCGCTTTAATGTGTAAGAGGGAAAACAGATTCCTCAAGATTGTGTTACACCGATGTGCGTGTGCATGGTTTGGAACTTAATGCAAGTGGTCTGACAAGAAAATAGCCATGCACCAAAGAGAGAGTAGGGGAAAATCAGAGTGGAATGGATGAAATAGTTCAATTAAATAGCTAAAATGGCTAATGAAACATTAATAAATGATTGAATGTGTAATTTACTTATTTCATTAAACCAATTTTTCCTAGGCTCTGGTACAGATCTGTTTCTAAGCATATGTGGGCCCCAAGTAAAATTCTTCTTGGAGTGTTACAACATGCATTAGGCATTATGAATACATTATAATGTATCAAGAATACATTTATAAAGTTTTATACAGACTTTATAGAAAGTGTATCCAAAGATTCATATCAAAATTGTAATTTCCAAAGAAGCATCTTGAAAATAAATGTTGTGTGTTAACTGTATCCATGCTCTTCTAATTAAAAGGTAGGGACACAATTCTTAAAGGAATAGTTCACCCCAAAATTAAAAATCTCTCATCATTTACTCACACCTCATGCCATCCCAGATGTGTATGACTTTCTTCTGCTGAAAACAAAGGACGATTTTTAGAAAAATGTCTCAGCTCTGTAGGTTCATACTATGCTGGTGAATTGTGGCCAGAACTTTGAACATATATAGGCAGCATAAATCCATATGACTCCAGTGGTTCAATCCATATCTACAGAAGCGATATAAGTGTGGTTGAGAAACCGATCGAAACTGAAGTTCTATTTTACAAGAAATCTCAGCTTTCACTTTCCTCTTGTTTTTGGTGATTTGCATTCTTTGTACATAATCATCACCAACTATGCAAGGTGGATAATGCATAGAAAGAAAATGACAAATATTATCTCGTTTCTCACCCAGACCCATGATAATCGCCTCTGAAGATATGGATTTAACTACTGGAGTCTTGTGGATTACTTTTATGCTGCCTTTATGTGCTTTTTGGACCTTCAAAGCTCTGGCCACAATTCACTCGCATTTGATGGACCTACATAGCGGAGATATTCTTCTAAAAATGACTGTTTGTGTTAAGCAGAAGAGAGTCATACACATCTGGGATGACAATAGGGGAGTTAACAATGACTGAATTTTCATTTTGGGGGGGATTATCCCTTAAAGTCTGCTCGAGTCTATGGAGGTCTTCATTAACTGCCTGATAGAATCTAGGCAAAAGTAACTAATCTTTGTTTTCAATTTGATGCCCCCCTCCCCTCTAAATGCTTACAAGAGATTGTATTTCAGTCAATTTCCCAGCATCTTAAGAAGTGGCCCTTATTACTGAATGTGTGTATTTGACAGAACATGGTGATTAATGCATTTCTCAGACTTGTTTTGTCTTGACAGCATTGGAAAAACTTTCCGCCTCAGGCACTGAGATCGATCTCTAATGTGGGTGAACAGTGACACCTAACGGTCATTATAAGAACTTCCAGCGGAATTTTGTGTGCAAAACTACCTCTTCTGAAACTACATGTTCACCTCATGTAATTTTGCTATATTGTAAATTTTACTATGATAATAATTTAAAATAATGGCCATACTTTTTAAACAGATAACCGGCCTTTAGTACATCCATGTAGCCTACTTTGCCAAATTCACTGATAGAAACAAAACTACTAACATGTTAAACATGACTTGTTCCCGACAAATGCAAAGCACGGTACTGAATGTTTTTTATTTTTTCCCTCTCGATTAGAACTCTGAAGTGTCAATACTAAAAGTGTCCACAGGGTGGAAGCACAATGACAGAAGAAAAATACATCGACACGTACACTTCATGCCACGACGTTCTCTTCAGCAATAGCAAGACCAAATCAAAAGCAGTTTACGTTTCAGAAAGGTAAAAGCATGCGAGTCTAAATCGGGCCAGCCAGATCTAACAGTAGACTTACTAACTTTAAAAATCAGACTAGACGTTGGCTTCACGAACTCACTTCAAATGACCTAAAACATCTGACAGATTTGCATTAATGACTAAATCAGGCTGATAAACGGCTGCAAGATGCAGTGGTTATATAACCAGTTTGAACAAAATGTATAAAAACAGCCAACAAGAAAGTTGCCAAATCAGTTAGTAATAAATGCATGCATATTATATATATATATATAGTATATTTCTTCTTACTAATGCAGAAGAAAATTTTATATATATATATATATATATATATATATATATATATATATATATATATATATATATATATATATATATATATATATATATATATATATATATATATATATATATATAAAATTTTCTTCTGCATTAGTAAGGCATTGATTACCATGTCCTGTGTAACATGGGTTGTATAAACTGAACAGACTGCCACAGATTCATTACATAATTATTAAATGACCATAGTGCATAAAGCACATGATATAACTCATTTGTGAGAAAAGGTTGCTAATTTAGTAATAGCATTATACTACACTACTCCATCTCTGCAGTATACGTTAGAAATAGTAAAAGTATAGCAGTATGTTATTTAAAACTCAGCCTGTATCATTTAATGTATAGAAGTGTACTGAGCATTTGATACATCTATTGCAGTAGGTAGACTCCTGTGTAGTCACTAAGCCAGACTTTTTATTATTAACTAGAAGACATCCAATACTACAGCGTAAACAAAGGGGTCAAACCTGGTTTAAAAAAGCCATAAGCAACTAAATCAATTTATACCAATCCCAAAGCGTTTTTTTCTCTTCACTTTATTTTAAATATACAGCTCTACTTTAACCATCCAGCTGGAATAAAAAGTCCAAGAAGCATACACTGGAGAGAGAAGAAAAACACATTTTGGAATTTATACCTTTAACAAGATCTACAAAATTACCCACCTTTAACAATGTATATACCGTTGCCAGCATCCAGTTACTTAATCAGCAAATACATTCATCGTATTAAATACCACGGTCACCAGTAATCCTTGGTGATGAAATGTCTTTAAGAGAAGTGTAAAATGTAAACTTGCAAGTTACATTCAAGCATATCAAGTCTATATGAATCATTACTTTAAATTATCTCTATATACAGTATATTTATAAAATAATTGGCAGTTTAGCAAGGCTGTTGCCAAACAAAAATTCCCTTTTGACATTCCCACTTGGTGCTGCTCTACTCATAATGAGCTAAGGAGGAGAATTCTGGGAAAAGGCTCAGAAAAAAAGGCCTCTTTAAGTCATTTCCATTGCTACATTCACCCTGGAAGTCTTTATCAAAAAGTCCTCCATCCAGTGCGTCTTACACCCTCTTGAAGGACCTCTGTCCATCACTCCAGTCCTGCTCCTCTTAGTGTGGCCCCATTACCAGGAGGTGAAGAAAGGTCGCTTGCAGTGAAAGGTCTGGGTAAAAGCGTTGCCCAGTTGGACCACGCGTCCCTGGCCTCCCCCGCGGCTCCTCTCCACCACCACACGAGGCATCTGCACCAGTTGGATGGGACTCTTCACGTCCTTCAAAGCCTGAGTCAGATTCAGGATCTATACGGCAAGAACAGATGAGCCCGATTTTAGATATACAGGACACATGGGTGTTTTGTAGGTTTTATGTAGATCCTACAACAGTGGTTCTCATCTGGCGAGTCACATCCCAAAAATGTGTCGCAAGTCTATTCTAATAGGGCTGCAGACAACATTGCAAAATACAATGCTAAAATGCAACTAATTATATGAATGTGCATAGATGGGATAGCAAAAATAAAGGGATAGCTCACCCCCCAAAAAATAATAATTCTCATCACGTACTCCCTTTCATGCCCTCCCAGATGTGTAGGACCACTTCTTCTGAACACAAAGATTTTTAGAATATCTCAGCTATGTATAGGTGACCAGACCCATGCAGCTCCAAAAAAAAAAAAAACACCACCACAACACTTGAAATCAGAAGTTTACATACACCTCAGCCAAACACATTTATTTAAACTCCATTTGTCACAATTCCTGACATTTAATTGTAGAAAACATTCCTGGTCTTAGGTCAGTTAGGATCACTATATTATATTAAGAATATGAAATTTCAGAATTATAGTAGAGAATAATTTATTTCAGCTTTCACTTCTTTCATCACATTCCCAGTGGGTCAGATGTTGGCATACACTTCGTTAGTATTTGGTAACATTGTCTTAAAATTGTTTAACTTGTGTCAAACATTATAGGTACTATTCAACAAGCTTCTCTCAATAAGTTGCTTGAATAGGTGTAAAGGAGTCAGGTTTGTAGGCCTCCTTGCTTGCACAGGCCTTTTCGGTTCTGCCCACAAATTTTCTATCAAATTGAGGTCAGGGCTTTGTGATGGCCACTCCAATATTTTGACTTTGTTGTGCTTAAGCAATTTTGCCACAACTTTAGGTATGCATGGTCAAAATGGGACTTCCAAATGGAAATTCACCAAGCTTTAACTTCCTGGCTGATATCTTAAGATTTTGCTTCAATATATCCACACAATTTTCCTTCCTCATGATGCCATCCATTTTGTGAAGTGCACCAGTCGCTCCTGCAGCAAAGCACCCTCACAACATGATACTGCCATCCCCTGCGTCATGGTTGGGACGGTGTTCTTCAGCTTGCAAGCCTCAAAAATTTAACTGTTTGGCCATAATTACCATCTTTTATGTTTGGAGGAAAAAGTATGTTTCATCAGGCCAAAGGACATATCACCAAAATCTAAGCTCTTTGACGCCATGTGCACTTAAACTGTAGTCTGGTTATTTTATGGTGGTTTTGGAGCAGTGGCTTCTTCCTTACTGAACAGTCTTTCAGGTTATGTTGATATAGGACACGTTTTACTGTGGATATAGATACTTGTCTAACGGTTTCTTCCAGCATCTTCACAAGGTCCTTTGCTGTTGTTCTGGGATTGATTTGCACTTTCTGCACCAAACTACATTCATCAGAATGAGTCTCCTCCCTGAAAGTATCATTGCTGCGTGCTCCCATGGTGTTTATACTTGCATACTATTGTTTGTACAGATGACTGTGGTACCTTTAGGCACTTGGAAATTGCTTCCAAGGATGAACAAGACTTGAGAAGGTCCACAATTTTCTTTTCTGAGGTTTCTTGGCTGATTTCTTTTGATTTTCCCATGATGTCAAGCAGAGGCACTGAGTTTGAAGACAGGCCTTAAAATACATCCACAGGTACACCTTGACTTGTGATATAGACAATTAAAAGTGAAACAATCTGTCTGTAAACAATTGTTGGAAAAATTACTTGTGTCATGCACAAAGTAGATGTCCTAAATGACCAAAACTATAGTTTACTAATATGAAATCTGTGGAGAGTTTAAATGACTTGGGTTGAAGTCATTAAAACATAATTTGAATGACTTCAACCTAAGTGTATATAAACCTCTGACTTCAACTGTAAAGGCAGCATAAAAGTAATCCATAAGAATCCAGTGGTTTAATATACAGTCTTCTTTTGTGACAAAATCAATTTGGGTGACAAAACAGATCTATATTTCAATCCTTCCAGAAAGTGAAAGTTTATAGTAAAAAAGGACTTGGATATGGATCTGTTTCTCACCCACACATATCATATCACTTCTGAAGATATGAATTAAAACTTATAGATTAATTTTATGCTGCTTTACTGATTTTTCTTTTTGGAGCTTCAAGGGTTTTGTCACCATTAATTTGCATTATATGGACATACACAGCAGAGATATTCTAAAAATCTTTTGTATTCAGCAGAAGAAAGTAAACACATCTGAAATGTCACAAGAGTGAGTAAATGAGAATTTTTCAATTCTTGATGAACTATCCCTTTAACTATCAGGGCAGTTAATCGAATCAAATTAATTAAGAAGCTGATTAATACAACTAAATTAGTGGCATATCAATACTATGCTGAGAATGCACCCAAATAAAGAATTCAAAGTACAGTATAATTATGGAATAATAATAAATAATTTGAGTGGAGTATTGAGGACCGTATGAGTCACATTGAAGCAGAATACGCCCATCATTATCCAAAGCAATCTTGTGTCTGACTGCCATCTGTAATATTCTAGTTGGTCCATGTACACATGCGTCAGACAGATGCATTTCACTGGTTTTTAAGTGTCTTGTGTATAAATGCTTCACTTTCAGGATGCGGTGTCAAGTTAAATGCAGTTTGAAACTTCTAATTCATTGGTATCGAGACATGCAATTTAGAATTGTGCTTGCCCACTGCAGAGGTGTGCTAGGAACTGTTCTTAGCAGGCTACTGAGACTCTAACCCCACCTCTACCTCCACCCCTAATCTGACTAACTCGCAAAAACACGAAGGTGGTTCTTCAAGATTGAATTACTCTGTTGGTAGGAGTATACATTATAAAGAAATGTAGTAGTAAAGGGCCATGATTAACTGTGCTAATTTTGACACCTTAATTTAAAATTATTCACCACGTTAAATTGACAGCCTTATTAACCCTGTATGGTACGGTGTAACAATACATCAAGAATTTACTTTCACTTTCTCACTTTTAGAAACAGCTGAAAAGATGCATTGTTGGAAATGAAAGGGCAGACTTTAAAGTAACAAATAATATAATGTTTTTAAGCCACAGGACATTTGACTTTGTCTTGAAGACTTTTTTTTTTTTTTACTGCAGAGACAGATACTGAGGTGCTCTACAAATTGCTCTATTAAAAACACATTTTGGTGTGTTTGTTCTACACAATGATTTTTGTAACTTATTTTATTTTTGCTGCATCTTTGATAAGTTAATTAGATGATTTTAGATGTTAACTGATCAACTTCATCTAATAAAGTTTTACTCAAATCTTTTTTGAATATGAATGTTGCCATATGGCAACTCAGTACTGTGGAACTGCACTAATGCATTTTTCCATTGGGAATTTTTTATAAATAGTGGCTATTCTATTATCATCCATTATATTATTGCATTACTTCATTTATTTGGAAATGTTTACCATAATAGAAATTACATTTAAGCATAAATACATTCATGATTTGTTTTTTATTTTCAGACAAAAACCAACATGGCAATGTTTTATGGAAAGGGCAAAAAGAGAGTACGGTTAGCTCTTCTGGTTTAAACCAGTGAGGATGAGCTAGGGTTTTGTGAAAATAATCGATATTTAAGAACATGTGATAATGATTTACTAAATATATCAACTTAAAAGTTTTTTTGTTTTTTCTAATTAAAAAAAAAAAAAAAAACACATAATTGGGCCATTTTCATTTTGGTACAGAGTTGCCATATGGCAATGTTTCTCTTTTTTTTTTTTTTTAAATGTATGAAAACAACATAATAATAATAATAATAATAATAATAATAATAATAATTCCATCATTAGAACAATGCATACCATAAAGGGTTAACAACTTCTAAGGTTGGAGACGGGGATTTTCATAATGTTTTGTTGTTCGTGTCAAAAGCAAATCTGTCCCTTAAGTCAACGCCAGCAAAATAAGACCGATGCTAAAATGTACACTACACGAGGTAAAAGAAATACATTCCAGGTAACAATAAATACCGATCAATGTTGGGTCACCACATAATGCCCAATGTAAAACATGGGTCCTGAAGCAAAACTAAGTAAGAACCACAGTTCTACAATACAGCATAAAATTATGATTGTCCTAGTGTCATTCATTCAGTCAGTTTGCTTGTAAAACTGTATGCATTTAAAGTTTAGATCATTATTAGTTGGACATGGTATTCATCCAAATGTTTGTACAAACTGAATCCAAAATTCCCAGAAAAAGAGCTAGAAGCACTGTTTACGTTGGATTTAACAATAACCACATAGCAGGAACAGTTAACACACTAGGTAAACAAGAACTTGACAAATGAATGCCACGTCTCTAGCTGAAACCAGGCCCAAATGTCAAGTTATACCTACAGTAAATACACTGAGCCAATACTAGCTTAATGAGATTTGACAGTTCTAAAAAGGTACAAATATATGATTGCAATATTAATAAATGTTTTTCCAGGAGAGGGCCAAATAATTGTGTTTAAAAAGAACTTTGACCTGGTGTAAACCTTTCAGTTTCAAGCAAGACAGTGGTAAACATCATCAGAAAACGATAGTTCCGCCTCTCATTTATGATTAGATGAGCTGCCTTCGAAGCCATTTTACCACGTTTACCCATGGAACTGGGACCACACTGCCTTGAGTGGCTTTTGATTTATTACGATGTTACAATTAGTTTGTCATACAAAAATCGCACAACACATCATTTGCCTCATATTGCTACAAGACAAGATAATTTACTTGTTGACGCGGCAAAATGTGTGGTCTGAATCCGGGTCTACGTCTCGGCTGTGATAGGCTGAAAATAGCCATCTGCCTGGGAAAATTAATCTACGTTAGCTGTGAATTATTTATAGGGACTCCATAATTTAGTGAGAATGAAAAACGTGATTACACATTGCTATATCCGACCCACACAGAGAAAGCAGAGGGCAAAATAATCTCAAAGCATTCAAACTTACCTGTCCTCTCATTACAGACATCTGTTTCTCAAACATGGTTTTGTCAAATCCTTTATCTGCCTGAAAATGCATACAGTGGTTAATGTAACAACTGATTTAATAAGAATATCCATCCTTTGGCCATATTTAGCATTCTAGCTCAGTTAATGATTGATCAACATATTGCACTGCAAACAAATGGTCATGGTCTCACGGATTTCATTGAAAACAGTGTTGCTGTTGACTAATTACAATTAGGAATGGGTCAGGATTGTCCTCTAGGTATGCAACAACCAACTAGTATCTCAGCTCTGTAGGTCCATAAAATGCAAGTGGTTGGTACCCAGACTTTTGGAGCTCCAAAAATCACTAAGGAAACAAAAAAAGTAACCCATAGGACTAAAATGGAAGTACTTTTTTTACTCTAAATCTCCACTTCCAATTTACATCTAAAAGTCACGTGTGGTGAATGTTTAATTTCACGTTCACATCTGAAAGTGGAGATATGGAGTAAAAAAAGAATATCATTCCGTTTCTCATCCACACCTATCATATCACTTCTGAAGATATAGATTTAACCACTGAAGTCATAGGGATTACTTTTGTGAATTTTGGAGCTACAAAAAGGTCAGGTCACCATTCACTTGCATTATATGCACCGACAGAGTGGAGATATTCCTCTTATCTTTGTTTGCGTTCTCCTGAAGAAAGTCATGCACATCTGGGATAAATGAGAATTTTCACTTTTGGGTGAACTATCCCTTTAACAGGGATTAAGAGACGCAACTTCTCACAGAGTTTTATCATACTGACAGGATGCTAACAGTCAGAAGAGTAACATGACTGTCAGCAGCATGCTAAAACCCTGTCTGAGAAGTTCAATCTCTAAATTCATCCCTTTAAAACACCACAGCTACAGCCATCAAACCAATGCTTATGTAACAAATTCAACAATATATTTCAAGAGAATTATTTCACATCAAATCTTGGATTTCAAATCAGCCGCTTGCGTAATGTTTCCATTATTGTGCATATTCTATACATCTCTACTTGTTTTTGAGGACTATGGTAGTTTTGTGCAATAAAGGTTAAAGTGATTTAGCCTATTTATTTGTTGAATATCTGTTTGTGAATTTCAGTTTTGCACATTCCTTATTACAATTGGACAAGTTAAAAGCATAACGGTAAGAATGCATTCAGCACAGCTCTGGTTAGAGATAAATGATTTTTGATGGCAAGATCTCCTACCATAAACATCTCATAGAGGTCCTCACAGAGGTCCTGTACAAAGTTCATGTCAGAGATGCGTGAAAGCACAAGGTCTCTTGTCTCTTGGGAGAAGGGCACTTTAGCCTGAGGCAACCACGCCCAGTGGAACGGATCTACACAAACAAAGTCACACTAGGTTCTTAACCAAGTACGATCACAAATATTTAAAACAATGGTGATCTAAGGCTCAATTTACACCTTGCAATAACATGCATTTTTGGTGACAGGTTCGCTATCGGGTTACACTCAACCACATTAAATGACAGGTGTAAACGCACCCCAGACGCATTGTTATCGGATCACTAAAACCACATTCTGAGATGGTCTGGGGCGGATTATGACCACATTCAAAAATGGTGCAAATGCATTTACATTATCCAGATACAACTACTGTACGCAAATAATTATGTGATGGTTACACTACAGTAATCCAATGTTAAAGTACTGCAATGTGGTTTCTTCTGACTGTCAAAGTGATGCAAAGTGTTTGAATTATCCAAATTTGCTGAAAGACGGAGGATTTTTCAGTAAACACAGCCTCTGATGTAATATGCAAGTAGCGTTTTCCATTTTGCACGAGTAACTTTGATCAGATCTCTCTCCGATCAGTGTAGATGCATTTGACTGCAAGGTGCAAATGAAAACTAAAATTAACAACTCAAATTAAAAGTAGTCATTCTCCAAAAATACCTTAACAATTAAAAAGATTTATGAAACTATTGAAATTTTCAAAACTATAACTCTGGTTATGAGACAATGTAGATGTCTTTCATTAAAAAAATAAAAAGTCCTTACATGCTCTCCACTCATCAGGGTGTTTAAAAGGGAAGGCCAAACCATTATCTATGGCTGCAATCTTTATGGCGGAGTCTTTCGGGTCAGTCCATTCCGATTCCTAAGAACATAAAGAAAGCTAATCTCAGCATTTGCTTGTGACAGGGAAGCAATCTTCATTGCACCAATATAATAAACCATGCAGCAATCTGATCAAGCAGCAGCATGTGGAAGGAACCATTACACAGTCGTATCCTGAATACGGAAGCAGTCTTATGTTTGGCATGGTGTAATGCTTAGAGATTTACTGTACATGTAGGAAGATACCATTTGCCTGTATATGTTTACTAAAATTATAACTCCATTACCGCAGGCACATGGTTCTCAGTCACGGCATTTCTCTTTATGCTGGCCAGCACTGCAAACAGAGAAGCTCTATAAATATCCTCCAGCTCACCTTGTCTGCCAACTCTCCATCGCCCGGCTTCTCATACTTGATCAACCAGTTATCATTCCCCCTGTCTGAAGAAGCCAAAAGGGAGATCAGATTACATTTTCAAAAGGCACAGAAAACAATGAGCATTTTTTCCCATACAGGCATAATGGGAGAAAGAGGAGAAAAGGGAGGAAATTAGGCGAGTCAGATAACTGAAAGTCAGTAAACTACAAGTAAACAACATTATCAGTATATTTAAAAAAAAAAAAAAAAAAAAGGATGGATAAATACATAATTATACTCTGAATATAATATCCCTATGCAAAAAATCCAATGGGTATCATACAATCACTTAAGAACATTTTACCTCCCAATTCTCCTTACCGTAAACATGTCACATACTTGTACTATTCCTACTGTTTTCAATGAGGATTGTTATTACAGTAAAAAAAAAAAAAAAAAGGATGCTGTTGTAATATGATTGTTAAATATTTTTTTAATAAACAAAAAAAGTAGGCAGAACAAGAGAATACTACTATATGAAGTATACATTAATTTACATTTAAATAAAATCTCCACCGCCCCATTGGGGTATTCAGAATATCATCATCTTTCCACATTACGGTAATGAGAATTTGGAGGTTAAAATGTTAACTCAAATAATGTTACAATGTTAAATCTTAAATGGCTCTAAAAATGGGCTTTGATGATTTTAGATGCAAAATATAATTTTTTGTTTGTTTTCTTCGATCTTGGAGTAAAGTAGAACTAGTACATTTCCTTGACAGGTTGAGAATCCCAAACAAGTGTTATCAGACCAAGAAAGTCCTTATAAAAATGTACCATGGTAACCATAGTTTCCTCCAAAATACCAGTTACAGCTAATACTATAAAGCCATAAATAAAATATTGGATCTCCTCCAAACATTGATAGAAGTGTCAAGAAATTTCCTGTAAAGGGTTCCCACACTTTTTTGACCAATGAATTTCCTTGACTTTCCCATAACCTTTCCAGATGTTTATTAGACTAGATAAGGGTTATTATTATTTTTTTATTATATTCATTATAAAGTGATTTCTTGGCAAGTTTTAACTTATGTCAGGTCCCAATCTTTTAAATGTCAAGATTTTAACAATTGTACTCATGACTAGAAGTTAAATTTCTATTAGACTTTTTACATTTTAAAACTTCCTTATATTGAACCTTGTGTTTAATTTATTTTGTGAAATGGTGTCTAAAATAGAGTTACCTTAGTTTAATGTATTAGCAACTATGCGATTTGAGAACAACTATGGTTAACCTGATATATCTTTGTATGGAAAGATGTTCATGAACTCTGCTTGCTACCCAAAAGAAAACATTGAATCTTGTGCTATCCCACGCACACATGTGTGGACATTGTATTTTGGATTTGCTATATGCAATGCACAAGTTAAATTAATTTAAACCGACTGATCTCAGTTTAATGCGACTCAATGCAATGGTCTGCATGTCGAAAGTCACAGAAAGCTGATCACAGTCGCAGTGAGTTAGTCTTGGGAGAAATTGCACCAAAACTACATCTGGTAATAAACCTAATTAAGTTTATACATTGAAAACTGTTCGAGTTTAGTTTAATCTGATATGCCATTTTTTATTTTTCCAAATGTACACTAATGTTTACTTTAGCGCATTTTTCCTTAGAAATCCTATATTTACTGTGAATTATCACATTTAGAATCAACAATGAAAATGTTTGGCTTTCAGAGGCTTTATATGGAGTTAGGATGCATTTCAAACTGTTCTGAGACCAGTGCAGTCAAAAAGCACACTGGAGGTTAACTCAGCTGCATGGAGAGCTATAGGATGCTCCCTGTTGAGTGGATAAGTGCATTCACTCCTAAAATCCGACAAAAAGTTCAGTTTCATTCTGCAGATAATGTTAGACCACTCAACATATTTGACAGAGCAACGTCTCAAACATGAATAACCAACACTCCTGGAAACAATCTGATTTTCTACAGCTTGGTATTATTTTAAATTTTACAGCTTAGTCCCGCTGTCCACATATATTGACATATATTTTTAGGAAAACTATTTGCTGTAGAATTGTTTTTTTGCATGTTTATTAGGTGCTACTAGTTACAAATCCAAAAGGGAAATGGAAAATGCACACAACGATCATGCTCTGGTCTCAGGAGGTTAATGAAGATCATGAACATCCAATACCTGTGTTTCTGATGACATAATCCAGCACCACTAGCCTCTCAAACTGAAACTGAAGCTGTTTTCTCATGTTCTCTGGTAGAGGCTCTGCCTCAAACTTCCTCAGCCAGTAGTCTGCTTCATGATAGCCCTCCACAAACAACTGAAATGAGCCCACCTAGATGACAGAGAACAACCACTGACACCTTTTGAAGACACCATATTAATTCCAGACAGAAACAATTAAAAACAATTGAGCAGTTTGTTACATTTTTCATTGCTTGCTCTAACACACACTAAAATTGTAGATGAGATTGGTGGTTTTGACATTGGGATATAATTACAATGATGTAAATTGTTACCTTTGGAGGAAGGCCAACTCTGTGAAACCGGCGGCCGACTTTGGGTACTTTCTCCAGTGCATATTTCTTACCACGTGATTTGGCACGGTCAATCGCATTGTAATGAAATGTCTCGCTAGCCAAAGATACAACCTGTTGAGGCAAAGCAGATGTTTTTTTGTTTTTTTTAAATGCGTTTATAAATTCCATTCTTCTAGTCTACTTACAGCAAAACTTGCGCATGTGTGAAATTAAATTCTAGTTATAACCAAAGCTTTTATAGTTTGCAAGTTACCTTGCCATTCTCACCTTCGTTTTGGGTACAATCCCCAATCCCAGTTTTTGGTCCACAAGTGAGGCAGCTGCCTCAGAGAGGTAGCCCTGGTTAGGGATGAGGCAGCCACGGCCAAAACAGCATGGGCAGCATAGTTTATGGAAGTATTTGGTCCATTTAGGGTTTAAGTGACCATAAGGCTCCTCTGATTTTGGTTTAAACACACCAATGATTTTCTGCAGGAAAGATACAAGAAAAATAATTCAACTGCAACACAAACTTAATGGATACAACTACTGCAGATCATTACTGTAATAGGGAAAAATGACTAAATTAACATTGCTTTTCTGAGAGAATGGATCCAAAGAGTACAAAATAAACATTCATAATGCATCTTTTATGAGCTCACAGGAGAGAGGTGATCATGCATTCATAACCCTATGCAAAAGACTGCAGCAGGACATATGCACACTGCACAATGACATAAACTGCATACATCCAGTGCTCAAACTAGTACTCACTGTAGTGTTTTAAGAAACAAAAGCAGGTTTTTCATCCACCTATATATTACACAGGCATGTGACAGTGTCAAATTGAAGCTTTTTATCAAGGTATAGTGTCACGGTATTGAATTACATTAAAAACCTGGTTGAAAAACTCAGTTCAATTAGATTTTTTCAATAACAAAATTACATTTTAAAAATTAACAAAAGAACTTTGAACATTAAAAAGCTAATGGACTAAAACAATAGTATGCATGTTTTTTTTCTTGATAGCAAGCCAGTTGCTAATATATAGCTTGGCACTAGCTACTAATTTAACACCAGCAAATTCACTCACACTGTATGGCCAACTTAAACACAACACATCACATAACATCACTGTGCCACATTTCCATTAATTACAGGACTTCATATTAGCTGATTACAACTGTATTCTAGTTGTTACTACAAGATAAAAACTTCTGTGTAGCTAGCGGAGTTTAAGCAAATTACTCTTACAAATTATCTGCTAACGGCAACAACAGTTCACTTTGTCGTCTTAGCAGTCACTTAGCTAGTTGTCTCTTAAGTGTGTTCACTTTCAGTTTGCAAAAACAGTCACAACTTACATTTATCTCGTTGAAGAGCGAAAGACCTCTCAGGTAAAAGCAGAGGTCGAGGTGCATGTCTTATGATCAACAAATCATGGTGTGATCAGAGGAATGTACATTTTATCAGGTCTTTCTGCTCTCCTGATCTGGAATATCTCATGCTTCTGTGTCGACCATTCTGGCTACCGAGGGAATTCACAGCGGTCATTATCACTGCTGTGTACATCCCCCCACAAGCCGACACAGACCGGGCACTTAGGGAACTGTATGGCAGTATAAGTGAGCAGGAAACCACGCACCCTGAGGCTGCGTTCATTGTTGCCGGGGACTTCAACAAAGCCAACTTTAAAACAATAGCACCAAAATACCACCAACATATCAGCTTCAACACACGAGGGGACCGGGTTTTGGATCATTGCTATTCTCCTTTCCGGGATGGCTACAAATCCCTCCCCCGCCCACCATTTGGCAAATCCGACCACTCCTCCGTTCTGCTTCTGCCCGCTTACAGGCAGAAACTGAAACGGGAAGCACCCGCCCTCAGAATGATCCAGTGCTGGTCGGACCAATCAGACTCTGCGCTACAGGACTGTTTTGATCACTCGGACTGGGAGATGTTCTGCTCTGCCTCCGATGACGACATCGAGGTTTACGCTGATAGCGTAACGTGTTTCATCAGGAAGTGCGTAGAGGACGTTGTTCTGACAAAAACTATACGGATCTACCCCAACCACCCAGCTAACAATTTTAGGTTCTGGGAACGTTCTGGGAACGTTAGTTTTTGGTTCCCAGAACGTTGCAAGAACGTTCCCTATTGGTGATCCAGGAAAGTTTTCTTAACGTAAACAGAACGTTCCCTTAAGGTTAGGGGAACGTTCTGGGAACGTTCCCTTTAGGTTATAAAAATAGATCCTAAAAATAACCTACAGGGAACATTCCCAGAACGTTCTCCTTAGGTTATTTTTAGGTTTAATTTTATAACCTACAGGGAACGTTCCTAGAATGTTCCTGTTTGGTTCCCAAAAAAATAACCAAATGGGAACCATACGGGAACGTTAGGGGAACGTTCTGTGTTTGCTGGGCAGAAACCATGGGTTAACGGCGATGTTCGCACGGCACTTACTGCGCGGACCACCGCTTTTAATTCCGGGAACACGGAGGAGCGTAAACAAGCCAGTTATGCCCTCCGTAACTCCATCAGTACAGCCAAACGCCAGTACAGGCACAAAATTGAAGGTCAGTTCAACACCACTGACTCCAGAAGTATGTGGCAGGGAATTAACACCATCACAGACTATAAACAGAATAAAAACTCTGCCATGAACACCGTTGCCTCTCTCCCGGATGAGCTTAATACTTTTTATGCTCGTTTCGAGGACAACAACAACACCGCCCTCGCGGAGAGAGCACTCGCGGCCGATACTACAGATGATGGTTCACTCTCCGTCTCTGTTGTGGATGTAACCCGATCCTTTCAACGGGTGAACATTCGCAAAGCCGCGGGTCCAGACGGCATTCCGGGCCGCGTCATCAGAGCATCCGCGAACCAACTGGCTGGTGTTTTTACGGACATTTTCAACCTGTCCCTCTCCCTGTCTGTAGTCCCCACATGCTTCAAAACATCAACCATTGTGCCTGTACCGAAGCAATCAAAAATCACTTGCTTAAATGACTGGCATCCTGTTGCCCTCACCCCCATCATCAGCAAATGCTTTGAGAGGTTGATCAGAGATCACATCTGCTCTGTTCTGCCCACCTCTTTGGACCCATTGCAGTTTGCCTACCGTAACAACCGCTCCACTGATGATGCTATTGCATCTACAATACACACTGCTCTATCCCACCTGGAAAAAAGGAACATGTATGTGAGAATGCTGTTTGTAGACTACAGCTCAGCATTTAACACCATAGTGCCCTCCAAGCTTGATGTGAAACTCCGGGCTCTGGGCTTAAACAGCTCACTGTGCAGCTGGATCCTGGATTTCCTGTCAGGCAGACGTCAGGTGGTTAGAATGGGCAGCATCTCCTCATCACTGACCCTCAACACTGGAGCCCCGCAGGGCTGTGTTCTCAGCCCACTCCTGTATTCCCTTTACACACACATGACTGTGTGGCGACACATAGCTCCAATGCCATCATTAAGTTTGCTGACGATACGACGGTTGTAGGTCTGATCACTGACAATGATGAAACAGCCTACAGAGAGGAGGTGCACACTCTGACGCGCTGGTGTCAGGAGCACAACCTCTCCCTCAACGTCAGTAAAACCAAGGAGCTTGTGGTGGACTTCAGGAAGAAAGACAGAGAGCACAGCCCCATCACCATTAATGGAGCACCGGTGGAGAGAGTCAGCAGCTTAAAGTTCCTCGGTGTCCACATCACTGAGGAACTCACATGGTCCGTCCACACTGAGGCCGTTGTGAAGAAGGCTCACCAGCGCCTCTTCTTCCTGAGACGGCTGAGGAAGTTTGGAATGAACCAACACATCCTCACACGGTTCTACACCAGTACTGTAGAGAGCATCCTGACTGGCTGCATCACTGCCTGGTACGGCAATAGCACTGCCCACAACCGCAAAGACCTGCAAAGGGTGGTGCGAACGGCCAGAAACATCATTGGAGGTGAGCTTCCCTCCCTCCAGGATATATATAACAGACGGTGTGTGAATAAAGCTCGGAGGATTATCAGAGACTCCAGCCACCCGAGTCATGGGCTGCTCTCACTGCTTCCATCAGGCAGGCGGTATCGCAGCATCAGGACCCGCACCACCCGACTACATGACAGCTTCTTCCCACAAGCAATAAGACTTTTGAACACATGATCTCTCACGATCAACAATCACTGCACTTTATTAATCCTCATTGTCAATATATTCTCACTCCCAATTCAGTTACTGTGTATGTATATATATATATATATATATATATATATACATACACACACATACACATATAGTGTATGTGTATTCTACATTGTGTGTATTGTGTACATTTGATATGTAAATTGTTGTGTAGGTATGTGTACATTTGTTATGTAAATCGTGTTGTGTAAATATGTTGTTATTGTAAAGTGGTTTATGTCTCGTCACTGTCATGACTGCAATGTTGCTCGGAACTGCACACAAGAATTTCACCTGCTGTTGCACTCGTGTACACAGTAGTGTGACAAAGTGATTTGATTTGATTGAACTGCACAGGGTGATTCTCCCGCAGATGTGCGCACATTTCACTGCCACATGTTTTGCTCAAAGGGAAACAATCTTCATTCAACAATCCCTCTGCATTTTTAATGAGCCCAAAATACTTCCACACTTCCAACTTAACCATTTTTGAAGGCAGATAAATGGTCAGTTGCATTCCTCCATCCACTCTTTTCATCCACTTTGGTTTTGGTTACATCAGACTGCGCGTGTGTCATTATGCCTGCAGCGTTGTGAATTTGAATTAATTGATGAAAAACTACTTTGCGATAAAAATCGAAAAGGCTTAGAATTATTTACAGTATTTTTAAGTAAATGTTAATTACAGTGATCTACTGTATTGCTGAATAATTCTAGTTGTAGTTTCATTGTTTTTCACAGATTCAAATATAGTGGCACTTTTATGTTTATTCAGTATAATATTTAACAAAATAGCCCACCACAGGGGCGCAACTACAGAGAGGGCAGGGTGCAGTCACCCTAGGGCCCAGAATGAGAGGGGGCTTACTAAGAGCAAAAAGATCCATAAACACTACTGCGGGCTTGATGGGCAATTAAGAATTTAGAGCCCCGCCCCCTCCCCTCAAGGAGAGGACCGACAGGTTCTTTGCACTGGTGCCCTTAAGATTATGGCACAATCTTAGTTGGAATTCATCATTCATTTTTATTTCAGGTAAAAAAAAAAGAAGAAAAAGTTTTAATTTTGTTTGTGTTAACAGTAACACAAAATGGGATCTTCAGCTCTTCAGATCTTCAGGTTAACTTACTTTTGGATTGGTCTTCGTTTATTTAATTTTTTTTTTAAAGTAACTAATTCATTCACAGCATTGCATCTTGTTTATACAGATACTATTAGGCACGCCTTCAACACTAAGAATCCAAAAAGACTCACCCCTTTGGGATCCTTCACAAAGTAGCTTCCACTTGATCCTTGTGAGATACGTTCAGGAAAGACACAGTTTTCAATCGCCTGCTCCGCCCTTTGAATAATCTCTCCAAACTCTGGGTCATCTGGGAAATGGTTGAATTCTCCAGTGCTATTACCTATATACACAAACACACAGTGATTTAAGCATATGGCACAGTGAATTCATTAGACTACTGAAAATCTGTATTCCTATGAGTCGCCTCATCTCCAAAGGTCACACAGTGAAACAGCAAACATACTGGGGACTGCTTTTCTTTTAACAATTTCCATTGCTGAATGATATTCATGCTTGAGGCCAAATTTCTAGAACAAAAATTAAACATACTCTTAGAAACTGTAGCTTCAAAGCTGAATCACTAGTGACCATGCAATTTATTAAAACACTAAAAAAAAAACAGGAGAATCTGTGCTGGAGCTCCCGCTGGTATTTACTTGCTCGTTTCATCTGTTCAAAAAGATACAAATTAAAAGTACACTGGGCATTTGTGATCATAGGGTGCAAAAAGCTACAAATGCATAGGCCTCAGATGAAAGGTTTGATATCAAAGAAAATTATCTGAAGACCAACAAATGTAGTTTCTTAATTTTCTTTACTTGGTATTGACATCTTACAAATGGGCTCTGACCACCGTTTAGTTTATATTGTAACCCACAGCAAATATAGATGCAAGCTAAACAAAAAAAGCTACTAGGGATGTGCAAGGGTGGTGAACTAATCGACAGTAGTAGATTAGTGTGGTCAGCTACTAACATTAATATTTTTTGCGGTGGTTTTAATGGGAGACACATTTTTTAAATCAATTTAAAAGACAACTTCTTGGAGTGTTTTTGCATTATAACTTGCTATGCTTAACAGGGAATAACAGCCCGCACAGTAAAACCCTCAGCAAGAAGTTTTGTCTCCTTAATGATTTAGGTTTAGCCCTTTTAAGAGCTGCTGTTACAGCAATCAAAGTGTCAAATCAACAATACATTACAAGTTGATCACTGTCAGACATCAAACCCTCTGCTAGGAGTAATGTTACCGTTTTTGTTTGAGATTCTGTCCGGCACAGTTTTGCGCTTTTTAATGGGCAATGAGGATCGCCCTGAAGCACTCTGGTTATGTTGAAGCGTGTCATTCTACGCTCAGGATGTACTTGAGTGGTTTCGTGCCACTGGGTCGGAGCCTCTCTTATTTCGTACTTGGATAGTTTTGTGCAAAATGATGTTATAGCTATTTAGCCTATTAATTTGTTGAATATATTTTATTTATCGTGTTGAAGTGCTGAGCTTAGCATCCATATATCCCTCTGAAATGTGTCCATTCAGGGTCACATGAACATAAGAGCCTAATCATGCAGTACTGTGCAAAAGTTTTAGGCACTTGTGAAAAAATTTTAAAGTGAGAATTTCTTAAAATAATGACATTGATTTAATTAATCAATTAATGTCATACAAAGTCCAGTAAACAGAAAAAGAGCCAAAACAATAATTGGTGTGAACACTTTTGCCTTCAAAACCGCACTAATTCTCCTACTTACACCTGGACAGTTTTTCTTGGTTGTTGGCATATAGGATGTTCCAAAATTGGAGGATTCACCTAAGTTCTTCCATTTAAGCTGTCTCTTTATGCAATCAAAAACTGACACAATGTTCAGTGGGGGGGGGGGGGCTTTGCGGGGCAATGCAATCTGTTGCAGGGCTCCCTGTTCTTCTATTATAATCTTTTCTATTTGCAAAAGTAATGTTTGAGAGTCTAACATTTATATTTCCTACTGACACACTAAAGCTGAAGAAATAAATAACCATCTAAAGACAAACGCTTTTACGAAACATCTTATGTGCCTAAGACTTTTGCACAGAACTGTACAGCCATGGCCAAAAGTATTGTCAGTGACATACAGAAGTTTGTATATTTACGGTGTTGACCTTTGTTCTTCATAACCTCTGCAATTCGCTCTGGCATGCTGGATATCAGCTTCTGGACCAAACCCTGACTGATGGCGATCCATTCTTGCCTTAATAGTGCTCAGAGTTGATCACAATTTGTGGGCTTCTGCTTGTACACTCGCCTTTTGAGGATCGACCACAGGTTCTCTATGGGATTAAGATCCGGGGATTTGCCTTGCCACGGATCCAAAATTTAAATGTAACGATCTCCGAACCACTTACTTTTCACTCTTGCCTTGTGACATGTGCTCCATCATGCTGGAAAATGCACGGATCATCACCAAATTGCTCCTTGGTCGTTGGGAGAAGTTGCTCTTGCAGGATGTTTTGATACCATTCTTTATTCATGGCAGTATTTTGGGCAGAATTGAGAGTCCACTCCCTTGAATGAAAAGCAACCCCACACATGGATGGTCTCAGGATGCTTCATTGTTGGCATAACACAGAACTCATGGTATAGTTCATCTTTTCTTCTCCAGACAATCAATTTTCAAGACAATCCTTGTACTTCCGGCAGAATTTCTGCAGGTGCAATATTCTTTGCAGCAATTTCCTTGCATGTGAGGTAATTTTGATGCAAAGCGATGAGGGCTGCACATCTTTCATTAGAGGTAACCATTGCTAACAAAAAGTACTCATTCACACTTTCCCCAGTGCTGCTGATATGATTAGTGAAATTATGTTAGCTGGTTATTTTGTGTCAGGGCCAAAAAACAGTGAAAACTGGGTGTGAAAATTTTTTTGGCAAATGAAGCTTTTTGCAATTATTTAAAATGTATCTTGATCACTCTGCACAATAATCTAGAAACAATGTGGATAAACACCACAACAACTGAAGCAGCAAAATTTGCAAAACACAAAATGTCACTGCCAATACTTTTGGCCATGTCTGTTCATCATCCGCAATACAGCCTAATTGTTCAAACTACCAACTAGTCCATTATGAAAATTGGTAGTTTTGCACATTCCTTATAATTTGGATGAATTGGGACCCTTTAAAATGTTATAGCATTACAAAAATAATGTATCATGTCCAAAATCCTCTCCAAACAAATAAAAGAATTGTACATAACTAATAAACACATGCAAACGCAACAATGACTTAAAGTTTGCATAGCATGCAGAGATGATGGATTATTGTGTGGATTATCTAATGCTCTATGCAACAGACTAACTTGTGTGTACATTCATTTGAAAGCAAATAAACTTCAGCCAATTGGACTAGGGATACACGATCGGCAGCCAATATATTATTGGCCTATAACCGGGAAAAGCAAAATATAATTATTGCGCTGATATTTTCGCCAATAATTTGTTGCAGTTCATTTGCTTGCGGCTGAGAATCTCTGACTGCCTGCAGCATCTCTCCTACACACAGGGCAGTCTCAAGCGTCAGTGCACGTGCACACACACCATGTAATTCGCCTAGTTTCCATCCACTTTTCGCACTGTTTTATTATCGATAAAGTGAAAATGCATTAAAAAAAACTTTGGGAAGTCTTTTGCCCGTTTCCATTCAAATGGGATTTTAATTGATAAAAATTATGCGCATGACATCATGCCAAAAGCGTGAGTTTTGGTTTATCGTAAAAGAAATCTGCCCTTAAGCCATCCCCATACAGAAATTTGGGTTTATCAGCTGGGTATCGGGTTTGATACATTTTAGGTACTGACCGAATTGCCTCTAAACTACAGAGTATCAAAAAATGTCTTGTCGTTCGGTACCAAATTTCGATACCTAAGGGGTTAATCTCATCAATGTCAGTGGTAAGCATGTAACATACAAGATGTGCCCAAATCTATAATGCCGGTGATTGGCTGTGTTTAGGCATCAAGGAAAAACACTAGTTAACGTCGGTTACACCCAGATATACGGCTCACACATGAGGCTGTAGTGTGCATGCGTCCCAACCTCCATAGATATAAAAGATGTGGAAAAGATCCAAAGTGTGGCTACATTTCACCAGGCTTGATGTCAACAGCACGTGATGCAATATTTGCGACAATATAACTGCCAAGATCGGCAACACTACAAATCTGATGAAGCACTTGACAGTGCACGGAATAAACTTCGAGCAGAAAGTTGCTCCGTCTTCGAAGACGACGGTGCAGTCACCCTCTCAGCGTCCACCTGCCACAGAGCTTCCTTCAACATCCCACCACACGAGTCCTCTTAAACTACTGATGAATGCAGCGGCGGTATGACTGGGACTCTGACTGGTAGGTTAACATTTAGCAAACAAACTAAATCGGCCAACTTGTCATGGTACATGCTTGTGTACTTGTTAAATTAACATTTCTGTGCGTGGTGACGTAGTCCTATAAACTAGGACCTAAAGTTAGATATTGTTTGGATGTATGGCTATAGATCACTAGCTAAATCGATGCTAAAAATGCTTTACGGTTGGCAGTAACTGATCAAGTTTAACTCACATTAAACTAGTTATCTTGTTAAAACATACTTTTCCTTAGGGTTGGCTGAATGAACAGTTTAGCTTTGTTTTTTTTTCCCCCTCTTCACATTAATGTTATAGCCTCTGCCCCAGCTGACCAGAAGGCTCAGGAGAGGAGTCTTTGAGTCTGTAAAAAAAAAAAAAAAAATCTAACGAAAACATAAAACCAAAGTTTGAGGTCATGTTTGCAATCTTGTAAAAACGGATTTCATAAAATTGGTATAGAAAAAAAAAATCATTTAGGAACTGGTATCGAAGTCAAACTATCGGTATCTACATTTTTTGAACGATACCCAGCCCTATCGCCAATTGTGTACCTTCGACTCCCAGATGACTAATTTTTTTCCTCAAGTTTTGGCAAAATGGGGAGAGTATCGAGACAATTAATTTAAATTAGCCAGCTTACGGTCATTTTAATTTCAAGATAAATGCAAATCATAAAACAGAATTGCAATCAAAGTTAGCTGTTGCCCTTCTGATAAGACTGTAATATTGGTCCTGATGTTGCGCCTATCGCAGGTTGCCACCGGTTCCGACCGGAAAGTGAATCATGGCCCCGTTCAAGCTGGCAACCTGTACCCAAGAAGTGGGGAAACTTTGTTGCTGTGTAATATCAGGGTTTACACACACACACACACACACACACACACACACACACACACACACACACACACACACACACACACACACACACACACACACACACCTATTTTGAACGGTCATCTAAAGCATTGCAATCACAACTGCATTTTGTCCTGCATATTTGTCTAGCAACTTTTAATCACCAACTGAACTACATTGTCATCTAAAATTCATTTTAGATTCATAAATGCGATTTAAATTTTCTGAAGAAGCTCAGCAAATGTGATCCAATGTAAAGAGGGTTAGATTTAAAATATGTTTTAAAATGTTCAAAAACTCGTTTTCTGTAGGTGAACTCCGTATTGGACAAATAGTTCTGATAGTTTATGAATTGGCTTTCAAGGACGTATAGCCTACATTGCCATCATGATTAACACAGGCTAATGTTTGGGGTAAATGTCATGGGGTAAATGTGGTTCTGTCAATTACGTTAATGCCAATTATGGTTGGTTTCCAAACCATTTTTTCATTACATCTGAAGTAGACAAGAGTTAAGCTAGAGTTAAACGGAAAAATATTATGTCGACACGTGAAATTTTAGCGATAATTTTCCACCAGCTTTATTTTGATGCGCCAAAACGGTTTTCGTAAAAAGTCCTTGGATTGAAACATAGTTTGTGTGAATAAAGGTAAGCTCATGTTGCTCTGTGTGGATTTTAGCATCTCTGCACCTTGTTACGTTGTTTTGGGTCTGGTTTTTATTTGGGATCATCTGCTGTAAGTAATGACATGCAGTCTCCCATAATTGGTTTATATTGATGCAATTAAAAAAACAAAACAAAAAAAAACACAAAAACATGTATGCATGTTACTTGGGGTGATCATTTTCACTTATTACTTCATGAAACAAATAGAATGTGGAAAATTGCAGAGTTACTTGCAGCAGCACTGCAATTAATACAAGTCCCAAAACTGTTCAAAGTTATTGAAGTTTCACAGGGTGACTTGAAATGGCTAAAAACTTTAGTTTGAGTGAAACAATCTACTTGTGGTATTTTATGAGTTGAAACATTTCTAACGCGGTGACTCGTGACTATTCGATCTGTATGATGTTACCTATTCCTATTATGATTGTGTTGTTCATGTTTCATAAATTATACAGTGGAACGGTCACAGATGAGCGCTGTAAGAGTCAGTGAATGAGACACGCATACGCACCCCTTAAAAAAAAAAAAAACACTACTCCACCCCTGGAAGCGGCCTTACCGCTCCAGGCAGTCGGGAAGTTGATTCCCTCGTCCCCTTGCAGACGGCGGTATTCCATTGACCCCTCCACGTTTCTGGTGGATGGCAGGGCACTCCTCCGAACCTGGCAGTGGCTCCATCACTCCAGGAGGTCGGGGAGTCAAGTTCCTACTCGACTCATGGACAGAGGCCATTCCCCGCATCCGGGCGGTCGGCTATTCCGTCCCCCATCGGATGGCAGTGTCGAGGACTATGCGACGGGCATCCCTCCACCCTCCCGGGTTTTGACAATGTAGAGGGGGGTTATAAGGGAAAGGAGGCGGCGAGAGCCAGCTTAGTTTAATGATAAAAAAACCAACAACACACATGCAGGGCAGCTGCCTGTAGTTCTCTCTCCCTCGCCTCATCAGGCTGATTGGGGTACGAGTGTGCGTCATTCCGACCCGGCCCCTTCCTCCTCTGTGCTACAATCATGTAAAATTAATTTTCTAATGATACAACCTATTTAATTACCAATTTCTCATTTCTAATGCTCAAATCGTATCAGCGGTTCATATGTAGCCAAGTTATGGATAGGTCCAGATGGAATCTGCAGACCATTTTCTGCACTGACTTTACAGGTGAAACTCGAAAAATTAGAATATCGTGCAAAAGTTCATTAATTTCAGTAATTCAACTTAAAAGGTGAAACTAATATATTATATAGACTCATTACAAGCAAAGTAAGATATTTCAAGCCTTTATTTGATATAATTTTTATGATTATGGCTTTCAGCTTATGAAAACCCCAAATTCAGAATCTCAGAAAATTAGAATATTGTGAAAAGGTTCAGTATTGTAGGCTCAAAGTGTCACACTCTAATCAGCTAATTAATCCAAAACACCTGCAAAGGGTTCCCGAGCCTTTAAATGGTCTCTCAGTCTGGTTCAGTTGAATTCACAATCATGGGGAAGACTGCTGACCTGACAGTTGTGCAGAAAACCATCATTGACACTCTCCACAAGGAGGGAAAGCCTCAAAAGGTAATTGCAAAAGAAGTTGAATGTTCTCAAAGTGCTGTATCAAAGCACATTAATAGAAAGTTAAGTGGAAGGGAAAAGTGTGGAAGAAAAAGGTGCACAAGCAGCAGGGATGACCGTAGCCTGGAGAGGATTGTCAGGAAAAGGCCATTCAAATGTGTGGGGGAGTTTCACAAGGAGTGGACTGAGGCTGGAGTTACTGCATCAAGAGCCACCACACACAGACGGGTCCTGGACATGGGCTTCAAGTCGTATTCCTCTTGTCAAGCCGCTCCTGAACAACAAACAACGTCAGAAGCGTCTTACCTGGGCTAAAGAAAAAAAGAACTGGTCTGTTGCTCAGTGGTCCAAAGTCCTCTTTTCTGATGAGAGCAAATTTTGCATCTCATTTGGAAACCAAGGTCCCAGAATCTGGAGGAAGAATGGAGAGGCACACAATCCAATCCAAGATGCTTGAAGTCCAGTGTGAAGTTTCCACAGTCTGTGTTGGTTTGGGGAGCCATGTCATCGGCTGGTGTTGGTCCACTGTGCTTTATTAAGTCCAGAGTCAACGCAGCCGTCTACCGGGACATTTTAGAGCACTTCATGCTTCCTTCAGCAGACAAGCTTTATGGAGATGCTCACTTCATTTTCCAGCAGCACTTGGCACCTGCCCACACTGCCAAAAGTACCAAAACCTGGTTCAATGACCATGGTATTACTGTGCTTGATTGGCCAGCAAACTCGCCTGACCTGAACCCCATAGAGAATCTATGGGGCATTGCCAAGAGAAAGATGAGAGACATGAGACCAAACAATGCAGAAGAGCTGAAGGCCGCTATTGAAGCATCTTGGTCTTCCATAACACCTCAGCAGTGCCACAGGCTGATAGCATCCATGCCACGCCGCATTGAGGCAGTAATTAATGCAAAAGGGGCCCAAACCAAGTACTGAGTACATATGCATGATTATACTTTTCAGAGGGCCGACATTTCTGTATTTAAAATCCTTTTTTTTTTTTATTGATTTCATGTAATATTCTAATTTTCTGAGATTCTGAATTTGGGGTTTTCATAAGCTGAAAGCCATAATCATAAAAATTATATCAAATAAAGGCTTGAAATATCTTACTTTGCTTGTAATGAGTCTATATAATATATTAGTTTCACCTTTTAAGTTGAATTACTGAAATTAATGAACTTTTGCACGATATTCTAATTTTTCGAGTTTCACCTGTATATGAAAATCTGAGAGATTTGAACAGTAAAATGCATTAGCCTAAATGGAGATGAGAGTACTACATTCCTATTGGTAGCAAAAAGCATACATATTTACTGAACATATTAGGAGTAGGGATAGACCTTGTATGAATGACAGATGTTGCCAACGTGAGTGTGCAGATTCCCTCTGGGCCACGATTATGGGCGAGGAAGCACGTGCACACTCCCTCCGACCAGACTATCCAAACTCAAGTAGATAGAATCTGTAGGTCACTTAACACATATCACTAAAATCACAACCACGCTTGCTTGCTCCTAAATCAGTGTATCACATGATACCCCCATCCATGGAGGGAAGTATTTCATCAAGGATTTTCCCAATATTCACATTAATTTTTCAGAGTCCACTATTTTGTTGTGCACGATTATCTACACTGATGGCCAGGGCAGCTTTCCCTGGGTGAACGAGAGTCCATTAGGCTCTCTGATGCCCACTAAACACTTAGAAGTACACTTTTCCCTTCTCATATACCCATACAAACACTCAGACAGCATGTCCCACTGAGCCAATGTCATTTATCATGAGACATGGCATCCTTTTTCTGAGGCCTATGGAGCAAACAATCAAGAATCAATGCAGAATTATGATCCAAACTTGTGGAAATCCTAAATTCAACCCCGATCTGAATGTTTCTGTAGCTGATCTTGTGATTTTGAGAAGACCCTGTGAGGTGAGTGTCTGATAAAAATACATTAATGCTAGTCAACTCTTTAAAAGAGACGTGTGCTTTAACAATGAGGCAATCTGAACAGTAGAAGTAGACCCAAAAGTGTCTGATAAATGAATAACAACTAAGTGCTAATGTATTTAGCCAGATTCACACAAATGTTCACAAAGACTCCAGTTCCTTGTGCTATTTTAGGCTCACTAAAGACATTTGACAATACTATTGTTTTCTTCTTTGAACAGTGGTATTAATACATCCAATCAGCTACCACATTAAAATAAAATGATTAGCTATAAATACAGCGTCTAATTCTGGAATTTGAACTTACTGGGAGCTGGAAGTCCTCTAGTGTAAGTCACTCGCACAGGAGACCAAATTCTACGCAGTGTGACTAAATAAAGTATGTCTGTCATTAGCCACTGGCAAGTAAATGTTCCGATTTCACAAACCAGTGAATGAGATGTGTAGTAGTGAAGAACTTAAGCACAGAGACTCATTTACTGAATAAAAAGCTGGTGTTGAAGCTAGAATCAGCCTCGATTTTTACTGCGTGTTGGGTCTCGGGAGCACGCACTCTGAAGAAAATTGACCTTATTTGGCTGCAGTGGGTTCTGATCGCACGGTCACCATCGCTTAAGTTGAGCCATGATATGCCATGGTTACATTTACATTGCGTTTAATGACATCAACTTTTCAACAGACATTCTCTATTTTACAGCATTTCTACAGACCAGTAACGCTGGTGTTGCGAAACTCAAGATTTTAGATTTGAATTCGAGAACGTCAAATGAATTGCATAAAGTGTACCGACCTGCGTGTACAATAAATACGCAAGCAAATGTTTACTTTTGGCTCTTTCCATGTATTTTGTGTCCAAAGATGTGATCCACACACTCCATTTTCATATAATGTCGCTTTTAAAATCCATTCTAATATTAGCAGTAAGTTGGTGATCAAAAAGTAAAAAATACACATTAATTCTAATCATGCTTTGTACAGGTGAGGGAAAAAAAACCACCATGTAACATTTAATGTGCCCTGCGCCAATTCAACCATAAATATTTGCTTGCAGAGCGTTTGCTATACTTGTCAATGCAATTACTTGTAAATTGTTTAAGTTCATATAAACAAGCATGTAGGAAGTGTAATGAATGTGTACATATCAATATTTAAAAGGGACATTCATGCATTGTGAAATATTTTAACTTCAAAAAACATTGTAAATATGGAATAATTTGACAAATAGGCTATTGCAGCATCTATGCAAGGCTTTTACAAAATCTAATGTTTTTACATGTTACTTTTGATCTAGTAGCACTTTTTCAATTATTATGTGGAATTCCATTTTTATTATTATGTTCGAACTTTGGGAATTTTCTGCTAAAATGGCGTATGAAAGTTTTATACAGCATTTTTAGTTTTTTTACTCATCCACTGGCTATTCTCTGAATGGTTTTGTGAACTTATTTTTGTGCCTCAAAATCCATGTACAGATTTTGCTCTTATGGAAAGAAATTTGTACTTTTATTCACCAAAGTGGCATTCAACTGATTACAATGTATAGTCAGGACATTAATAACTTGAAAAATTACTATTACAATTTCAACAAAATGTTCAGAACTTCAGAAAGAAAATACTCTACGTTCAGCAATGACAGCTTTGCAGATCCTTGTCATTCTAGCTGTCAGATTGTCCAGATACCCCACACTTCCTGTAGCACTTGCCATAGATGTGGCTGTCTTATCAGGCACTTCTCATGCATCTTACAGTCTAACTGATCCTACAAAAGCTCAACGGGTTTAAGATGCATAATGCTCTTTTCAAATTATCTTTCCAATATCCGTTTCTTTGCCAACTGTAAAATTTTTCTTTTTGTTTTTCCATTTTAAAAGTGTCTTTTTCTTTGCAATTCTTCCCATAAGGCCTGCACCCCTGAGTCTTCTCTTTACAGTTGTACATGAAACTGGTGTTGAGTGGGAAGAATTCAATGAAGCTGTCAGATGAGGACATGTGAAGTTTCTATTTCTCAAACTAGAGACTCTGATGTACTTATCCTCTTGTTTAGTTGTGTATCTGGTCTTCCACATCTCTTTCTGTCCTTGTTAGAGCCAGTTGTCCTTTGTCTTTTAAGACTGTAGTGCACACCTTTGTATGAAAGCTTCAGTTTTTTGGTAATTTCAAGCATTGTATAGCCTTCAGTCCTCAAAACAATGATAAACGGATGAGTTTCTAGAGAAAGCGGATCCTTTTTTTTGCCATTTTTGACCCAATATTTACAAAGACTCAACAACAAAAATCACAAAAATATTGTTAAGCTTCATTTAATGAACCAAATAGCAGCATTTGATACAATGGCAAGTGACTAGTACCAAATTAGCGGTTTAGCATGATCACTCGATAATAAGGTGTTTGAGTGATGGCTGCTGGAAATGGGGCTTTCCATTTCTATTTTTCAAATAGTGATGGTGCCATTTTAATTTTTTTTACATAAGTAATGTCCTGACTACACTTTGTGATCAGCTGAAGGCCAATTTGGTGAAATAAAAGTACCATTTTCCTTCCGAAACAGCAAAATCTGTACATCATTTCAAACATTTGGCCACCAGGTGTAGTTCACCCCAAAATTTGTATTCTCTCATTCACTTACCCTGATGCCATCCCCATCAGTCTTTCTTCAGCAGAACACAAATTAAGATTTTTAGAAGACAGATCTCTGTCAGGTCCTTATAATGGATGTATACACTGGTGCCAGCACTTTGACGGCCTAAAAGTCACATTTAGGCAGCAAATAAGACTCCAGCTGATCAATGAATGTCTTCTGAAGCAAATCGACAGGTTTGTGTGACAGCATGCCCCTGCATCTCGCGAAATCGGAGTTGAGAATTTCTGCACGAGCCTACAAGTTGTAATTCTGACTTAAAGATGCATTCCATTGCACTTTTCCAAGTAGGAAGTTGTAAAATTCGACTTTCCGAGTTTAATGGAATGCAGCACTACTTTTCAAAACTTTTTCAGACACTGAATGCTCAAGCAGCCTTATTTACACTCCTGATGTTGCTATAAAAATGCAAAAAGCACTTACAAATTTACTTGAAGTGAAAATCAGCCCTCCTTTCCGGTTCAATAAACTAAGCAATCACAAGTTCATGCAGAACATCTTGTGTTTTAAAATCCATACGGATCTCTTTCTCAGTGCTGATGTGGTAGTGACAGCCAACTGGTCAGTAAGATCTTGTGCTTTTCGCTTTTGAATTACGTACACTCAAGGCCAGCTTGAAGGCCTCGACTGGGACATATCCTAAAGATCACACCCACAAAGAACAAATAAATCAGTCTGATTGGCTGATGAGTCTGACAATCTGACTTTAGTTGCCCATTCATTTGCACTGTTGAGGGATTCTGTGGAAAATCTGAAGGCCTGAGGGGGTGGAGATTAGACTCTCTTGCGGCTTCGGGCTTGCGATTCGTGAAACGGTTGTCACACTTTGCTTCCAAGCATCAAGGAATCAAATCTGACTGGATAAACTTCTTGTTTTTCCTCTATTTATTTGTAGGTTGTAGAAAGCAGATTCAAAATACATAGGAAAAAAAGGTAATTGAGAATGAAAGGATGAAAAATATTTATTTGGTATGTTAGGTCAGGAGAGAAGGCTTTGCTGGACCTGAGAATTCACCACTGCCAGATACGTTAAACCATGGAATTCAAGGAGGGTGTACTTGTTCACATGACTGTAGCCTTCATTTGGATATTATAAAATAGATATACAGGGTTATACCAATATATACTGAATCAATATCAATAAACAAAGACCAATATACCATATGTAGATAAAATGTTTGATTTTAGCAAAGGGGCTGTTACTACTTCTTGACAAACTACAATCTAGTGTATGCATGCTTTGTTGAGATAATAAGGAATATTATTTTTTTTTTATTTAAATAAAAAACAAAACACACAAGCAAACATGCACATAAGAATCAACCAGGCATGCATATCAAGAGCTGCTCTGATGTCACCTGCACACGTGTGCCCAGAGATCAAAGAGCATGTAAACTGAACTGTGGAAATGGTTGCATAACAGACAAAGTTCTTTTTTTTTTTTTCTTCAAATCAATAGATAAGCAGATGGTGTAATAGCACAGGATGCAAGACGTGTGGGAGTGAATTTAGAGGATACTCTTTTACATGCAAATTTGTCCAGTGGGTAGGAGAGGAGACCACACACACACAAAAACCCCCCTCTCTGTATTTTAACTCCTTTGAAAGATCCCCAAGGTATATTAGCTGATCTTTTTGAATGCAGCGTGCAACATAATCAGAACACTAGCGGTTGCTATGGAAACTAATGCAGCCTGGTCTATAGTGCGCTCTTTTCCACACTGAATTGTACAACAAAATTACGAAAAGCGTATCTGCCATTACGTAGGGGGCGTGGTTGCCTCTAAATAAAGGCGTGGTCAGTCATTGTTTAATTTATCACTACTTTGAACATTTATTTCTTCCTTTGATTTTAAGGTTGACTGAAAGAATGTTAATCATGTTGTAAAAGCAAATGCAACAAAGTAGTTTACCTTCAAAAATGTAATTGGAAAAAAAAAATACAATTATTCCATGTGCATATAATATTTTCTTTAATAGAACCAAAACCTAACTTTGTTAGGAAAGATGTACAGTGTGTGAGAGAACAGTGTGAATCGACAGACCTCTGGGTTAAGAGACCTCGGATTAATTTGAAAACATGAAGCTCAGATTATATATGGTGACACATTATCTCACCTGGAGACGCCAGGTTTTCTGATGACGAGCTATGTCTGTTTCTTCGCGTCCTCTTTTCTCTGCCTGCCCGGGGTGAGAGATTTCCGGCCGGTCCCGGTAAAAGAAGCGCCTCTTCCCCACACCCGTCCGCTTCCAGCTCCGTCAGTACGCTTTCCGTCGAGTCCGAGATCCGGACCGCTGCCCCGGGGTTCAGCGACAGCCCCAGTGACGGTGCGGCCCGGGTCTTTTCAAACAGCACCGCGGGCAGCTCTGAATGGGGAAAGTTCGTCTCCTTAGTTAAATCTCCGCCGCCTTTCTCCGGCTCGCCGTCGGTGGGATCGCACTCTGCCATCATCTTGGGCAGTGGCTTGATTCTGTCTCTGTCCAGAGAAACTAAAAATCCTCGGATAGAGCTCTTATGAACCCCGCTTCATAGCAGGGTGTCAGTCTTTAAGAGAGTATTTTTCCCGTAAAGACGAGCTGATGCTCTGAGTCGTTTCACGTCTATATCTTTCGTCACCATTATCGACTTCCTTTAGTATCACGCATGCGCACATCTTATCCACGCCGTCGGGCAGCTTTCTTAAAGGTACAGTAACGCTTGCCTTATAATCAACGAACAAGTGATGGAATGTCATTTTAGCTCACAAAATTATCTTATTACAAGATTGCGTCACATATAATTTCACTCCCCTTGATAGTAAAAACGTTGTATTATTCTTATATTAGTTAAATGTAATTATCAAAATACATTTTCCTTTAATACTATTGATTTTAATACTTATCATTTACTCACCCTCATGTCGTTTCAGAAAGTCTTATGAATATCCCAGTCTGTCTATTTAATACAATGGCAGATGATATTGACTCACTTTAAAGCTTGAGCACACAATCATAAAAGTAGACCATGCAGCTCATGCTTCATATTCCAAGTCTTCTGAAGACAGGCGATGGTGAGGAACAACCTCTTTACGTAATTTTTCACTGAAATTATTGACGTCCAATGACCCTTCTCAATCTCTTTTTCTAGCCTCTGTGAATTGTTTTTAGCCATCACAACCTGATTTGTCAGTAAACAGCAATATACCATATTCACTCTAGCGCCACCTTTGATGGGAATGAAAATGAGGCTGTGAGGGATAGATCTGCACTGTATAAAGCTATCAAAAAGATCAATTTTTTCATCTACTGAAATTTCTTGGAATTATATTTTTTCAATGTTTCCTCGGCAAAACTATCCAAACACACACACACACACACACACACACACACACACACACAAACAGTACAACCCACTGAAAAGTCTGTATGTCTATCACTCACAGCCTCTGTCAGTCCTGTGAACTAGAATCTATTGAAGCAGGGAGAAATAAGATAAAAAGATCTTGTAGTAAAACAAATTTTTATTCCCACCATGTCGTAAAGTATAAAACAAAGTTATACATGTGGACGTGTAATACAAATTGAATAAATCTGTAATATATCAATAAAAAAAAACAAAAAACAATGGAATAAAGATGGAATTGATTTTGTGAATTGGCAACAATATTTTCCCTTCCCTCGGAACAATAATTTTACAAGCAGCAATGTGTAAGGAAATAATGTCATTAATAAGTGTTATTTTTTCCTGTCATTTGATTTCTGTGGTAGAGGTAACATGTTATTGGTGAATTGTACTTAACTGTAGTAAACATATATTGTTTTATCAAAGAAACCATTCATTTGTAAAGCATACTATATTTTGGCACTCCAAGTTGTGCAAATCTCCTGAGTTTTTGTGAAGGTAGGGCACTCTGTCTTTTCCTCTCTCACAAACACACATCCTTATAATCATGATACATTCATCCTACTGTATGAAGAATAAAACAACAGTATACAAAGAAAAACAAAAAGTCCACAGAGTAAAAAAGAAAAGACAAACCTATAAAAGCAGCCTCAGAGTGTTAATGACATCTAAATTAAAACTGTGATTTTATTTTACATTAAGGGCGCATCATTTCTGCAGGTTTTAAGGACCTTTTCGCACGTTTTGTCAATGTGAGGTTTTCTCTCATTCTCATTTGTTCTATGTTTCACGATGGCATACATGAGTACCTTAATGCAATAGTTCACCAAAAAAATGAAAGTTCTCTCATAATTTACTCACCCTCATGCCATCCCAGATGTGCATGACTTTCTTTCTTCTAAAAAGAATATCTCAGCTATGTAGGTCCATACAATGCATGTGAATGGTGACCAAAAAGCACATAAATGCAGCATAAAAGTAATCCATAAATATCCATTGGTTTAATCCATGTCCTCTGAAGCAAGCTAACTGGTTTTGTGTGATAACAGACTAAAATGTGTCTCCTTTTTTAACTTGTCATTGCAGTCTCTAGGCACCATCATGATTTCAAGCTCAATTACACTTCCTAGTTCTTGACACATACACAAAGTCCTAGATGGCGCTATAAGAAGTATAATCAAGCTTGAAATCATGATCGCCAAGGAGACTGCTGATGTCAAGATGTACAGTAAAAGAGGAGTTACATTTTGGTATGTTCTAACCTCAAATCAACTGGATCGCTCCAAAAGACATGGGTTAAACCTCTGGAGTTTTATGGATTACTTTATGCTGACTTTTTGGAGTTTGGTCACCATTCACTTGCATTGTATGGACCTACAGAGCTGAAATATTCTTCAAGAAATCTTCATTTGTGTTCAGCAGAAGAAAGTCATACAAATCTGGGATGGCACGAGTGTGAGAATTTTCATTTTTGGGTGAATTAACCCTTTAATCAAACCTAAATTTCATAAACTAGTACATAATCTGAGCTTCATCTCAGACTCTTGGAATTCTCCCATATAAGGAACAATTTAGAAATGTAATTATTCAAGAACGATGTCTCTGTGCATAAGGATAAACGTTAATCCAATGTAAAATGTAAAATCAGAATCTTCCTTTGGCATTCACTGTCCTCCACTGAGAACCTGATTTAGTCCACAAAGGGGTCTTGGCACTGCCACATGTGCTCTTCTTACATTTTATCCAAGATCAAGTCCTAGACCATGTGTTTCTGTTTGCGATTTGCAAACGAGGTACTAATGTTATGAGATCTTCAAAATAATCCCAATGATTGAATTCACAATGCAGTGCAGGTCCTATGAAAATCTGCAGAAGAGAGATACACCCTTAAATCTTCCAGAAGATCTTCTTTCTGTAGAGCAGGAAGGCTATAAACACCCATATAGAAGTGGCCAGGAGGTTCTGTGCCAGATGCTCAGCGTGTGATTGGCTGTTTGCCATCTTCCAACGGAAGGGGAAGTATTCCTTAAACACCTCATGGCCCACATACACCAAGATGGAATTCATACCTGACAAATTAAAAGTAAAATACAATACAGTCACATTACTGTTTTATTTATACTTCTGTTATGTTCACATAAATAATAAGGCCCAAAACGTTTTCTGCAAGAATGTGAACACAAATGCTTCTAGCTACTCCAGCGATGTACAATGATGAACACACATTATGTACAATGGGACTTTGACTTTGACATTTGCAACTCCTTTTGGATAGATTACAATTTTAGTACTACAATCAGCTGTAAAAGTCAAATTGTGAATGCAAGTATCCAATAAACTGATGCTGGAAGAGGGTGTATTCTTTGGTTAAGGTACATTCATTCTGCTTGTGAAATGTGAGCTTTAAAATTCTTACCAGGGTAAAAGAAGGGTGCTCCAGACCACCACTTCTTCACATCCACCATATAGTAAAATAACACCAAAACCACAAAAGCAAAACTGCTGAGAGTTGTCACATAGGACAATGACCTGAAATCAAACAAAAGTCACAGGAAAGAATCCTACAATCAGCACAGCAAACATGTCACAGCACAAGCTACACATTCCTGTTCTAATGGGGAAGCAAATTTGGTATGCTACTTCCTGCTCCATAAATGAGCTGCATTCTTTCATGCATGAACAAAACCTGAAATGCTTCATTCTTAAGCACTAACCTTGAACAGTTTTAACCAAAAAAGGTAACGACGTCAATGGTAATATTCATCATATCTAATGGTGAAATAAAAATATATAAAAAAAATACAGTGATATATCTATAGGGAGACTGAGTTTACCACAAGTTTTTGTTAACCGGAATGAAGCCATTGTTTCTGGAGCACTTGGTCAGCACAGCTGAGATGATCCCCTTAATGTAAAAACAGACAGCATGAAGTTTTCACACTTCTAAATTTCAAACAAAGCTTCTAAATAAAAGATTTACAATTCTAATCTACTGACATGCAGGAGTTCAAATTCAATTTGAATTAACAAATAAATAAAAATAAAAACACATAAAACACTTAACTTTCACTGATAACATTAACAAACACTATACCATGGCTTTCCGGAATACTGCATTGTGATTGGTCAATCATGGCATTCTGCAGTCAGTAACTAGCTGTGCTATTTTCATGTCTCTCGTATCAATCTGTAGTCTCTTTTCACATAATTTCTACTCAATTTTATAATTCATGTACATTTATTTATATGCATGGAAAGTAGATGCGTAAAAAGTGGGAAAATATACAGTCAGCCGGTCCATTTCGCTTCAGGGCAATAACCCTTTCTTGGTTTATTTTGCGATAATGACCAGCTGACTGTGCATTATCCCTTACTTGTAATTTTTATATGATAGGCTTGTAATAGTACATTACATAATACAATAGTTTGTTAATGTACATTCAACTAGGTAGAAACGCCATAAAGCATCATATTTATATTCTTAATACAAGCTTCTTTCATGGACCCATGAACCCACAATGGAGAGCTAATGCGGAAGTCAAGATTTGCACTGTAAAATAACTAAAATGTTGGGTTGTTTCTTACCAAAACCTATTGTGTGCCTTAGGAAGACTTGGAATATGATGTACGAGTCACATAAACATTTGAGTCCTTTTTTAAGCTTTCAAGTGAGTCACTGTTATCTGATATTGTATTGGAAATAACTGACAGCAACATACTTTAAAATGTCATCTTTTGTGTTCTGCAGAAGAACGTAAATCGTACAGTCTGTAATAAAAATGGCATGAGGGTGAGTGAATTATCGTAACATTTTCAAAACTATTCTTTAAATGTGCATTCAGTAACTTTTGTCTTTGTGTCATCTTGGATGCACACTGGCACCTAGCGGCTTGGATGCAGCATCATTTAAAATCAATAGTTTTCAGTTTCAGATGCATTTGTAGAAATGTTATATTCAGAGTCAGTCATGATTACGTCAATCTATTAGTGAAAGTGTCAAATAACAAGACTTAAAGAGTAGTATTCGGCTGGTCATGTGATTCTTGTAAGGCTGGGTGCCAATGTGCTAATGTGTTTACATTCAAAGGCAAAGAGCCTTTGATGATCAACTTCGAGAAGATCAACAAATGAACTTTCTCACAATTAGCATATCTTCCTGAGGCACCGCACCCCACTGAGCGAAGACTGCAAAATTCACACCTCATTGTTGCCCTTCCATATCTGTCCCATTCTCTCCCCCCTCCTCCTCATCCATTCCCCCTCAGCTCAGAATCACCTCAAACTCACCTAATATCTGTATGTAACAAAAGACCATATCTGATGTATACAAATAATGTAACTAGTGTAACATGTTTGGTATCATTCAAAATGTCTCAGTGCGTCTGGTATAGTGTTTTGTCCCCAGGTTTATAAAGCTCAATGACAACAAAGTTATAAGGTCATTGCCAAATACTGAATAACTCTGGAGATCTAAACCCCTCCTTGAAGGTTTAACACCAGGAAGCCAAGAACCCATTCACCCCCAAATTCTCAAAGGACAATACCATTTGGTACACAATGTGTATTCTGTCTGGATATTTAAGGAAGGCTGGCCCAGAGCTCAAGGTTCTCTGTAGTCAGACGATCCCGCACACCTCACTGTGTGTAACTTTAATAACAGAAATCTGCATTCAGATTTCCCATTCTTTGCAATTACATGTAGTTTTCTCAACTGCCAGGTATGTTCTTTGACTTGTTTCTCTAACTTGTGTTTTAAATCTTACCTGGCAAATAAATTGTTACCTTTTGATTTATTCTGTGTTCCTCTGAAATCATTTATATCAATATTGGTTCTTTAAAATAGGAGAAACTGCTCTGGAGGAACCGAGCAGGAGAATACCATTTTATATCATAACTGAAGCTTTAATGTAGGAGGAAGCCACTTAAAGACTATCAGTTTGAATCTCATTAGAAACTGATCAAAAGGTAAATGAATAGAAGAGGATTCAGAGTAATCAATAACTTAAATGATTAAAATAAAAGAATGATCAGAAAGTATTTAGAGCTTTAATTCTAAATTAGAGGTCAACTTAAAAATGGAGTCAGATTAATATAAAATTGGAGTCAGATAAAATTAATAACGGGATGAATTTGTAAAGTGCAAATTAATAACAATAATTGCTTTACTTCAGTGCTCAGAAAAGACAGAACAACGCAGAGACCTTCAAGGGGCAAATATATATGTTTTTAGCAGTTTTGCCTGCCCCCCTTTTTACATTCTGAAATGGCAGTTTCCATGTGCGCACCCTTTCCATGTAGAATGAACAGCTTTTATAAGGTTACTGATATGACTGGAGTCTTCATTTTAATGTGGGTGGTCATGCAAAATATTGCAAAATGACAATTCATGACTTTAGGAGTTAAACTTTTTTAATGAGGAAAAATTACTGATGTTATTAAAATGTTAAAAGTTACAAAAACAATAACAAAATGGTTTACGTACCAAAATGGATCCCCAAATGAGAAATCGTGCGATTATTTGTCTGTGTTGGTCCCTGTAATGCAGCAGAATTTTTCCTGCCTGGAACACACATTAGAGTTGGACAATTATTGAATGCAAAGGTGATCTCTAATCATGTGATTTCTAATAATGTGATTTCAGAGCACTAAAAACAAAAACAGTTTGTTGCTGTGTGCATAACCAAAAAAGCATGTAATCTATAACGAGGTGTAAGAACAGAAGTGTCTTTCAACTGAACTCACCTGAAGTCCCAAAAATGCCATCAATATGGAGTTAATGCTTCCCAAAACACCCTCAGGGTCAAATGGTGCAATAGACTGGTACACAACCTGCGATGCATGCATGCATGCACACACACACACAATAACTTGCATCAGCTAGTACAGTAATGGCACAAGGAGTGTGTGTTTTTTGACAGATTTGACTAAATAGGCCTGACTTGCAGACACTTGTTCTTGTCTGGTTACAAAGTGTTTCTCAGTTATTGTGTTGTGTCTGTTTACCCGTGATGAAGGCGTCTGGTAAATATGTGCGTCTCCGAGCAGCCAGCGGTCAATATGACCCGCAGCCCCCCCAGTGCAGTTTAGGAACTGGCCAAAGTCACCAATGCCCCCTGGACCCAAATAACCACTGCAGGAGAGAGACATCAAGAGAAAAGAATAGCATTGTATGCATCATGAATTTAATAAGCAAGATACATTCCTGTACGATAGATGGACATAAACCATGCAATTCAGTTGCAATTCATTTTGATGTATGCAGCAGCCATGTATTGGTTACACTTTACAATGAGATATTTACATTAACATTAGTTAGTAATTAACAATGAACAATACTTTAAAGCATTTATTAATCTTGGTTAATGTTGATTTCTACATATTCTAATAGATTGTGTATATTAGAAGTCATGTACATTATCATTAAAGGGATAGTCCACCCAAAAATGAAAATGATCTCATCATTTACTCACCCTCATGCCATCCCAGGTGTGTATGACTTTCTTCTGCAGAACACTAATAAAGATTTTTAGAAGAAAATCTCAGCCCCTTAAAATGCCAAAAAAAGGTGGTCAGAACTTTGAAGCTCCAAATATCACAAAGGCAGCATAAAATAATACGGTGGTTTAATACATGTCTTCAGGCGATATATTTGTCGGTGAGAAACTGATCAATATTTAAGTCCTTTTTACTATAAATCTCCACTTTAACTTTCACTTCCTGAAAGTGAAAGTAGAGATTTATAGTAAAAAAGAACTTCAATATTAAACTGTTTCTCAACCACACCTATCATTTAGCTTCTGGAGACATTGATTAAGCAACTGGAGAAATATGGATTACATTTATGGTGCCTTTATGTGATTTTTGGAGCTTCAAAGCTCTGGTCACCATTCACGTGCATTGTAAGGAACAGAGCTGAGCTATTCTTCTAAAAATCTTAATTTGTGTTCTGCAGAAGAAAGAAAGTCATACACATCTGGAATGGCGTAAGGTTAAATCAATTAAGAGAGAATTTTCATTTTTGGGTGAACTATCCATTGAATGTATTATGAACTAATAATTGTATATTTATAAATTAACATTATCCAAAATTAATATAGCACCTTATTGTACAGTGTAACTCATGCATTAAATGTAAACAATTACAAGTGACTAGCAATGTTTTATTTTTAAATCAACATATATTACAGGATAAAAAAGGAAATGTATTTTTATTTCTGATTTACTAGGATTTGTTTAAAAGCTAAGCTTCAGTTTTTCCATTTATAAATGCCACTCAGATCTATTTTCATACACTCATATTTATTCAAATGCCCTGTAAATTTAACAAGGCACAAAACAGTAGATTCTGCCAAGAATTGTTATATTGTCTCTTTGTGACTGTGAAAGATGGCAAGGGATGTGGAGACTGACATTCGGGTATAAAATACATTCAAGATTATGAGAAATATTTTACTAACGTTGGGCAGCCTGGCACTGGGAGAAGAAAGGTCAAACATAACCACACTGTCTCCAAAGCAATCACACACAGCCATGCAGGCCAGTAGAGGCAGACATCATGTACGGAGTACCAGCATGTCTCCTAGGAACAAAAAGATGATAGACATTTGAAATTATGACTATAATAACTAATAAAGTAACAAATTATTATACTTTACAAATTTAAATCAAACATGTTTAACGAATGCAAGACAGGGTTCCCACACTTTATGACCATGGAATTTCTATGACCTTTCCAGTCATTCAAGAATACTGGATAAGAATGTTTCAAAATGTATTTATAGAGCAATTTGTAGCCGATAAAATATTCTGAGCATAACTAGTTGAGTACTATTCGAAATATTTATAAATTCTCCATTGCTTTTTTATTTTAAATACAAATGACTATGGGAACCATGTTAAGAGTCAAAGACCTATAGAGTGTGTATAAATATGCATGTGTGTAAAAAGTTTGTTTGTGTGAGTGTGTGTGTGTGTGCATACAGTGTGTGTGTGTGTGTGTGTGTGTGTGTGTGTGTGTGTGTGTGTGTGTGTGTGTGTGTGTGTGCATACAGTATGTTTGGACTGGAGAAGATAACATCACTCACACTTGACAGGTTGGGGAGTCGGTCCTGGGCCACAGCAAGGTCCAAAACAGCCACAACAAGGTAGGTGAAGCCCAGACGCTGTAATACACCAGGAATACGCAGGGAATCCCAAGACACTGCACAGATACATGTACGTATGAATAAAACACCACTGACTTCAGCACCTAAATACATGGTTTCATTGTAATATTTAATTTCATAATATTATCTATCTTCATATGTCTACATTGTTTAAACTTTAACATAAATTAACTGAGAACGTAATTAGGAACACCTGTACACTTAATTATTACTGCGATTATCTAAACAGCATTGCATTGCATAAAATCATGCAGATATGGGTCAGGAGCTCCAGTTAATTTTCACATCAACCATCATAATGGGGGAAAAAAATGTGTCATTTCGACTGTGGCATGATTGTTGGTGCCAGATAGGCTGGTTTGAGTATTTCTGTAACTTCTGCTCTTCTGGGATTTACATGCGCAACATTCTCTAGACTTTACTCAGAATGGTGCCAAAAACAAAAAGATAGCTGCACTTCTGTGAACACTGCACAGATACATGTACGTATGAATAAAACACCACTGACTTCAGCACCTAAATACATGGTTTCATTGTAATATTTAATTTCATAATATTATCTATCTTCATATGTCTACATTGTTTAAACTTTAACATAAATTAACTGAGAACGTAATTAGGAACACCTGTACACTTAATTATTACTGCGATTATCTAAACAGCATTGCATTGCATAAAATCATGCAGATATGGGTCAGGAGCTCCAGTTAATTTTCACATCAACCATCATAATGGGGGAAAAAAATGTGTCATTTCGACTGTGGCATGATTGTTGGTGCCAGATAGGCTGGTTTGAGTATTTCTGTAACTTCTGCTCTTCTGGGATTTACATGCGCAACATTCTCTAGACTTTACTCAGAATGGTGCCAAAAACAAAAAGATAGCTGCACTTCTGTGAACAGAGATGCCTTGTTGATAAGAGAGGTCAACAGAGAATGGCCAGACAGGCTCGAGCTGACAGAAAGGCTACGGTAACTCAGATAACCACTCTGTAAATTTGTAGTAAGCAGAATAGCATCTCAGAATGCACAACACGTCTCTCTGGGGTCGATGGACGCACCGGCGCGTCCTGCTGGATTTTTTCATCATTACAGCGGAAACAACATAAAATACTCCGTCATTTTTGGGCATACAGATAAGTGTAAGACATCATTAGAGACTATTAAGTGTCTACTTTTATTTGTGTACACTCACAATAACAACAAAACCTTGTGCTTTTGTAAAATAAAGAAAATAAAAAGGGTGAGTTTTTATTCGTCTATGTTCAAGAGCATATATCTGAAACACATCACAAAAATGAACTGAAACTCCACGAATACTTATCAAACAAAAATGAAACATATGTCTAAAGAAAGCTTAAAATGTCTACTTTTAAATAAAACTATTCAAAACAAATATTCTCCTGCAAATGTAATCTGTTTGAAACAAAGCGGTGTACAGTTTTTACTGGCTCAGCTAATTATCTCTAATGTGATCCCACCCACCAGCAGAGAGCGCTATTCATATGCTAATGTACTGAGGCGATCAATGCAAATGGTAAACGCCCCCGACTGTGCCTTAAAAACAAGTTTATTCACTTTTCTGCATGTTTGAAAGACAGCATGATACACTGGCGAGGAAACTCCTGGATAATGACGAAGAGTTCACATTTTCCTCAGAAGAAGAGTGGGACCCCAATGAACATTTGTATTTTGAATAGAGACTTGATCCAGTCGAGTATACAAATGATGAGTAAGTCAATTAGTTTTCATTAGTTGACATGCTATTTTATATAAACATGTACATATTTTACTAGTGGGACTGTTTCCAGACTTGCCTGCTAAAGCAGGTATTTAAATTGTATGCGGTATGATATAAAAATAATATGAATGTTTATAGATTATATTTAAAGTAGTGTTTATGCTGCCTCATTATAATCAACAAAGCTTGTGCTTGCAACTATGTGTTTGGATGTAAATGTGTGAAATGTGATGTAAATAAAAAAAATAGAAAATCAGCATATTATTCTATATAGTTCTGAAGGATCATGTGGCACTGAAGACTGCAGTAATGATGCTGAAAATTCAGCTTTGATCATAAATAGCACTTTACAATAATTCAAATAGAAAACTCTTTTTTAAATTGTAAAAAGGTTCACAATATCAATGTTTTTACTGTATTTTGGATCAAATAAATGCAGTCTAGGTGAGCAGAAGAGACTTCTTTTAAATGGTAGTGCAAGTCAAAAAAAAAAAAAAAAAAGTATTTATGTAAAGAAAATGTATGGTCAGATTACTTCTTTTAACTTAAAACTTGATTTTGATCATTAAGTCTCCTCACAGTAATTCTCTTTCTGTCACATTCCTCATTGATAGGCCCAGGAGAGGGTCTTTTGTCTCCACAGGTGTGAAATACATCCATATTCATGATAGTTCACACCTCCTCACAAATGACCTTTCTAACACTAAAATTGTCTTACAAAAGTTAAATTACTATATTGTTTTGTATGAATGAGCGATCAGGATGGTTTTCACATCATTTTGTAGCAAATGCTCTAGGCTACAAGATCCAGTCCACAAAATCTTGTGGACAAATGTTGAGTATGTGTTATATGGTCTTATTTCAATGACTTAAAATTAAATTTTTTTCAAAAACCATGCATAAACGTTATTTTCTCAAAAATACAAACATGCACACACATGTTGCTCACTTATTATTGTAGCCCAGTTTTAGCTGAATACAGTGCTATCAGACTTTAGACATTAATATGTCGTTAATTAATATGTCGTTTTTGACATTAGGACATTTGGCGTCTTCGACATTAATATGTCTAAAGTCTAATTAAGCAACAGAAAAAAGCACAACTGTCAAGGCATGTCAAAACTTCTCCAGGGCCCAAAACACCCTCAGACCCCAGAGGGTTAAGGCGGATGGGATACAACAGCAGAAGACCACGTCAGGCACTTAGGGCCACAAGTTCAAGTGAGTGTATAATGAAATGACAATATTAAAGACCACATGAAATTTCTTAGAAAACACAATTTTCTTTCCTGTGTTGATGTCTTTCCTTTTGAAAGTTCTAGTGGGATATTTGAAAGGGCTTGTGCTTTTATAGAGTGCCAAAAGCCTTTAGTTTATGTCACAGCCTGCCAAAGACTGTAAATTGTAAATCTGCATGTCAACTTGTAAAAGAACAATAACATATAGATGACCTCAACACAAAAAGCCACAACACTCACATTCTGATTTCATGGGGACTTTTCAATGAGTACATGGGACGTTCCACTGATTACATGCATGTAATCTAATGAACAGGAACTTCATTTCTTTCATGTTTCAAGCTAATGATGTGGCTTACTGCAGTTTACACAATTCATAAATTAGTACAATTTGTGAGCTCAAAGGAAAAAAAGAAAAAGTGGAAAAATGTGTTACTGCTTACAGGGTCCTTGGCAGTACTTAGGATTAATGATGATGACGCCGATGAGGAAGAGTTGAAAGCTCCTCCATAAAACCTTCCACAGAAGATGAGTGCGTTTGATGCCTCTACGCAACGACCCACTCAAGGACAGACCAATGGATGTTCCCATAATGAACACAAACCTGTGAGAAAGAGACAGAAAGAAGGGAGACAGAAATTCAGATTCCTGTTTTAAGATGCTGCATTTTCTGTGGTGATTTCCAACAAACAGATTAGTTCATCCTTTACGCATCCTCATGCTGCCATTTCAACACAATGAAAGTGGGTAGTCACTATTAACCTTTATTTAATGGGGGGGGGGGGGGGGGGGGGGGGGGGGGTGATGCAGCCTGGACATTCTGCTAAATATCTCCTCGGAATTTTGATGAAATGAGATTAAAGGCCTCATGACTTAAGTTAAACTGAGTATTACTGCAGTAGATGCTTGCTTCAGCTGCACAGCAGAAATAAAGGTTATTGGGTCTGCTGTTGATGTGAAACATCCCCTTATGCACTTTAGCTTTTACTATGCCACTTCCTTTTAGCCGCAGTAATAACCACCCATTTAAACTCAACTGGCTCAGTTACACCATCACTTATGCCAGCGCTGATGTGGCTTGCAGATCAAATAAAAACACTGAAAGTCTCATAAAATGTTTCACAGCTATACCACTAGGGCAGCATCTAACAATTATTTGATAATAGATTGATCAGATTAAAAAAAAAAAAAAATTTTAATATTCTGTATTTTATTCAAATGCATTTATTAAAAAACAAATGATTAAAGGATATAATTTTTATTATTTTAATTTTTTTTTTTAAGGACATAATATGTGAAACTGTTTTCTGGCAGCTGCCTGTAACTCACTCACTCTCTCTCGAACTGCTGCCTCCGGTTGCCTTTATCCCTCTCGAGGGCTTGATTAGCCTGATTAGGGGCCGGGTGTGCAGCATCACGACCCGGCCCCGCCCTCCTCCCTGACACAAGTACATGTCTGCTAATTCTAGGCAAAGGGTGAAACTTTGAAGATGCTAAAATGTAACAGTTTTGTCCCATAGTTCCATTTATATTATTCCATAGTTTTGATGACTTTACTGTTAGTCTAAAATGTGAAGAAAAAAAATAAATATATATAATAAAGAATAAGTGTTTCAAAACTTTTGAGTATTGTGTATTTCTAAAATTTTTATACCATTTTATCCAGTAAAATATTTTTTTGCCATAATATAACTTTAATGGTGAAATCAGACATTTGGCATTATCAGGACCATGAAATATTTCCCCATAGCATTATTATAAATTATACTCAGCATTGCCCGTGTTGAAAGCGAGAGAGAAAATGAAAGTTTGCAGATTAATATACTACTGTACAATATACTCGCTATAATGTGTGGTTCTCCAGACCTTCTTAAGACCAACTAAAGAAAATGTAAGGAATCAATGTGTGTGTGTGAGGGGAGGAGGGGGATCCCTAATTTGTTTAAACGAAGGATCATAAAAATTGCATTTTGTTTTTATTTAGTACTGCCCCAAAGAAGCTATTTGACATAACACATCCACACATATATTCCACAAGACAAAATAATAACTGAATTTACAGACATGATCCTGTTAAGAAGATTACATTCCCTTGGTTTCTAATATGGTGTGTTGCTTTTCTCGATGATCAATGGAGTCCTGAGCAGTGAAGATGTCCAAAAATACCCAACTACAGTAAAACTATTTGGTTTCTCAGCATCTTATACATTCTGAAATGGGTGTGAAAACTTATAAAAACAATAGTGTTATGCAAACTTCTGCACTTAACAGTATAGGCTATATAGTTTGTGAAAATGTATATTTTATTTTAGATTTAGCTTTTTCAAAATTTAACCACATTTCTACAAATCTACAAATTCCATGTAGCCTATCCTATCCACATGATGTCATATTGCATGTGTAATTATGAAATCACTTCACAAAAATTCAAAATACAACCCCCACATCTCAACATATAAGTGCTTGTACTACATAAAAAGTGCAGCCTATCTCTTTAAATGTAACATTGTCTGATTTACTTCCGTGCTCGTGGGGAAATTAACATTACAGGAAAATACTTGCTTACATATTCACATGCTGCATGAAGAAATGGATCGGCTTCTTTCAGCTCGTTGTTGAAAATGCATTTTTTTATTGGTGCATTTCTACTTGTGCTGACTGACAGGATTACAAAAGAGCATGCGCCAAGCATATGACATCATTACCATGGTATCCAGATACATTTCAGCAGATTTGCAGAAAGACAAATTAAAGTTTCGTCAAATCAATGTGCAACACATCGAAATTGCTTCTCTTCTCTGCAAACGATACCAAAGACACTAGCGAGAAGAAAAATCAAATATAATTAGAAAAAAATCAGTGAGCCTACCAACTGAAACCAGGACATAACTGCAATGCTTAAGAGAATTGTCGGGACACCTGGACACACATCTTCACAACGGGACGTCTACTTAAACGCAATGAGAAATCAATCCCACAACGAGAAAACAATCCCTCATACAACATTTAATACCATGACCATATGAATTAAAGACTTGTTGCTCCGAATTAAGATCTTTTTAAGGCCTTATTTTGCGGAAGGGCAAATTAAGATTTTTTTAAGACCCGCGGAAACCCTATTTTCACTCTCGGTGGGGCGCATGGTGAGTTGTGCGTGGATGCTTGCGGTAACACGCTCAGCAAGCCACATGATAAGATGCGTGGACTGACGGCCTCCGACGTGGAGGCAACTGAGATTTGTCCTCCACCACCCAGATTGAGGCTAGCCACTACGTCACTTAAAGCGCATTGGTAATTGGCCATTCCAAATTGGGGAGAAAAATCACAAAAAAATTAAAAAACTGCAGACTTTGACCTCTGAGACATCGATATGATATCCACGAAGGCTGCAATTTATAACATTGAAACTAATGCAACAATATGATGTTGCACGACTACTAAACTGAAAAGCACATTTTAATCAAAATGATTGTGCACACTTTCTCTGTTGCGAACACTTGAATTGATGCAGAAGTGCACACTCGCTCGCTAAGTGAACAGATACTCGCTTGTGGTAAATACAAAAAGTTTGAATGTAAATATTAAAATGTTAGTTATGCGGAAAGAAAGAACTCTCAAGTGCATGAAACAACACAAGCACTCTGTCAACACAAGCACTCTGTCAACACAAGCACTCTGTCAACACAAGCACTCTGTCAACGCAACTGATGAAGCAAGTGGTCCACATTAAAATGTATGTTTCTGCTCGTATTTGAAATGCATAAAGTACTGCTGTGCGAGTTATCATGCAAACACATTTTTCACAGCTGTAAAGTGAGGTCACTGAATTAGTTTCTCCTCGCACACAGCATATATTAATCTAATTGATAATGAAATTTGTTGTCAATTATTTTCATTATTGATTTGATCAATTAGTTGTTGCAGCCCAATATGCCACCATATAATATAACAACTCAAATTTAGCAGATAGTAGGGGAGCAGCTTTATGCATTGTTGAGAAGAATCAGTCTTTTGCATTGCTTACCAAGGAAACACGAGATCAGCCACTGTGAGACCTGCAAGAGGAATAACACATATTTAACTTCCTGTTGTCATATTAATATCTATTAAATTGATCTCAACTTCATGTGAAGTACTTCTTAGACATATTCAACTAAATTTGAGTTGAAGATACAATAAATAAAAAGTACAATAAATAAATAAAAGATCACTTCCTAAAATGCATACATTAAAGGTAAAGGCTTTGTAAATTATCTTCAATGTTATAAATAGAGGTTCTGAGATTGGTTAAAGTAACAAACAAGGTAGAAATCAAAACATTCATAATGATGATTTTGGACAGGAGTTTACCATTCCAACTCTCATGCCTGAAGAACCAGTAATGTCCACCTCCATAGTTCACAAACACCATAATGATAAGAGCCAGGCTGTGGAGAAAACAGAGGGAATTTGTGCCATTGGATTCAATAATGTAATCATTACAGTACACATATTTTATTTAAGGAAACACAAACTCTTTCACAAACAAATATTCACCATCAGAACTAACCTCAGAATAATTAGGCCAACTACAGTCAAGCACCAGTTGTTACATAAGATTAACTGGCAAACCTCGCAACTTTGATAAACAACATCAAAAAAACTAAAATGTATAAAACTTGCCTCAATGTCAGTCAGTTTAATTAGTCTGTTTCAGTACAGCGCAGATACTAAAATGCAAATTACCTGTGGACTACCAGCTTCACACTTTGAATAATGGCAGTTTCCTTTCTGTGCATAATAATATTCATCTCAACCCTTAAGATAATTAGTGAAAGAGCAACATACCCACGGAATGTGTCCAAAGAGCGAAGCCTCCGTCCAGTGGTGGATGGAATTATTGATTCAGTGGAGGCATCTACCAATCTGTTTGGAGTGCCAAGCTCCTAAAGACAATGAAAGAGAGAGAGAGAGAGAGAGAGAGAGAGAGAGAGAGAGAGAGAGAGAGAGAAAATTAATGAGAGTGAAGAGATGAGATCATTAAGATTCCTTTCCATGGCAATGATTTTTTACCACTTGGATATCATGGCTCTTCCTTGCAAAAACACTCAGCACAGACACAGTAAATTAAAGGATTAGTTCACCCAAAAATTACAATTCTCTCATCATTTACTCACCCTCATGCCATCTCAGATGTTTATGACTTACTTTCTTCAGCAGAACACAAACAAAGATTATTAGAAGAATATCTCAGCTCTGTAGGTCCACACAATGCAAGTGAATGGTGACCAAATTGTAAAAGCACTGAAAGGCATATAAAGGCAGCATAAAAGTAATCCATGAGTCTCCAGTCGTTTAATCCATGTCTTGTGAAGCCATCCAATTGGTTTTGGGTGAGAACAGACCAATATGTAACTTATTTTTCACTATAAATATTGACATCTGCAGTCTCCTTGGTGATCATGATTTCTAGCTTGATTACATTTCCTAGCACCATCAAACGCTCTGCGCATTCGTACAGCACAAGTGTAATCGAGCTTGAAATCACGATTGTGCCTAAAGACTACAACGGCAAGATGTAGAGTATAGAATTAGTTACATCTTGGTTTGTTCTCACTTAAAACCAATTGGACAGCTTCAGAGTCTTAATGGATAACTCTCTGGATAACTTTTATTCTGCCTTTTAAACTTTTTGGTCACCATTTTCTTGCATTGTCTTACAAAATCTTTGTTTGTGTTCTGCAGAAGAAAAAGTCACACACATCTGGGATGGCATGTGGGCGAGTAAATGATGAAAGAATTTAAATTTTTGGGTGAACTATTCCTTTAAAGAGAGATGATGCCTTATTTCAACTGCTACAAAGACGCTATATTTGTTGCTTTGAGGATCAGCTTTAAATTATGTGAAAATCATGCAGAGACACTTCACAATATCAAGAGAGCAAACAAAAGGTGCTAGTGACAAGCTCTTACCGAGTTGATCAGTCTCTCTGTCTCCACTGAGCTCCCCAAGTGAAGAAGTAGATTTCTCACAAAATCCAGCCTTAAAAGTGTTATAAATGTAAAAATGTTCATGACATCACACTACTGAAAATGCTTAAAGGAATAGTTCTCCCAAAAAATTATTCCACCTTAAAAGCAAATCAAAATGGGAGTTTTGGTGTTTTTAGTCCATCTTCTGTGATTATCTTTATGCTAGTGTGTATCTTTAAGTTAACAAAATTAAATTTTAGCACATTTAAGTAAAGTAAGTAAAATGAATTTCTAAAGCACACGCAAACACAGCAAAGCTGACCGAAGTGCTGTACAGATGAATCTACAATACATTAAAATAAACACGTCATGTACAGATGAATCTACAATACATTAAAATAAAACAAAAAAAAAAAAAGAGACAAGACAATCTCATTTAATACTGCAAAACGCTAGAGAATACAAGTGTGTTTTAAACCTACGTTTAAAAATAGACAGTGATGAATCTTGTCTAATGTCAAGTGGTAGCTGATTCCATAGCCTAGGGGCAGCAACTGCAAATGCTCCATCACCCTTGCGTATACAACGTGACCGAGGAATATGCATTAACATTTTGTCTGCAGATCTTAAAGACCTAGTTGGTAAGTATGGCTGTATTAAATCCCTAATACATGACGGGGCCTGGTTGTTAAGAGCTTTAAAAACAAACAACAGTATTTTAAATTGAATCCTAAAATAAACAAGAAGCCAGTGCAGAGAGGCCAGGACTGGTGTAATATGATCCCTTTTTTTAGATGATGTCAAAAATCTGGCCGCAGCATTTTGAACCAATTGAAGACGGAAAAGAGAGGATTGAGGAAGACCAAAATAAAGATAATTACAATAATCCAATCGAGAGATGATAAAAGCATGATTAACAGTCCCCAGGTCTTGAAAAGATAAAGCTGATTTAAATTTAGAAATAATTAGTAACTGATAGAAACTATTTTTCACTACTGAATTTATCTGTCGGACTAAGCCCAAGTCAGAATCTATAATGACACCAAGATTCCTCACATCCGAATTAACATGGTGGAAGTGTTGGCCAAGCTTGTTAGCAAGAGTGCTTCTAGATTCAGCAGAACCAAAAAGAATCATTTCAGTCTTATTATTGTTTAGCTGGAGAAAGTTACTCGATAACCACTTTTTATGTCTTCAATACATTCCAAGAAAGGTTGAACAGAATCACCTGATTTCAATGGCAGATAAAGTTGTGTGTCATCATCATAAAATGAAACAAAATATTATGTCTCCTAATAATATTTCCAAGAGGGAGCATATACAAATTAAATAGAATTGGCCACAGAATGGATCCCTGTGGAACCCCACAGAGAACAGGAGGTACAGATGAAGAGAACCTAAACATCGTAACAGAAAAAACCCTATCTGTAAGATAAGATTTAAACCACTGAAGTGCTGTGTTCTTTATACCAACCCAATGATCCAACCTCCCAAGGAGAATGCTATGATCCACTGTATCAAAAGCAGCAGTAAGGTCTAACAGAATACAGCACTTTTCCCAGAGTCAACCGTAGACAGTAAATCATTAAATACTTTCAGCATAGCTGATTCTGTGCTATGATAAGCTGTAAAACCTGATTGTAGAGGTTCAAGAATGTCTGTTGACTTTAAGAATGGAAGTAATTGGGATAGCACCCCTTTCTCTAAACAACTTCGACAGAAATGGCAGCTTGGAAACAGGCCGATAGTTATGTAAGCAATTTTGATCTAAGTCCGGTTTCTTAAGTAGGTTTCACTGCTGCATGTTTAAAACATCCTGGGACAATAGCATTTTCTAGGGAAGAATTTATAATAATTTGTAACATTAATTCATTGTACGCATTCTGAAAGATCTTTAAACAATCTTTATAAATCTCGTAAGAGACAGTAAGGCGATCTTTCTTCCATTTCCTCTCAGCTCTACGGCAGGCCTGCCTCAAAGATCGGGTATGTTCATTTAGCCAATAGAGAGAATTTTTTGTTTTGGATTGTTTGTACTTCAGAGCTGCAATACAATCTAATATCGTTAAAATGAATAGAATAAAATTAAAATTCCAGAAAAATGGACCAAAAATCTACATTTAATTTAGGTCCAATAAAATCCTCTCCAGAGTGAGAACGTCACCTCCCTCTAATACAACCAACTTCTGATTAGCAATAGCAAATTATCGTTTTGTCAGTGTGTGCTCTTCAAAAATAGCACAAGCCCTTCAATATGTCCCAAACCAATTTCATGTTTGATTAGGAAGTATGTAGTATGGAAGTATGCTCATGAAGCAATTTCATGGGGTCTTTAAGAAAAAAAAGGCAGATATAGCAAGATGTGTGTACCTTTTAACAGTGTTCCAAATCATAGCTAATGCAGCCAATCCAGCTAATACCAGAAACGCAAACAAAATGGCTGAAAAAACAAAAAGAGAAAACCATTCAGTCAGATCTTTAACAAATGATTGGATCTTTTTAGCAGAATAAAAAAATGGATACATTTCCACAGCAATTTTATCTAGCGCTGTCAATGGTCAATATTGTGAACAAATGCACATTCTGTTACAAAAAAAATGTGTGCCTTTGAGTTACGGAATGAGGAAGACATAATTCAGACTCACGCAGGTAGTTGTTGACAGGCTCTGAATCAGTCACCATAGTGCAGCTGACCTGGGACGGCTTATTCAGGTTCTTCGCCCACAGAGAATAGTTGCCCTGCTCCCCAAAGTGGAAGTGAATTCTGGAAAAACAAATCCATCAAGGCCAAAAAACAAAAAGCTTAAAAAGCAAATACATCTTCCTCAAATACATGCATCCATAAAAGCAATACAGCAGTATGTACACCAGTTTGCATTGTTCTGTATTAATGGGATAATTCACCCAAAAAGGAAAATTCACTCATCATTTACTTAACCTCATGCCATCCCAAACTCGTATGACAATCTTCTGCGGAACACAAAGAATGATATTTTGAAGAATGTATGAGGTGTTTTTGTCCATACAACTCCAAAAAGGCAGCATAAAAGTAATACATTTTATCCATGTCTTCTGAAGCGTTATGATCGCTTTGGGTGAGAACTATAGTTTTGGACCCCATTGGTATTGTATAGACAAACACACCTCATACACTCTTAAAAATATCTTCGTTTCAGTTCAGCAGAAGAAAGAAAGTACAAGTTTGGGATGGCATGAGGGTGAGTAAATGATGAGAGAATTGTGCTTGGGGTGAACTAAATGTATAAATGCATGACTCACTTGCACAGCTCTAGGTTGGCAGGGGTGCTGTTTAATTGCAATGTCAAAGGGTGCTGTGTGCCTACAACAAACCCCACTGTAGTCGGAGTCCCAGGACCTGGGCCAGCAGGTACTATCCCTAATGGCTGGGGCAAACACTACCACACACACACAGAGAAAGAGAGCGAGAGAAAGAAATACCATGGCATTAGGATTTTGGTATTACCAAATAAGTAATTTATCATTACTAAAACAACAAATTACATTGTATCATTACAGTATTATGTATTAATTTCAAGATCAGGCATATACTGTGGATGCATGACATAGGCGAGTAAACTGTGTACATTTATCTATAGAACACACATATCTGATACCTGATAGCAGTAATCAGACAGCACGAAGACCATTATCTCATTCTCGATTTCATTTATGACTGAAAGGGCTGCCTCGTCCATTTTTAGCACGTAAGACTTGCGGTGAGGGCGAGATGCTAAAAGAAAAGAAAAAACAACTAGATGCTCACCATTATGAAGCATTTGCAATGCACACAAATACATCACATTTAACCTTGCAGCAAGATCTAGAGCAATTTATTTACTGTATATATATATATATATATATATATATATATATAATCCCTATATGATCAGACACTACAACTACAAGCACTCAAAAGCTGTCTGCCTAGACCACATTTTAGACATCACATGCCGTCTATCTATGCAGCTCATTATGTTTCTCTATGAAAAACAGTAAGAATCAATTTCCAAATATACTCACCACTCTGTACACTTCAGTGTCTACCTCTAATTCAATTCAACCTAACTGCAGGTTTCCTAAATGAAACTAAATGGTCAGCTGCTTTAGTACTCTCTACAACATTACAATAGTGACTCTGTCTCTCCTGCAGTCACATGCCTTCACTAATCTGCCTCACAAGAAACATCACAAAACTGCCCAGATTTGTCTTAGGAGGGACATTTGAAACCATGAAACATCTAGTATTTTGTAAAATGATGTTGTTGTGACTTTTTGTAAGCAAACACTGTTGGATCATACTGAGTAAAACCAAGTATCTAGTTGACAACAAATAAAATCAAACGAGTCAAAACAAATATTTATCTAAAATAAATGCTAGGGTGAAGTTCAATAAAAAAAAATAATTATATATATATATATATATATATATATATATATATATATATATATATATATATATATATATATATATACACACACACACACACACACACTTGACCACATTAAATACACTTTGTTAGTATTTGGTAGCATTGCCTTTAAATTGTTTAACTTGGGTCAAATGTTTTGGGTAGCCTTCCTAAAGCTTCTCACAATAAGTTGCTGGAATTTTGGCCCATTCTTCCAGACAGAACTGGTGTAAAGGAGTCAGGTTTGTAGGTCTCCTACCTCGCAAACTCTTTTTCAGTTCTGCCCACAAATTTTCTATCAGATTGAGGTTAGGGCTTTGTAATGGCCACTCCAATACCTTGACTTTGTTGTCCTTAAGCCATTTTGCCCAACTTTGGAGGTATGCTTGGGGTCATTGTCCATTTGGGACAGAGCTTTAACTTCCTGGCTGATGCCTTGAGATGTTACTTAAATATATCCACATAATTTTCCTTCCTTATGATGCCATCTATTTTGTGACGTGCAACAGTCCCACCTGCAGAAAAGCACCTCGGCAACATGATGCTGCCATCCCCATGATTCACAGTTGGCATGGTGTTCTTTGGCTTGTAAGCCTCACCATTTTTCTCCAAACATAACAATGGTCATTATGACCAAACAGTTTGATTTTTGTTTCATCAGACAAGAGGACATTTCTCCAAAAAGATGTTTGTCCCCATGTGCACTTGCAAACTGTAGTCTTGCTTTTTTATGGCGGTTTTGGAACAGTAGCTTCTTCCTTGGTGAGCAGCCTTTCAGGTTATGTTGATACAGGACTCGTTTTACTGTGGATATAGATACTTGTCTATCTGTTTCCTCCAGCATCTTCACAAGATCCTTTGCTGTTGTTCTGTGATTGTTTTGGACTTTTCGCACCAAATTAAGTTAATCTCTAGGAGACAGAAACCATCTGCTTCCTGAGCGGTATGATGGCTGCGTGGTCCCATGGTGTTCATGCTTGCATAATATTGTTTGTACAGATGAACGTGGTATATTCAAGGATGAACCAGACTTGTGGAGGTCCACATCTTTTTTTTCTGAGGTATTGGCTGATTTCTTTTGATTTCCCCATGATGTCAAGCAAAGAGGCACGGAGTTTGAAGGTAGGCCTTAAAATACACCCACAGGTACACCTCCAATCAGAAATTAAATAACCATTTAAAGACTTGACATAATTTTCTGGAATTTTCCAAGCTGCTTAAAGGCACAGTTAACTTAGTGTATGTAAATGTCTGACCCACTGAAATTGTGATATAGTCAATTCATAGTGAAACAATCTGTCTGTAAACAATTGTTGTGAAAAATACTTGTGTCATGCACAAAGTAGATGTCCTAAACGACTTGCCAAAACTATAGTTTGGGATTTTTTTTTTTATATTTTGGGAAAGGATTTTTAATCACTAATATATATATATATATATATATATATATATATATATATATATATATATATATATGTGTGTGTGTGTGTGTGTGTGTGTGTGTGTGTGATAGATAGCATATGCTAAAAACAGCTAACAGTGATGCTAGCTGACTGGCTGGCTAACATAACAAAAGCAACAAACAAAACGAACCACCTAATTAGGAAATATGCTTAATATTTAATATTAATGAGATCAGAACAACGTTGGTGTTGCGGAAAATGACACTCACAGGCTGGTCGGTCTGTCATATGAGCTGCACATGCAGCTAACATGAGTACAATCATAGCCCAAACCGTCCATCTATATTCCCCTTCAGATGCCATAACATTAGAGTCACTGCCTCCAGCTTTCGATGCTGTTTAGATCTAAAGATTTCTCCTTTTTTCATCACAACACACTTCCGAGTCCGACCCCTCCTCCCTCCTAGCAGAGCAAGTAGTGGAGGAGAAGAGGGTCAAAGTACAGACTAATGGGCTGTCTCTCAAAATCAAATGAGCTGACTAAAGCGCCTAGACTGCATCGTAGACGCGTTTGGGAAGTTCCGAAATTCCATAAAAGCGGAACAAACTATGTATGAATGGGGCGCCGTTTGTAAAATAAAACGCGTTACAAAAACTGTTTAAATTTAGTCAGACTTAACAACAAAAGCTGCTCAATTTGGCCAGATTTACGTAAACAAGCGTTTAATATTATTTCCTCTCTCTTTTTTTAATCAATTTATTGTGTAACAAATACTTAAAAACAAATATCACATCTAAATGTAAAATCTAAATCTTTAATTTAAATATAAATGTTAAATGTAAATGGTAGAACTAAATGTAAATCTAATGTAAATCAAAATGTAAAACTCAAATATTTATCTAAATATAAATGGTAAATATAAATGTTAAATATAAATCCTACATTAAATATATATATATATATATATATATATATATATATATAATCTTGCCATACTGTCATTCATTTATTTCTAAATCGCTGCTTAGAAATTAAACGTATTATTTATCGATTTAAAATAGTACAAAGATAAGCAATTTATATTAATTGATAGGCCTTAAAATTTAATTGAAATTGTGCCTGTTTATATATTATATACAGTGCATTCAGAAAGTATTCAGACCACCTTATGCTAAAATGCTTTATATTATATATTTTTTTTCACATCAGTCTACATTCCATAACCCATAATGACAAAGCAAAAAACAGATTTTTGACAACTTTGCAAATTTATTAAAAAGAAAAAACTGAAATATCACTTAAGTATTCAACCCTTAACTCAGTACTTTGTAGAAGCACCTTTGGCAGCGATCACAGCCTCAAGTCCTTTTGGGTATGATGTGACAAGTTTTTCACACCTGGATTTGGGTGTTTTCTGCCATTCTTCTCTGCAGATCCTCTCAAACTCTGTCAGGTTGGATGGGGACCGTTGGTTGACAGACATTTTCAGGTCTCTCCAGAGTTGTTGATTGGGTTCAAGTCCAGGCTCTGGCTGGGCCACTCAAGGACATTCACATTTGTCCCTAAGCCACTCTTGTGTTTCTTGGCTGTGTGCTTAGGGTCCTTAGAGACGTTCACACTCAATCACCATGCACTACATGGACGGATTTAACCATTTAACCTTCTCTGTGTTTACATCAGCATCTCCTGCTGAATGTGTTTTCATGCGCACCTTCTTAGAACGTCGACTGGGGAGAATATGGTGTAGGATGCCGTGACTGGCTGCCTCCATGGCTTTCATGTGTCTTGCACTGAGGAGAGGCTTCCATTTGACCACTCTGCCATAAAGCCCAGATCAGTGGAGTGTTGCAGTGATGGTTGTCCTTCTGCAAGTTCCTCCCATCTCCACACATGTTCTCTGGAGCTCAACTAGAGTGACCATTGGGTTCTTGGTCACTTCTCATAAGGCCCTTCTCCCCCGATTTCTCAGTTTGGCCGGGTGGCCAGCTCTAGGAAGAGTCCTGGTTGTTCCAAACTTCTTACATTTAAGAATTATGGAGGCCACTGTGCTCTTGGGAAACTTTGATGCATCCAACATTTTTTTGTAGCCTTCCCCAGATCTGAGCCATGACACAATTCTGTGTCATGGAAATTCTCCACCTGGAATTCACACGAGTAAGAGTGTTCCAAACACATTACAAGACACATTGCAGTCTTTTCCTCAGCGCTTTATTCATACCACCCATCCGGGCAGAGAAGCTCCTGCGGCTTCTCTCGAACACACATACAAGGCAGGCTTATATAGGTTGTTAACAAGTTATATGTGATTTGACCTCAGCAGATTTCTCATGTGATAAGAACTCAGCAAAATATTTGTTAGGGATGTATTGTATATCATTGAACAAACAAGTTGTCACACGATTGGACACTTAGCAGTATGAACAAAGAGATATTGTCTTCTGCCTAAAAAACAGACTGGTCATCCATTTCAACTCATAAGCAAAACACAGGGCTGCTCCAACACTGCATTTTCTTGCTTAAATTATTTTAAACATAAATAATAATGTTATATGTCTAACTATTTTAATTTATTTCACACTTGTCTATGAGCTCTGCAGGCCATTTTTGTTGACCTCATGGCTTGGTTTTTGCACTGATATACATTTTCAGCTATGAAACTTTATATAGACAAGTGTGTGCCTTTCCAAATCATATCTAATCTATTAAATTTGCCACAGGTGGACCCCAATCAAAGTGTAAAAACATCTCAAAGATGATCCAGAGAAATGGGATGCACAGAGCTAAATTTCAAGTGTCATAGCAAAGGGTCTGAATACATATGTCAATGTGATATTTTATTGTTTTATTTTTAATACATTTGCAAAGTTATCAAAAATCTGATGATGAAACTGGTATTGAGCGGGTAGAATTCAATGAAGCTGTCAGCTGAGGACATGTGAGGTTTCTATTTCTCAAACTAGAGACTCTGATGTACTTATCCTTTTGTTTAATTGTATCTGGGCCATCCACATCTCTTTCTGTCCTTGTTAGAGCCAGTTGTCCTTTGTCTTTGAAGACTGTAGTGTACACCTTTGTATAAAATCTTCAGTTTTTTGGCAATTTCAATCATTGTATAGCCTTCAGTCCTCATAACAATGATTGACTGATGAGTTTCTAGAGAAAGCTGTTTCTTTTTTGCCAATTTTGACCTAATATTGACATTAAGACATGCCAGTCTATTGCTTACTGTGGCAACTCAAAAACAATCACAAAAACTGTTAAAAAATACCACCAACACATCAGCTTCAACACACAACGGGACCAGGTTTTGGACCATTGCTATTCTCCTTTCCAGGATGGCTACAAATTCCTCCCCTGCCCACCATTTGGCAAATCAGACCACTTTTCCGTTCTGCCTCTGCCTGCTTACAGGCAGAAACTGAAATAGGAAGCACCCACCCTCAGAACGATCCAGTGCTGGTCGGACCAATCAGACTCTACGCTACAAGAATGTTTTGATCACACGGACTGGGAGATGTTCCGGTCCGCCTCTGATAACGACATCGAGGTTTACGCTGTTAGCGTAACGTGTTTCATCAAGAAGTGTGTAGTGGACATTTTTCCGACCAAAACAATACGGATCTACCCCAACCAGAAACCATGCGTTAACGGTGATGTTCGCACGGCACTTAATGCGTGGACCTCCGCTTTTAATTCTGGGAACGCGGAGGAGCATAAACAAGCCAGCTATGCCCTCCGTAACTCTATCAGAACAGCCAAACGCCAATACAGGCACAAAATTGAAGGACAGTTCAACACCACCAAATCTAGAAGTATGTGGCAGGGAATTAACATCATCAAGGACTACAAAGGGAATAAAAACTCTGCCGTGAACACCGCTGCCTCTCTCCCGGTTGAGCTTAATACATTTTATGCTCGTTTCGAGGACAATAACACCGCCCTCGTGGAGAGAGCACTCGCGGCCAACGCTACAGAGGTTGGTTCACTCTCCGTCTCTGTTGCGGATGTAACCCGATCCTTCCGACAGTTAAACATCCGTAAAGCCGCGGGTCCAGACAGCATTACGGGCCGCGTCATTAGAGCGTGTGCGAATCTGGCTGGTGTTCTTACTGACATTTTCAACCTATCCCTCTCCCTGTCTGTACTCCCCACATGCTTCAAAACGTCCACCATTGTGCCTGTACAAAAGCAATAAAAAAATCACTTGTTGCTCTGACCCCCATCATCAGCAAATGCCTTGAGAGGTTGATCAGAGATCACATCTGCTCTGTGCTGCCCATCTCTCTGGACCCATTGCAGTTTGCCTACCGCAACAACCGGTCCACTGATGATGCCATTGCATCTACAATAGTTTGTAGACTACAGCTAAGCATTCAACACCATAGTGCCCTCCAAGCTTGATGTGAAGCTCCAGGTTCTGGGCTTAAACAGCTCAATGTGCAGCTGGATCCAGGACTTCCTGTCAGGCAGATGTCAGATGGTTAGAATGGGCAGCAACATCTCCTCATCACTGACCCTCAACACTTGAGCCCTGCAGTGCTGTGTTCTCAGCCCACTCCTGTATTCCCTGTACACACATGACTGTGTGGCAACACATAGCTCCAGTGCCATCATTAAGTTTGCTGACAATACGACAGTGGTAGGTCTGATCACTGACAATGATGAAACAGCCTACAGAGAGGAGGTGCACACTCTGACACGCTGGTGTCAGGAGCACAACCTTTCCCTCAACGTCAGTAAAACCAAGGAGCTTCTAGTGGACTTCAGGAAAAAAGACAGAGAACACAGCCCCATCATCATTAATGGAACACCAGTGGAGAGAGTCTGCAGCTTCAAGTTCCTCAGTGTCCACATCACTGAGGAACTCACATGGTCCGTCCACACTGAGGCCATTGTGAAGAAGGTTCACCAGTGCCTCTTCTTCCTGAGATGGCTGAGGAAGTTTGGAATGAACCACCACATCCTCACACGGTTCTACACCAGTACTGTAGAGAGCATCCTGACTGGCTGCATCACCGCCTGGTACAGCAATAGCACCGCCCAAAACTGCAAAACCCTGCAAAGGGTGGTGTGAACTGCCAGACACATCATCGGAGGTGAGCTTCCCTCCCTCCACGACATATATAACAGGCGGTGTGTGAAAAAAGCTCGGAGGATCATCAGAGACTCCAGCCACAGAGTCATGGGCTGCTCTCACTGCTGCCATCAGGCAGGCGGTATCGCAGCATCAGGACCTGCACCAGCCGACTACATGACAGCTTCTTCCCCAAAGACTTTTGAACACTTGATCTCTCACGATCAATATATCAGCACTGCACTTTATTAATCTATTATCTCACACTGGACTGTCATAATTATATTCTCCTCAATACAACTACTGTATATATATTTTTTATATACTCTTTATTTAGTATTTTTATTGTATGTGTATTCTATATTGTGTGTATTGTTTCCTTTACATTGTATATTATTATTGTGTTGTGTAAGTATGTGTACATTTGTTATGTAAATTGTGTTGTGTAAATATGTTGTTTTCTGTAATTGTTATATGTCTTGTCACTGTCATGACTGCTATGTTGCTCGGAACTGCACACAAGACTTTCACCTACTGTTGCACTTTTGTACATGGTAGTGAGACAATACAGTGATTTGGTTTGATTTGATTTTGATTAGCACTCTGTGATCGCTCGTATTACTACTACATGTCTACAGCTAGAAAATAGCTTTAAACGGCTTTAAATGAACAACTTCAGCATTATGGCTCATCCCATCTGAGAGACACAACAGACAGATTAATTAACTCATTACTGACCTCTTACCTGAGTTTCCACAATGGAGAAAAAGTACTGTTCAAAATGGCGGAGGACATTGCGGACATTGCTCTGAGTGAGTGCGGGAAAAAGTGGTTTCTCTATATAAAACAATAGTTGTTTTTTTGTTTTTTTTTTCCTATTTTTCTTATTTTTCCTTTCCCCTCAGTAGTTTAAAAAAAAAAAAAAAAAAGTTGTTTGTTCATTAGTGTAAGACGCCGATATGGCGTCTGTTCCCAGTCAAGGAACGCAAGGCCTGTCGCTTCGGAATGGGTGCAGGTGTGTACCAGAACCTGGGGTGACAGTGGAGGAGCTGCTCCTAGTTGTTGGAGAGCAGGTAGGGTTTGAGAATATCATCTCGGCTTCGCGTATGAACAAAGCTGTGGTGGTGTTTCTAAAAACGGAAATGTTGATTAATAAATTGACCGTGAGCGGTGTATGGGTAAAAGGTACCTTTGTCACAGTAACCCCGCTATCTGCCCCGGCGACGAAAATCATAATCTCAAGCATTCCGACGTTTATCCCCAATGATGTGATTATGAAGGAATTACAGAGATTCGGAAAAATTGCGAGCCCGGTAAAATTTATTTCATTGGGCTGTAAAAACGCTGCACTAAAACATGTACTTTCCTTTAGAAGACAGGTGTATATGTTTTTGAGTTCGCCGGAACGTAACTTGGAGGTGTCTTTTCGTATAAACCATGGAGAGAATTCATACATGGTTTATGCAAGCGCGGAGAACTTTAAATGTTTTGAATGCGGAGAAATCGGACACAAACGTGGCGTATGCCCGAAAAAAGCCGAACAGCAAACTGAGAGTCAGGGGAATGAGGGGAAAGCTGGAGGGGCGACAGAGGAAGTGAATGAGCTGAACGAGGTGATTGAGAATAATGTTAATGATGAGAATGTGCAACCTGGATGCAGTGCTGCTGCAGATAGCGCTGAGAAGGAAACTACTGATGTTATTGATGACTGTGAGGAACAGAGTGGTGTTGAAAATGTATGTGAGGTTAATGAGGAATCACAGGTAGGATGCTCAGAGGAAAAAATGGATGATGAATTGGATAACTTGTCTCAGTGTACTGATGATGGAATGAAAGATAGTGAGGAGTGGTTAGATAAAATGGATGATAGAGACTTGTATACTGTTGAACAAATCAATTCATTTCTTGATGCAACCAAAGGAAAAACAGGAGTAGAAATAGGGAATTTTTTCCCTGATATTGATAAATTTGTTGCTTCCGTGATGAAGGCCAGGAAAGTGAGCAGTTATGAGGAGCTCTCACAGCAAAAGAGGTTTCGCCTTAAAAAACATATAACCTCAATAAGACAAGGTAAAAAGAAAGGAAAGGGAGGACTAACGAGGGGAAAGACATAAGTAAACATGTTGTTAAACAGAGCTTGCTTCTACCTTTTCTGTTTTCTTTTTCTCCTTACTTTCCTCATGAAGGGCATGTAGGTGGGATCCCTAAATGTGAATGGAATGAGGGATGGAAGGAAAAATAATGTATTATCAGAACTAATTCTTATAAAAAATGTAAGTGTTTTATTTTTACAAGAAACTCACAGTGACCAAAGTAATGAAGTTGACTGGGATTTATGGTGGAAAGGAGAGAAAGCTCTTAGTCATGGTACTAATTTAAGTGCTGGAGTGGCAGTGTTATTTTCCCCTGAGACAAAAGCAAAAATAATTTCAAAAAAAGAGTTACAACCAGGAAGATGTTTAATTGTAAGGGCTGAAATTAGTAATCTTCACTTTCTGTTTGTTAATATTTATGCATCAAATATAGGAGCAGATAGAGTACAGCTTTTTAAAAAATTAGGACTCTTTTTAAAACAGCAGCAAGATGATGATTTTATTATTATGGGCGGAGATTGGAATTGTACCTTAAATTTTACTCTAGACAGAAATGGGGAAGAACATCATGCACAATCATCTTTCTGTTTAGACAGTATAATTGAAAGTTTACATTTCTCAGACGTGTGGAGAGAATACAACCCTACAACACGGCAGTACACGTGGGTGAAAGTCACTAATAATAGAGTTTTTGCTGCACGGTTAGATAGGATTTATGTATCACAAAATACGAGAAATAGAATTATAAAAACTGCTATAATACCAACATCAATTTCTGATCATAAACTCATCACAGTTGAATGCACATTAGATAGAACAATTCGTAAAAGCTGCTACTGGCATTTTAATATCAAATTATTAGAAGATAAAAATTTCTGTGAATATTTTAATAGTTTTTGGGAGACCTGGAAAAGAGAGAAAAATTATTATGAAGACATTACTCAGTGGTGGGAAGTTGGGAAAGTGCATATAAGGAATTTTTGTCAGCAATATACATCTCATTCCTCGCTGGTTTTAAAAAATACTTTAGATTATCTAGAAAAAGAAGTTATGGAGATTGAAAAAGACATGATTGAAAGTGAACCTACAAATTTAAAAGTATTGTGGGAAAAGAAAAAAAATCAACTGAGTTCAATTCTAAATGAAAAGGTCAAAGGAGCGCTTGTGAGGAGCAGGTTCACTGCAATAAGAGATGTGGTTGGTCCTACAACTTTCTTTTTTAATTTGGAGCGTAAAGCTGGGCAAGAAAAACTGATGTTTTGCTTAAAAGACACTAATGGACATGACACCTCAGACCCGGTGGAGATGAGAGGAATTGCTGTTGAATTCTATTCTGAATTATATGCTGCTGAAAATGCAGATGAACAATGCAGAAATGAACTGTTGCAAGATCTTCCTAATATAACTCAAAGAGAAAGACTTCTTCTAGAAACGGGACTAAACTTTGAGGAGGTTACCACAGCTGTCATGGGTCTCTCCTCAGGCCGTGCGCCAGGACTGGATGGATTATCTGCTGATTTTTATAAATATTTTTGGAACATTATTGGAAAAGATTTTTTTGAAGTTCTTCAAAATTGTCTAAGTAAAGGAATCCTTCCTACAAGTTGTCAGCGTGCAGTTTTAACGCTGCTCCCCAAAAAAGGTGATTTGACATTATTAAAGAACTGGAGGCCGGTGGCAATTTTGTGCTCGGACTATAAAATTTTCTCCAAAGTTCTAGCTAATAGATTAAATGGTGTACTGCATGGAATTGTTCACAAAGATCAGTCTTATTGTATAAAAAATAGATGTATTTCTGATAATCTATATTTAGTGCGGGACGTTATAGACTTTGCTGTTATAAATGGCACTAATGTTGGTCTTTTGTCTTTAGATCAGGAAAAGGCCTTTGATAGGGTTGATCATTTTTTTCTGTTTAAGACGTTAAAAGCTTTTGGTTTTGGGGACAATTTTATTTCTACAGTAAAAATGCTATATACTGAAGCCACATGTATGGTAAAAATGGCTGGTGGCCTCAGTTCTCCGATAAAAGTAAAAGTAGAGGGGAATTAGGCAAGGTTGTCCTCTGTCTGGTCTTCTTTATAGTATAGCGATTGAGCCTCTGTTGTGCAGACTGAGAAGAGAGCTAAAAGGGTTGAATGTCAATGCATCTTTTTTTCAGCAACCGATCAAACTTTCTGCTTATGCAGATGATGTTACTGTTCTAATTAGAGATCAAAATGATGTCAGAGTGTTAGAAAAAGCATTAGAGTGTTATAATAAAGCATGTTCAGCGAAAGTCAATTGGGGCAAAAGCGATGCACTATGGTGTGGTCAAGAACCTCAAAGTCCAGTTCTACCGGGTGATTTAAAATTGGGTAGGGCAGGTTTTAAATATTTAGGAGTTTTTTTTAGGGACGGAAGAATTTAGGAAAAGGAATTGGGAGGGTTTGGTGGAGAAAGTGTGTGCAAGGTTGTCTTACTGGAAATGGATGCTACCCCAGCTGTCCTACAGGGGAAGAGTGCTTGTCTGTAACAATCTGGCTGCAGCGTCCTTGTGGCATAGAATGAGGATTTTGGAACCTCCAGAAGATATAGTAAGAAGAATACAAAGGTGCCTGGTAGATTTCTTCTGGTCGGGACAGAACTGGTTGAAGGCATCGGTGCTATATCTACCTATACATGAGGGAGGACAAGGACTAATAGATATAAGGTCCAGAGTCAAAGCCTTCAGACTCCAGACCGTGAAAAAACTCCTGTATGGGGAAGATGTGAGCTGGGCTGAAGTCGCCTGTACCCTACTGAGAAGAGCGGGAAATATGGGTCTAGACCGCCATTTATTCCTCATGGAAATAAACAAGATAGACCTCTCTGGATTAACAGTCTTTTACAGGTCAATTTTAACATCTTGGACAGTTTGCAGAGTTTCTCGAGAGCAAAATGGTGTGCAGAGAGTGTGGTTGAATGAAGAACCAATTCTTTTCAATCCTGCATTGGACTTGAATATTTTAAAATCAATATCTCTAAGGAATACTCTAAAGACTGCAAAGTTATTAAAAGTTGGTCAATTTTTATCTCAGGATGGATGGATATCTGCTGACGTTTTGGCCGAAAAACTGGGTATAAGATCAATTCGGCTCGCCCAGAATTTTCTGACTCAGTTAATTAAAGCCCTGCCTTCGGATTACAGACTGTCTCTAGGAACACATGATGATGATGAAGAATAAGACTGTTTTTCCTTCCCAGAATTGTCTATTTCTGCAGATACGGGATTATGGAATGAAACGGAGGGTGGACTGTTGTCTTTTGAGACACCCCAACTGGGTGATTTTAGTAAGGTTGGAAAAAAAGCTCTGTATGTTTTGTGTGTAAAAGTTTTAAACCTCCAAACGTTGGATAGTGTTAAGGAGTCTAAATGGCAGGAGGTGTTTGGAGCAGGCACTTCCCCTAAAGGCAGCTGGAGGTCCCTGTACAAGCCTCCTATTGAGAAAAGGACTGGAGACCTTCAGTGGAGGATTGTGCATGGTATAATAGCTACGAACAGACACAGAGCACACCTTGATCCAGAAGTAGGGGAGGGTTGCCCTTTTTGTGGCGTTCAGGAAACCGTTTTCCATTTGTTTTTAAACTCTGTGAGACTGCAGGAACTTTTTATGGAATTAGAAAAGTGGTGCCAAACGTTGGGCATCGTTTTTACCCCTTTGGTTTTTATTTATGGGCCAAAATATATTAAAAGTGAAAAAGAAGTTCTTGTTTTACTAAACTTCTTATTTGGACAGGCAAAAATTGCAATATGGTTGTCACGTAAGAGTAAATTGAATGACACGGGGTCAACTGATGTTTTAACAATTTTGAAAGGATTGATCAAAACACGTGTTAAAATAGAGTATGCTTATTTTAAACTAGTTGATAATCTTGAGTCTTTTAAATACAAATGGGAAGTAAAACAATGTGTGTGTGAAGTTGATATTGATGGAAATCTGCAAGTTAATGTGTAAAGTACGTATTTATTCTTTTATTTATTTATTTAGTGTTTTTTTTTATGGTACATTGTTATACTTTAATCTATGGAATTGTTTTTTGTTTTTGTTTTTTTGTTTTTTTTTTGTTTGTTTGTTCTTTTTGTTTTGTTTTTTCTCCCTGTTTTAAAAGTCTTGCATTGTAAGGAGGATTTTTTTGTAAAATAAAAGAGACCCTAAAAGTCAAGTCTCTCTCTCTCTCTCTCTCTCTCTCTCACACACACACACACACACACACACACACACACACACATACACACACACACACCCTTGTTTATCCAATAACTTGTTCGAAACAGCACAAGCCGTGATACTATATCTGAAGTGACATTTTTTAATTACTAATGAAGGCTTGGATGCATCATTTGTTTTGAACCAGCAATGGCAGATTCTGATTGGTCGCGTAAGAAAGTGGTTCCATGCACAAATGCGTTTTTATGACCGCAGTCAGTTTTTCCTAATTTTTTTAATTTACTAGTTAAATTTTAATGACGGTCAATTCTCCATCATGAAATTAACTCAAGTTATTTTTATTGGTATAGCGCCTTTCACAACACACATCGTTTCAAAGCAGCTTTACAGAAAATCATGCATTAACAGAAAATGAAACTGTAATATTTATAATGTATTTAATTGTGTAATCATTGTGTAGTTTGATAAAATACAATTTTAGATTGTGTTTAAAAATAAGTAATTAAATAATAATTGTATTTATAAACCCAGTGAAGGCGACTGAATGCTGAAGGCGAATGAACTGAATGCTGAAGGCGACTGTGGCAAGGAAAAGATGAATGGAGCTGGATCCAGCCAGCTCTGGTGACCTCTGGATAGTAGTCCCAAGGTTGAGACAGGGATACAAATAGAAATATTAGCATAGATCAATTTATTGCAGAGTTATAGGGCATGATCAATGTTTCTGGTTCCAGCAAACCTAATTAAAGCAGCCTAATGGTGAGTTGAAGGATAAATTACTGTAGGTGTATGCCTGGCTAAATAGATGAGTCTTTAGTCTAAACTTAAATTGAGTGAGTGTGTCTGCATCCGAACAGTGTTAGGGAGACTATTCCATAGTTTAGGAGTCAAATATGAAAAGGATTTAACTCCTTTTTTGGATTTTGATATTCTAGGAACTATTAACACACCAGAATTTTGCGATCGTAACCAATGTGATGTAATATAGCATGGTAGAAGGTAACTTAAGTATTGCGGAGCTAGACCATTCAGAGCTTTGTACATAGTTAACAGAATTTTAAAAATGAAATTTTGCTTCAAGCAGCGATGACGGGCCCAAGCACCATGTGTCCATTTCCATCCATTGGCTTTCAGAAAACAATGCAAGGTGGACACATGCTTTTTGGCATTATTCTAAAAAAAAATTGGGTATTTTGGAGAGCCACACTTGTTTGGGACTCAAAATAGTCAAATCCTTCTGATTAGCCCCAAACATATATCTCAGTTTTTATAAAAACCACACGTTGCACATAGAAGACATTCTATTTTTTATGTTAATTTATTGCTTCGGCATGGCATCACCGTTCGATATATCAAAAATACCGTCGCAATTTAGCATTGCCAATGTCTTTGCATGATGTCGCCCACATTTGGTACCTGTAACATGAAATCCCTGGGAGCAGAATATCAAATTCCTGAGCATGCATTTTTCAAACAATCCAAAATAGCCATCTTCCTTTTGGGCAGAGCTTATGATTGTCAGTGCAAAAGTTGTCCGGCTTGCTGAGGTCTATATGTGTACAAAGTTTGGTGACTGTACCTCAAAAGGATGTGTTACATTGCCCCCTGAACATTCCCATGTTCTAGGTGGTGCCACAGAGATCTCAAGCTCTAAAAAGAGGGTCTAAGATACATGTTGTGGCTTTTGGTTTCGATAAGTTTTGTTAGATCTTCATGACCTATGACAGCGAAGGATTGAAGTTGCACGTGAGGAAAATTGTAAGACACTGTTTTCTGAGGTACTGTGACAGATGACTGCATAATTCCAATTTTATTTCTGATTATTTACATTATATCAGAGAAGAAATTCTACTATTACTATTTATACTATTGTGCTGCGACGGAATATCTGGTTCAGTTGAGCCTTTATGCCTAACCAATTTAGCCACAATAAATAAACACATAGGATTGTTGTGGTTATTTTCTGAGTTTGCTAAAATATGCTGACCTGGCAGCTTTTAGTGCCTGTTTGTAGCTACAGACACTATCCTAATGGCTCCTACACACTGCATAACTTTCAAAGACTTCGGATCGTGGTACCGTTCATATTGCACAACTGTCTGTCTTGTCACTGAAGTCGTAGCGTTTTCAAATTACACAAGGAATCTGCGACAGGGGTGAACACGTTACAAAAAAATTAAACAATTTTACTATTGATGAATCGCGACGACTCTCCCTGGACTCCAAATTACGTTTCACAACAATATACACGTGAGAAGTGATACGAGATACGAGATACGAAAACAAATCCATGATCATATGTTATGCATTTCAGAATATGATGTGTATGTTTTTAATCACCTCAAGGCATCATATATTTTATTGGTTACAATATGAAAAAGTACATCCTACTGTAAAATCTACCTATTTGCTTACCTGACTGTCCATGAGAATTGTCAATTTCTCTCCAACTCTTCTCTTTCTCCACCTGGTTGTGGTACATATCAGAGGAAACATAAAATAGGCACTGGTGCTCCTACCAATGTTCTACAAATTTTTCCTCCATTTCTTTTGGTCCAATAAGACTTTATTGATACTGCAGCCATGCTAGTTGATGTTCTGTTGCAGGTACATCAGGACTGCTCCCACTGAAACTTCCCATGCCCCGTTTCTTGCTCTCTCATTGGCTGTAGGTCAACGCTGCTGTTGTATTCAGTCAAAACATATTTCACACTTCACGATTTGGAATCACAGACAGATATTTAACATTTTAGATATCTTGCTGATATCAGCGATTCTCTCAAATCGTGTCTTTGATAGTGCATACATTGCGATCGTCGCTCACAGGAGCGAGATCCGATTTGCCCATGAATTCATGCTTTTGTCAGCACTCTCCACAAAACTGTCGGTGAGTGAAAATCAGGCTTAAAATCATGTAGTGTAAACTTGGCATAAGAGGACCCCAGTGTGTTTGGGGCTTGTTTATAGTAAGAGTCTCATGTTATGCATGTTTATTATTGGGATTTTGGTTGAACAATTAAAGTTAATTGTAGTTCTGCATTTGGAGTTGTATTTATTTTGCACTCTTTTAGCCTCAATATCTGTGCCTGTCACAGTAAGGAAAGACTAACAAATATTTTTTATCAACTATCGACTTTTTATTGGTAATCAGCCTTTCCCACCACCATAGGTATAGGTATTGGCAGAATCCACTAAGGGTCAACCTCTATAGTACAAATATCACAAATATGAACTCTAATTTACAATAGAGTTTTGTGATCAACATATTAATTTTTAAACACTCAATATATGAGTACACGATGACGTGCATGAATCATTTTCTGGTTGAATTTTAGGAACGCTAGCAGAAGATACAGCATGAGAGTGAGACTAAAAATAAAAAATAGTTTGTGCCTATTTATCTACTAATGATACCTTAATACTTTGTAGACTTATACACTAACAATACACTTTCTCTTATTCACTGTTATTTGTCCTCTCAGCACCTGCTTTTACCATCCATTCTTCTGGCATCTCTGCTAATTCCACATCTTCTAGTAGGCTATATTACAATTTTTCATTGTTTTTATTATCAGCATTGATTTTTCAGTCACCCTCTGTTTCTTTGATACAATAGATAACACATAGCCTACATTAAGTTTGCATTATTGAAGATGAAAACAGCTATTTTGTAATTTTTCATAGGGCACTGACAAGAATTTTGTATTTATTTTTTTAAACAAAGAAACAGTATGTCTTATCCTTATAACATTCTGCCCAATATCCATCTTTGTGTTCAGAATAAAGTACATTGTCACGCCATCAGCTGTTCTAGTCCCTTTTGCTCCGTATGTTACAAGATCCACTTCTCCAACTTACTGAACTACAAAATCCCAGCATCACTCTCTTCATGATCACACACACCTGTTCATCTGTTCGTTATAGCTCTTTCTATATATACCAGTCTCTCCTTACAGTTCTCTGCGAAGTCTCATCAGTTCTTCTATAGTCTGCGATTCCAACTGTTTTTCTCTGTTTGCTTTGCTACATTGTTGATGATATTTCTGTTCCTTTGCCTTTTGTATTGGATTCTGTTCGCCTGTTCTCTTGCTCTGGTGTGACCCCTGCCATAATCTGACTATGAGTTTGTCTATTAAAACTTTGCACATGGATCGAACCTCGTCTGCATCCTCATAACATACATCATATGGGTATGGAAAAACAAAAAGGTGAGCAAATGAAAAATGTGAACTAGCCATTTGAATGCAAGGAGAAATACAGTTTTTAGACTGCAGCACCACCTAGAAGATGGGCATGTTTGGGGGCTCTGTAGCACATCCCTTTTGAGTTACCATCACCAAACTATGAACTCATATAGACCTCATCAAGCTGGACAACTTTCATGCTGACAGTCATAAGCTCTGCCCAAAAGGAAGTTGGCCATTTTGAATTGTTTGAAAAATGTATGCTCTGTAATTTTAAATACTCCTCCTAGGGATTTTAGGGATTATATATATAATTTTTTTTTTTTTCTTCAAGGTTTCAGGGGCTTTTTGGGGCACTTAACATGCTCAAAAATAATTTTGCACATGATTCAGAGTCATCGGCCATTCATACATTCATGTATGACACATGGGCGTGTGGAGGGTGCTCTGTAGCTCCACCTAGAAGATGGGCACGTTTGAGGGTCCCCGTAACACATCCCTTTTGATCTACAGTCACTAAACTTTGTACGCTCTGGAATTTGAAATAGTCCTAGAGTATTCATGTTACAAGTACCAATTGTGGGCGACATCATGCCAGGACACTAAATTGCTAATGGAATTTTGATATATCGAACAGTGTTGCCATGGCAATTCGATACATTTACGTGAAACAAATGAGAAACGGAGAATAATCACAGAGAAAGTTGCGCCAAGCTTCTGTCTTGTATGAGTTAGGCTTAATATGCAAGTCTAAACTTTCAAAGCGGCAACACATCATGATAGCATGGGTAAATCTAAATTATGTAAGAAACGAAAACTGAAATTTAGTGTAGATTAATTGCACAAGCAGTAAACAAATGTATTATTACAGAGGACTGGGTATCTCAGCGAGTACTGACGCTGACTACCACCACTTGAGTCGCGAGTTTGAATCCAGGGCGTGCCAAGTGACTCCAGCCAGGTCTCCTTAGCAACCAAATTGGCCTGGTTGCTAGGGAGGGTAGAGTCACATGGTGAAACCTCCTCATGGTCGCGATTAGTGGTTCTCGCTCTCAATTTGGCACGTGATAAGTTGTGTGTGGATCGCGGAGAGTAGCATGAGCCTTCAAATGCAGAGTCTCCGCGGTGTCATGCACAACGAGCAAAGTGATAAATTGCTCAGATTGACAGTCTCAGAAGTGGAGGCAACTGAGATTTGTCCTCCGCCCCTCCGGATTGAGGTGAGTAACCGCACCACGAGGACCTACTAAGTAGTGGGAATTGGTTTAGGAACAGTATGTGAGCTATGAATTAAATTCAAACTGTCCTTATTCTACAACATTATTATGTAAGGAAATTTATAATGAAATTAGTTGCGTTCTACAACAATTATAAATGAATATAAATGACAAAAAACTAGATTATTTGTCTGAAAAAAAATTTCAACCATTAAAATCATAATACAATGTCTCGTTGTATCCGCTCACAATTTCTATTGTAAGGAATTAGCTTTAATGAGGGAATTACGATTAATTCACTTATTGGAGTGATATTATATTCTTCCCTTATTGAAAATAATATCACACATTTAGGTATAGCTATGAAGCTAAATCTTTTTAAAACAAGGATGAGATTATTTATCAAAATATACCACAGTCAAATGATCTTTTAATACAAACAAACTTTATTGCTATAACTAATCTAACACATACAACATGAAACAGGTTGGTGTGCAAAGTGACAGAATGTGAAATAAATGATCAATACAGAGAAAATTAACTTTATGGAGTCTGTAGATTATGCCTTACGAACTATTTATCCTTCTTTGATTCTAAATTGATTTGCAATTGTATTGCCCAAAGTATTTAACTAATACACCAGCACTTAGAGCAAAAACCAGGAGATGTACTTACGTGTCATTGCATTTTTCGTGTGTTGCTTTTCCTTGCATTGCTTGGTTCTTTGGCCCTTTGTAGAAAGTTTTTTCCGTTGATGACTTGGACTCTATAATGATCATTGATAGTTGTTGTCTCGATGGATCATGAGGTGGGCTTTGAGGCGAGGCCTTGCGCAAAGAAGACTTGCGACTTCCGTTGGGAGTGTGAACCATAGAGCAGAGAGTGAGACCAAGAGACAAGAGGAGACCAAGAGAGAAGAGGAGACCGAGAGCTAGTTCTTCATTGGTAGGAAACTTTTGAGCTGATATTGGCTGCACTCCAAAGGTGTCCTGAGCCAATCAGAAGTGGCTTTTCAGAGTCACATGGTCAACTTTTTTGTCCTTTTCAAGGTTGATTTGCAATCCTTTGTGTGGAGGATTCTTACAAACTTCCCGCTCATACTTGTGAATGTTTAATCATGAACTTTTATATCTTGAAAACGGTGAAAGAGACATGACATTCATCATCATCAACATTCCCTACGTAAACAATCAATCATTTACAAAAGTAAATATGACATGCTTTCATGACTATAATACATGTAATTAACATTAGTTAATATTGCGTGATATGAGCACAAAGCGGTCATCTGTGTTACGAAACTGCTTTCGGGTACTTGAATAATGTATAACGTGCGAGTAAGGGCAACCGGTGGACTTTCTGGTGTCCTCCTAGGGTAAGATGGTGCCAACCCTAGGGAGTTGGTGCCCTACGCAGACTGCGTAGTTTGCTTATAGGGAGCGTCGGTACTGTTTGAGTATTTGCATGTTTGATTTGATTCTATTACAAATCAAAGCTCAAAATGCTAACAGTCTGCATTGCAGATATTATAGGAAACCAATGATGGCCAACAGCTACAGGTAATAAAGGTGATACTCAAAATGGAGGTGCATCAAAATTTCAAAGTTAGATGAGCTGATTCCACTTCCAGAGAAGCATTTCAATATTCCACTGGGAAGGTGGAATCCTTGAAAAACATCATCCTCCCTGAGCAGCTCTGCTCTTCAAAGAACCCCAGTTCATTGAAATTGCCTTCAGGGGGAAGTTCCTTGATTTTGACTAAGGCTATTGCCAAAATTTTTAGATATTCTATTACATCAGGCAGTACCTCGCTACATCTTTAGCACAGGCACAGCTTGCTTCAAACAGCAACAATAATTCTGGAGTTGAATGTAATTTATAGAATCAACTCAAATTCTAAAGCAAAGATATACATATTATTTCTACATTTCATCAGTCTGTCTCATTTAAAGAAACTTGTGCATGGGATGTAGCTGAGGTGAATCGTTTCAAGTATACTACTCTATGATCACTGTGCTGCACAAAAATGGTTGTCAAATATAACAACTTTCTCTGGTATTTTTCTACATACAGAATTCTAAACCACTAGCCCAAAGTAATACATTTCTTGTCCTGCTTTTTTTTTTGTACATTCAAAACATTGCTTTTCATGCCATGCTTAACTCTGGGCCGATACTTTTTTTTTTTAACCCCAGGCTAAATTTTTTAACCTTGGTTTAAAGTTTTACACTTGTTATTTTGAAAGATGTAGTTAACTTTTAAGGTATAGTTCACCCCAAAATGAAAATTCTGTCATTATGCATACTAATGTCACTCCAATCCAGTCTGACTTTATTTCTTGGAACACAAATTAAATTTTAAATATCTTCACTTTCGTCTTTTTTCCATAAACTGAAAGTGAATAGTGACTCTGGGCTGTAAAGCTCCATAAAGGACAAAAAGACACCATAAAACCCCAGTAAAAGTAGTTGATGCAACTTGTGCACTATTCTCCAAGTTTTCTGAGCTCTTTGTGTATTGAAGTAATTATTTAAGTCAATATTCACTATACAATCAAATAAAATCATTAACCAACTCAACACATAAAAAACATCAAACGCCATTGTGTTATGATGTTTGGTCATGAGACAAGCAAGATTTGATGCCATTGATAAAGTGACCTTATGGTTTCAGAAAAGCCATGACTTGAAAAATAGATGCATCGATACTTTTTACGGAGCTCCTTAGAGGACAGGTTGGGAATTTTTTTTTCTGAAATAGATTTGGGTGCCCTTTTTTTTTTTTATTCCCTCGCAATACATTTGGCATGCCTTTGCAATAGTTTAGCTTTCCCTCACAATAAATTTACTATTGTTTTACTACAGTAACCATATTTTAACCTTGATTTTTGTAGTAAAACCATAGTAATAATACAGGTAAATGACAGCTATGGTGACAAAAAAAAATTATTTGATGTTTTTATATGGTTTTACTACAAATACCATGGTATTTGTATACACAAGAATTACCATGGTTAATCTGTAGTAAAAACATGGTTACTTTATGGATGCAGTACACTTTATTAAAACGTGGTTTCCACCAAAAAACATGGATACTTAAAGTACCTTTTGTAGTTAAAACAATATTACTATAGTAAAACCATAGTTTCTGCCAAAAAACAAAACTTGGTAGACTATAACAGTCATGGTTACTACCATGGTAAATGTATTGATAGAGACAGCTAAACTATTGCGAGGGCACTCAAAACCTATTATGAGGTTTAGCAAACTATTGTGAGGCAATGCAAAACTATTTCAGAAAAAAAAAAAAAATTATTCCCACCATGTCCTCTAAGGGGCTCTGTACATTTTTGTGTGGTTTTATGTGTGTTTTGTGTGTGTGTGTGTGTGTGTGTGTGTGTTTACCTTATGAAACCTCCATTTTTGGCCTCACAGCACTGTTGGGCATGCCCATATCCCCACCAAATTCTGGCAGATGGTAGTTCTGCACGTCCCCTCATGGATGATGGAGGTACTTCCGACCGGGTACCCTCAGAAGCGGCCACCAAGGCGGCTGAATGTCCAAAATGGACCCTCATAGATGCGCAACTCAGCCGAGTGAGGTTGGATAGGCCCCAAACTCGGGTCGATGGTAGTCCTGGTGGTACCAGAGTAGATGATGGCAGTGAGCCATGTCTGAAAGGCTAAAGGCCCTGGATGAACGGCAGAACAAAAGCAGTGCCAAAATGGCTTAAGTCAAAGCAGTCGGAGGGAGTGGTTCATCCGTGGTCACAGTGACTGTGAGTGAAGCAGAGGAGGGTGACTCCCCTCGGCTTGAAAGAATGCATGAGCCCCCTGGATGTGCAGTTTGAACAGGGGGTATGATGATTTATCCTATCAGGATAAGGTGAGCTCCATGGGGACAGTGACAGTAACCTAAGCCGAGGTGAGTGGCACCTCTCGGCTTGAAGCAGAGCCCAAGGGGCCTGGATGAATGAGCACAACTGGTAAAATGAGCCACCCTCCTCGGCTTCAGTCACTGCCACTGTGACCATGGATCAACGGCTCCTCTCGACTGTCATTTTACCAGTTCTGCTCATTCATCGAGGACCCTTGGGCTCTGCTTCATGCAGAAAGGTGCCACCCTCCTCGGCTTATGTCACTAACAGTGAGGGTATTGAGCTCACCTGCACCTGATAGGATAAATCATCAAACCCCCTTTATGCGCCAGAGAAACTCGTATGCAGCTGTCTTGAAAATTTTGAATCAGAACTTCCGATCTAGCGGTCGCTATACATATATCTATGGTGTTGATGTCAAAGTGTAAATAGGTGGTAAGTGGATTTACAGGTTAAAGTGTTGTCAAAAGTTATCATGAGTATTTTAAAGTGTTCAGGGGATTTACATGTATAATGACTGGAAGCAGAGCGGGGAGATTCTAAAACAAGAATACTTATAAATCCACAATGTCCTTACAGACAAAGACAAAGTCTTTAAAAATATCTCTGTAAGACACCTCTGGCCAGGGGCGGACTGGCAATAGGGAGTACTGTGCATTTTCCCAGTGGGCAACCCGTTGCTGCATAAGTACAGACACGTCCTACAGGCGATATAGACGTCCACCCTGGGCTCCAAAATGCCTGAGCGGACCCCATTACAGAGTGAATGTTCAAAACACAAATCTTTTTTTAGTGATGGGTCGTTTGCATATCAGAAGAGCTGCATATATTTATAAAAATATTTTAGAAATATTAAGATATGAATTATCAATAGATTTAAATGAATATATTTAACTAATTCAAAGAACGGAAATAGAAATAAAATAATATAGGCCACTTTGTTTATATACAATAAGTTATACTTTAATGCATATGTTTAATAGCATTCTTTTTAATAACAAACCAATGCATTTTTAAATACATTGTGTTTAAAGTAGATTATGATTTCATTTAATAATTTAATTAGAATTGTTTAAACATCAATTGTAGTCAAACTATTGCAAACTGTTTGACTTGGAAAAAATACCAAACATCTTTTTTTTAAAGAGCTGTTTTGGAGCCAAAAGTGTCGGGTCTTTTGCTGAGCTGAGCTGAACGAGTCGGCTCACTGAAAAGAGCCGGAATGCCCATCACTAATCTTTTAACTCTGTCTTTAGTAAAACTGTAATGACTTTTATTTTGATAATAATTACTCATCGTAGCATGTTTCTGCATATGCACAATATTTTTGTACCTCGCATGGACCTCATTATTTGACATACAAATCACAATATTGGTGACGCCCAAAGACAACATATTAAGTATGAGATCTGAATAATCACAAAATGAAAAATAACTGCAAGTTACAACAAATACAATAACAGCAGCATATATAAAATCTGCAAACAGTAAAGCTATAAGCAGTGCATGGTCATTTGCATCATTTATCCATACTGCAAAGCATTACTGGGAGCTGAAGTGCGGCTTGCTGAATAAAGCTTATGTCTGACAAATTGCAGAAAAATATAACTTTTTGGCTATATGAGTCTTTTGAGGCTTACTTTGTTTAAAGGACAGCAGAAACAGCGCTTGTCAAAGCATTGGGCTTTTCACATTTTCTCAAGAATAATCTGGGCAAGGAATTAAAATACTGCAGATATAAAGATGCAACAATCTCACAGAGAGAGAAAATATGAGCAATTAATCTGCAAAATTCTACCCTTTAAGAGGCATGCTTATTTTGTATACATGTATTTATATTTGTTTATATTTATATATGTACATATTCTGGTCAACTTTTATTTATTTTTATTTTTTTTAAATAAACATTTACATATAGTTATGTGAGTAATTGACATTATTACATTGTATGATATTGTATAGCTACAGTATATATGCATATACTATATACTATTATTATACTTTTGTTTTCACAACCTAAAATAAACTAAGACAACAGTTTATTTAGAAATCTTGAAAAAAGTTTAAAGTTGATTAAAATCTTTAAGCTGACTTGTCACAGCACCTAAAATACACACTTTCCCTTGTACTTTCATGTACATTTTAACCTAACATCTGTATATACAGATATAAAGCTATAAAGTGTTTGTTTCAGTGCTTTCTTTAAAAAATCTACTCATCAAATTTACAGTGGTTATATGTTTTAAAGTTATAGCAATTTTTGCACTGTGGGGCCCTGTCACAGTCATTCTCCCTCATGTCTTCCAATGACTCCCACAGACTACATCTCCCATAGTTCACTGCCCTCATCACTTCCATCTGCTCCTCATAATCTTCACCTGTATTCCATTCCCTCATTTAGCTCCTTCAGGTCTGGCTTAAATAGAGCATTGAAGGAGCTGATGCCTCCGTCAGGTCCTCACTGGACTATCGGAGACTACATGGAGGTGGCTCTGCGGCTTATCTTTCACTGTGCATGTGGAGTTGATGAGGATGAGGACTTTGAATCTCCTCCCACGATGGACGCGCTCCATGCATTTCATGGCTCCTCGCTCCATGCCTGTCACGGTTAGCGAGCCAGCGCCAAAACCTGCCACGGTGCTGCGAGGAGTGCAATTAAGAGATGTGCAGGCGTGAGGCGATCGTATGGAGAAGAGTGTTCCGCGAGTTGGTGCCCTATGCAGGCTGTGTACTCTGTGTTTAGGAAGCGGTGGTACTCTGCACAGAGCTAAAGATATACATACTTTCTACACAGAAAACTGTAACTACCCTAAAATAAGAACTAAAAGCAAAGGTAGGCATTAATAAAGCATGATCTTGCTTTAGTTTATATTTCAGCATTATATAGAATGTCCCTGTGGGGCATTGTTCAGGTTTTCACAGTAATAATTACTAGAATGTTTTCCGAACGTCATCTTATTGACAAATTCATCCAGTGCTCACAAGCCCTTAAAGGGATAATTCACCATAAAATATAAGTTCTCTTATTAATTACTCACTCTCATGGCAGGTGTGGATGACTTTCTTTCATCTGCTGAACTCAAATGAAAATTTAGACAAATATTTCAGCGCTGTAGGTCAATGCAATTGAATGGGTGCCAAAATTTTACAGCTCAAAATCACAAATGTCAGTATAAACATAATCCATAAGACTCCAGTGGTTAAATCAATATCTTCAGAACTGATGTGATAGGTGTGAAATCGTAGATGAGAAATGGATCACATTCACATTCATCTTCTTGAGTTTTTGGTGATTCACATTCTTCTCTGCATATCACCCCCTGCAGGGCTGGGAGAACTTCTAGCAAAAAATTACTTAAATATCAATCTGTTTCTCACCCACACCTTTCATATCACTTCTGAAGATATGGAATATATATATAACTACTGGAGTCATATGGATTAATTTTATGATTCCTTTCTGTGCTTTTTGGAGCATCAAAATGTTGGCATCCATTCACTTGCATTATATGGACCTACAGAGCTGAAATATTCTTCTAAAAAAATAATTTGTGTTCTGAGGAGGAAGTCATACACATCTGGGATGGCAATGATGAGAAAATTAAAATTTCTGGGTGAACTATCCCTTTAAAATGATAACTCTGCCATAATTTCATATTCTCTCATCATTAACCTACCCTTATGTTGTTCCAAACCTGTGTGACCCTTTGTATTCTGTGAAACACAAATATGTTAGACAGAATGTTTGGGACTGACAGTCTCGGTCACCATTAATTTTCAATTAATAATAATAATAATAATAATTATAAATTATACATTTGTATTATGTACTCATTTCTTGAGTACTATTTTAATTGGAAACTTTACTCATACTCAAGTTTTTTAAAAGTAATTGTACTTTTACTTAAGTACAGTTTTTGGCTACTCTACACACCTCTGGTTATAACACAAGTCTACAACAAGGAGATGGCAGAGTTCAGTTAGCGTCCTAGTTCACATCAATAAATCAGTATATTAAAGTTTAAATGATCAAAGTGCTGCACTTATAAAAGTGAGAATCTATTGCTTCTCTGTTCGTTCTCAACATTTTTACAGTTGTTAAAACCTTTTGCATATATATATATATATATATATATATATATATATATATATATATACACCATTTACATTAAAATTATTTTGTGATGGCAAATTTATAAAAGTGTGTATGTGTGTATATATGACAATAATAGGTACATTATAATAATAAAAGTTAGTTGACAATTACTGTACATTGTAATTTAAACCTCTTTCTAAGCAAGAACTCATGAATGGTAACAGACAATTTTAGTGTTGCTATAATGGCTTTTAAGATTTAAAATGTATCTCCTGGGATTGAAGCATGTTGGTATGTGTATAGTATTGTTTGTTTTTGTATTTACTATTAATAGGTCCATTCTAAAATTAAATCAGGGCCTGAATCTGAAATCTGATTTAATTTTAGAATGGACCTATTAATACTAAATATTGTTCATGCTATTATAAATAGTGCAAAGAACACTTTATAGTGAGCTGTTTATTATGAGATTTAACTTTACCACATTTGACATTAACTTTACTTACTTTAGTAAAAACTTAGTCTGGAAATGACTCTTGGGGAAACGGACTCGATTCCCCAATTTCTGGAAGCGAACAGCCCTACTTCTCAGTAGCTTCAATACAAACAGAAAGTTAGATGACAAATGGGTCGGGGGCTGAATAAATTGAATACCCGAATTGCGGTGCCGAATGAATTCGGTGTGAAACGTAATAAGTGATCACAGCAAGTTGTTTAGCAACAGATATATAGTAAACAATACATGCCTCATTATATTCTCATATTATTAGCTTGCCCCATTATATGCATGCGTTTGTACACGGAACAAGATAACCCAGAATTAAAACCCGTACCTTGTTGAACAACTTTAAGTGTGAAAAGCACATAAACAGTCCAAAATTGTGTATGCGTTAATAATATTGTCACTTTTTATCACAACATTTTATGAGAGGACATTTTAAGAGAGCAGCCTCAGTAGTTTTTGTCGTGTCAAAGTAATAACAATTTTCTCATTTAACAGTAGGGGGCAGGGTTTTCAAAATAAAGCACTTCATGACTGTTATAACAAATTCACTAATGGTGATCAATTCATGTGCAAAAACATGTAGTTTCATATGTTGATGAATGCAAAAAACAAACAAAAAAAAAAAAAAAAAAAAAAAAAAAAAAAAAAAAACACAACACGGTTCAAAGGTGTTTTAATGTCAAAATCAAACTTTTACATGTCACATTACCAAATGCTTCTAACCGTTGCAAACCCCTTTTGATTTGTTATTTGTCATAACAAATGCAATGAACTCATTAATTCCATGAGAGAGAGTTTCAAAAACTCATCTTTCACATAGCATAAAAACAGAGAAATAAAAAAACATTTTTTCCTCACAGGTGCAAGATTAAAGACCGTCAACATGCCTTTCAGGTTCAAAGTTCAGTGGTCATTTCTTTACAGGGTAGCAGTAAAATGGCAGATGTTGGGCGAGTACATGAGTTCAGTATTTAACGCATAAAAAAGTTCAAGTGAATGTTACGCAATGTTATTTTGCCCTCCCATCTCCATTTTGCAGGAAGTGAGAACTGTTAGGTAAACGTGCAGTTAAAAAAAGAAGACACACCATTTCATATACATTATGCACCCTGTTCTGTACACTACTTACAAACTGCTGTATAACAGCATTTTTAGCCTATAAACCTGACAAAGGACCCATTTTTAGAAACAGATTCCCTCTTTCGAGTCCTCCTGGCCTGGTTTTACAAACCCTGTTCAATGGAGCTCTGTCCAGTTCCACAATTTCCTCACATCCAGGCACTGATCTGCAGGTTCTTCGCTAGTCTTTTTCAGGTTGGCCCAAGTTTGTGCACCAGCGCTTCCAGTAAAACTGGATTTTGGCATAGATGGACTGAAGTCCACCAGTCGTGCTCCAGACCCAAGGCTGTTCCGTGAAGTAAGAGGGATGAGTCTGTTATTCTCACTATGGAAAACCAGAAAACACACTTCCAACACAGTTGAGAGAGAGAAAGATCAGTGTATGAAAAAAAAGAAAGGGCAAGAAAACAGGCCCCCCAAACTATGGCCTTGTGAAGACAAATTGATCAGAGACAGAGTGCAAACTAAAGCTCAGTGTTGAAAATGGGCCGAGGACACACACTGAATCTCAAGTTTCCTGAGGTGAAATACATGTCAGTTTGTTTTTATCAATCAGATTGTACTTACAATACATAACAAGAGATCAAAAAGCCATTACACAATTCAATGTTAAACTTCCAGAGGTTTGATAAAACTCACTCAATGCCAGGACCCATGGACCCAGGACTCATGGCTGTCATACAAGTTTAATAAAGACTCATTAAACTGCCTTGATTCATTTAACTGTAATAATACCAGGTATTTGCCTGTATTTGAATTGTATGACTTGTTTTGAACACTCATTTTTAGCTTTTTGAGGGACACTTCCAGTTATTTAAAGATGGCTGTCCTCCATCGATTCATGAAAGACATTCTTACTTCACATTCATACACACGTGCACTCACACACACGGTCCACTCCTAACAAGGTTATTATATCCTAAGAAAACAAACAAAAAATCTGATTCTTATTTAACAAAATAAGCATTAGATTATTGTCATGCAGTGTTGCCTTTAAAGAAATTTGGTTTACATATGAGCTCTACTTAAAAGGGATGAGATACAGTATATTCGTTGTTTATAGTATAGATGTATATAACATTGTTTAATACCCCTATGTATGCACTTTACACAGATGATTAGTTATTCAAATACATGTCAGTGTCTTATATACTAGTTGAAGTTCAAGCAGGCAAAAATGCTACAGCTACTTTCAAAAACTGTTTCCTTAAAGAAACCTCTGATATGCCAAAATTGTCAGTCTTTTTATACATACACACCTGTACACATACACACCTGCGTGTAAATGAATACATACAGAAAGCGTATCTTGTGTCTGTTTGTAAGCGTTTGTGTGTGTACGTGTTTGTGCTGTGTACAGAGTGTTGCGTTGTGTAATTTGACTTATTTAAACTCTAAGGTCTGATGAGATGGTAATTTAACAGTCATTGTGATAATTTCTCCATTAAGGAAGTGAAATAGTAATGAATTCCAGTAATGGAAGCTGCAGTATATTCCCATATTTGTATAAAAGGAAAACAAATAGCTTTACAAATGAGGGGGAAAAAATGGACAACTTGAAACCTATTCACCTTTTTCTCTAAACGTCTCTAAAGAATTCATTTACATTGCATGTGACTGTATAGTTATATTAAATAGCAGTTATATTAAATAGCTATTAACTGAGATTAATAGTCAGGTATCACCATATGATTGGTTGGGATATCCTATGTCTTGATGCTACATGGTAAATTATAATTTCATACTGTTCCACAGTCTGATTCGTTGTCCATATTGTCCAGATCTAGATTGTGGTCTGTGACTGGATTGTGTCCTTATGTGAACTAATTGAGCAGAAAACTCTCAGAGAACTAGCCATTAATCCCAAAAGCCAGATTAATGTCTGCCAGAGGCCTAACATGCAACCGATTGCCGTTAACAATGTGACCAAAGTCATTCAATGATTATGGAAGTATAAAAGATGATGCACTTTTTCTCCTCAACTTTGATTTCTATATTTTACATCCAGAAAAATTTATGTATAATGATTTTTTGGCAAGGAGAAAAAACCTTTACTGAACAGGTATGTGCTAGTATCTCAATGATCCATAAATGCAGTGAAGTTTCTCAGGGGGTCCCATGGTGGTAGGAGAGGTCATCTGGTACAATTCGCCCCCCGCTGAGGTTAACTGCAGCTCACAGGTACACTTCTCTGCGAGACAGAGTGAGGCACGATGTGGTCTTATAGTCGCCCCCCGTCCTCGTAAGTGGTATGACCTCTGGGGGGTGTGAGTCTTCCTCATCCTGCCGACATCCGAAGCCGGCGCTGCTGAATGTGTCATAGGATGCTGAAGTCATTTTACGGTTCAGGAGATTGCGGTTGTGGTCGCCCATGTTCCTGTTGCGGTCGCGGCGGCTGAGCGTTCCGAGTGGATCTCCATTTGCAAGTGAATCTCTGACCTCCTCGCTGCCTCCACTGCTCTTATCCGTGGCTCCATCTCCATCTTCTTCGCGGTCACTGTCGTCTTCTGTGTTGTTGTTGTTATCGCCGGGCGAGGTGAATGTGGAGAGCTGGGGTGGTTCGATGCGCCTCCTTGGTGACGGTTGTACAGGCATCCAGCAGGTGTCGGAATGACCAAACTCATCACACTCTCGGGTGCACTTTCCCGTCAGAGCCACATCAGGAAGCTGCCTGGGATCTAGAAAAAAAACAGACAGTTTAAGGATATCCTGCCTGAGAACTGACTCTACTGTCAGGTAGGTAGGTAGGTTGATATCTATCTATCTATCTATCTATCTATCTATCTATCTATCTATCTGTCTGTCTGTCTGTCTGTCTGTCTGTCTGTCAACGTTTCTGTGTGTCTTAGTGAGTTAACAGTTACCATTCTCCACATGCTCCTCTTCGCCTACACTCCCTTCTGGTGTTGTCCTCTCGTATCCATCCTCAGGCAGCGGTAAAGATCCCAGTCTGGGTCCAGAGGAACTCTTGCTGCTGGGGGTCTCTGAGTCCTCCACCCCACTATCATAGAAGCCTTGATCAGGAGCCTGATTCACCACCGAAAATGTCACCCTTCTGAGGGGCTGCGGAGAGACACAGAGAGACAAATCAAATGTGATTAAAACATTTTAATGACGATATCTATGTGTAATAGCAATGAGGATTATTCACTGAACTGACTTCACAGTGATTTCACATTGTTCTCCATGGATATACACTCTGTGGATATATAAAATATACCTAGAATAAGTATCATATACTATGCAGAACCTGTCAACCACAGTGTGGAATTATTTATAGCATGCATTTTATGGCACCGTCTATATGCCTGTGTGACTCCATCTACCCAACCTCATCTTACTCCAACAAATCAGCACATTCAAAATCTCATAAAAAATCATAAGTCCTGTTCAGACTGTCTGAAGCCAAAGGGAGAAATGAGCAGATTTCAGTAAAAAAAAAATCCAACAACAGGAACCTCACATCTTCTCTTCAGTGACTATTGGAGCGATGACTGACAGCAGTTAGAAGAACTGCCTTATGAGAAGCACATTTATTTGCTCCAATGTCTGACTTAATCAAGACATTGTGAACTGAGAGAGAGAGAAAGAGAGAGAGAGGGAGGGAGCTAAATGAACAGAGTAATTAACTGATGGTTTCATTTTTCACTGGTGGGAAGTGAAATCGTAACAGATATGAGAGAGGGTGATGAATCAGTCGTTATGGGTGTCAGATGTCAAATCCAGCAAGTGACAAATGAACATTAATAAAACAAATCATCAGTTTTGTCTACAAGCTCACGTCTGACATGGTTCTGACATTTGAGAGTCTTTGCTGACTGGTTTTAGGTCAAATCAATAACAGAAAGCCCCAAAATATAGATGTGTTAAAAAAAGTTGGAGAAAATAAAGAAATAAAAAGAATAATCTGACAATGTATAAGGTCATGTAAATAACTTAAGCTGTTTTCTTTTATTTGGGTAAGGTCCTAAAAATTTTAAGCATAAACCGATCAGCACACACACATTTTTGCCCATTTCCCTAATTTTGTGTTGCATTTAAACGCTGTTACCAACATTCTTACCAGTTTATCCAATGTACACAAGTGTTATGTGCATGCTGATTTAGAATTTGATGTCAAAAGGAGAGAAAAAAAACACAATGATTTCAAGTCTAATGTAAATGTGTTTTATTTGCATTGAAGTATTTTTCTAGTAAGCAGATTTTGTAATTTATCAAAGTATTAGTGTGCATATAAACACACACTGTTACTTATCGTACAAAAGTAAACAAAATGTAATGTGGATACATACCTTCTACTATGTGATACATGGATTTTGTGCCATAATCCTGTAGAGTCTGATTGGATGCACTGCCTTTGACATCAACAACTAAAGATAAAGGTATATGTGTTTTCTCATCTTTAAAAAGGTTATTTATTTTGCTTTCCTAACAAAGCACCATATCACCACAAGGTTAGTTGTATTTTATTTTTTGCATTTAGGATTCCTTTTTCCCAGCAGTTTGTAACCTGTTTTTGGGTCGCAACCTACTAGTTGAGATCCACTGTTATTTATGCAGTATTACAGTATGTAGCTGTCACTGCAGCTGTCATTTTCTCCACACTGCATATTCTATAAATAATATTCTTTCTGCCTCAATCTATCCACATTATAAGCAGTAGATTGTGTAATTTATAATGTTTACATTCTACATTCAGGGCAATGATTTGTGGTTTTTAAGTGGTCATAATATGCACCTGTTAATGGCAGTTGTATTTTATGATTAATTTTGTTAAAATAATCAGTGTAACATCATAAAAAAATTACTCTCTCTCTCTCTCTCTCTCTCTCTCCCTCTATCATTTGCTCACACAGTTACACAATATCCTATCTAGTAACTGAACTAGTAATGGAGGCGTGGGTTGGTTCTATGCATGATGCTTAAAAAGTGGCATCTGAAATTAGTTCTACACATAAAAGCATATCGAGGACGAAAACCAGAATGTTTCAAAAGTTAGAAACATTTACATGTTGTAACCGTGGTATTGTCTAATGTTTTTAAAACTCTAGTCACAGCGGTCTCTTACCATCTCTTCTTTTTAAAGGTCAAGATTAGATTTCCTTCAATTGTTCTCCTTGCCATTTTTGAAAGTTTGAATTTTTGAAACATTACCTTCAGTGGCATAAGTTTCATGGAAAGGACATGACAACTCATTGCTAAAATCCAACAGAAAACACTGCTGTGTTTCCGCAGAGGAGCGAGAGAGTGAGGTCAAGCTCTCATGTTTGTCAGATTGCGCAAATAAAGCATAACAATGGCAGAACATTTCCAAACTATGCAAGTGTAAAGATCCGATTAGGGGATTGCATCTCTTGATATCTAGCAACACCAAACAAGTCTAAACCTACACAAGTCTCATCTAATCAACGTCATCCTCATACGTAAAGAATTAATATTTCTTGCAAGATTAGATCCAAGTAATACATATGACACAATTGATCTAAAGGGGATGTTAAGGTGGGATGTCGGATTTACAAGGAGGATGATTTTTGTCATTTGCTGATTAGATAATTGCATGTATAAGTAGGTGTACAGGTGTTCCAAATAAAGTGTTTAGTGAGTGTACACAGTATATACTGTGTACGAGTATATGATTGAGTACTGCAAAAATGTTTTAGGCACATAAGATGCTTCACAAACACATTTGTCTTATGATGGTTATTTATATCTTCAGCTTTAGTGTGTCAATAGGAAATATAAATGTTAGACTCACAAACCTTACTTTTGCAAATAGAAAAAATTAGAGTAGAAGAACAGGGAGCCCTGCAACAGTTGTCATGGCCCCACAAAGCCCCCCTCTAAACACTGTGTCAGTCTGAGATTACATAAAGAGACAGAAGCAATTGAGACAGCCTAAATAGATAGAAAAACTGTAGCGAATTCTCCAAGAAGCTTGGAACATCCTATCTGCCAACAACCAAGAAAAACTGTGTCCAGGTGTACCTAGGAGATTTGGTGCTGTTTTAGAGGCAAAGGTGGTCACACCGAATATTGATTTAGCTTTTTATGTTTACTGGACTTTGTATGACATTAATTGATAAATGAAAACTATTTATGCCATTATTTTTTAAGACATCCTCACTATGCAACATTTTTCACAAGTGCCTAAAACTTTTGCACTTTTTTTTGATTTTTTGCCATTCATCTCAAAGACAAAAGTCATTTTATCTGTATTCAACCAGCTATATATAATTGCAGTAACATTTTCGAATTATTCTGAGTTTATAGTGGGTAATAATAGTTTTTTTTTATGGCAAACATACAGTAATTCCTGGAAGATCCTGGAATCTTTAATATTCTCTTTTAAAATTCTTCCATTGTACCCATTTCCCAGTGTGTCTCTGAAGAGACAGATAAAAATGCACACACGCTACTACGCTTTCTGTTGAGCCAATCAATGCTGTGCCCTTGACCCATCTAGCAAGTCTCAATGGTATGCTGTTTTATTGACCAATTATTCCCCACCATCATTTACTAACTGCAGTCCTCACTTTTCTCAGAAGTTCTGCCATTTAATTATAGGTGGAGACCTTATACAGCCAGTTTCCACATCAGCTGTTGCTACATTAAAAGCATTTGAGATGGAAGCATCTTTCAGTTATAGATGCATTATATGAGAACTGTACACAGTTGACTCATTTGACTGTATGAGGGTGGGACAAGAGGCTCAATAACATGGGTGGGAATATAATCCTGTTTGCTGCATTGTTTTATCGACACAGTGGAACCAAGCAGATTAAAGGGAATTTCATGTTGAATTGCCAAGCACTGTTGGCTTATGTATTCCACTGTATACTGATTACCCAAACCCACATGTACATAAAGAGGTTCATTTGATTTGTTTGATGAAGGGATCAAATTTTAAAATTATATAAACCTTGCGTGTGTTCCGTTAGTTTGCATTATCTGTGCTCAGACCAATGGCCTTTAAATCCAAGCTCTTAAAGAACATTTCAGAAATTTCTAGAGCATAATTTTATGCACCCAACTGTGAAGCACACACAAGTGCCTGAAGGATTTCAACAAATTACCCACTGAATTGAGTTTCACCTACTCTTTTACGAGGTTTCATGCAAACTCACTCTACTACAGAGTACTGCCACGATAATTTGCTCCAAACAAGGCCAGCAAAATCTAGTTTAGGTGAATACTTGGCTACTTTGAATGAACAATAGTGTAATCAGTCCTATTATGTGTTGAAATGAAATTTTGTCCATGTGTCTAAAACCAAGATATGCGCAGAATATGAGAAAGACAATTATAGTTATAGTACACCCAAAAATGAAAATTCTCTGATCATTTTCTCACCCTCATGCCAACCCAGATGTGCATGACTTTCTGAACACAAACTAAAATGTTTAGAAGAATATCTTAGCTCTTTAGGTCCATACAATGCAAGTGAATGGGTACCAACAATTTGACGGTCTAAAAAGCAGATTACGGCAGTGTAAAATTAATCCATAAAACTGCAGTGGCTTAATCCATATCATCAGAAGCAATATGATAAGTGTGGGTGAGAAACAGATCAATATTTAAGTGATTTGTTTACATTCAATCCCCACTTTCACTTCCACATTCTTTGTGCATATCACAACCTACTGGGTGGAATTTAAAATAATTTTTTTTTTATCTTAGCTTAAATCTCTGGTTTTGGTGATAGTTAAGATTTGGTGTGCTTCTGTGGTAATTAAAACGTGCCTTACATAGGCTGAAAAATACTTGATTTCTATGACAAGTCTCATCAGGGCTTGTTTTGTACATCACATCACACTGACATTATTTTATCACTAACAGGGAAGCACTGTCAGAGATTCTTTTTTTTTATTGAGATCAACCTCCGCAGATCTATCACAGGTGAGAGCATAACAGTCAACTTCAATATCTATGAGACCACTGCATTATGCTATTTTATACTAAGCTTGTAGGCTCATCTTTATTGAAGGGCTCTGGAGCTGTGGTGTTTGCGTGAGTGTAATGACACCTTCTGGACACGTTACAAAGGTTCCACCCTTCACACCAGTGTTTAAGCGGTATTAACAGTAAATAAGTTAATCACGATTAAGAAAAATTTACGCATTTACATTTTTTAATTAATCGCATGCGTTAACGTGTTAATTCTTACAGATGTAATTAAAACACTTTAATATATATATATACACACACTCACCCAAACTCAGTGGTTTAGACCATGTTGATTGTTGGTGCCAGACGGGCTGGTTTGAGTATTACTGTAACTGCTGATCTCCTGGTTTTTTTCATGCACAACAGTCTCTAAAGTGTATAGAGAATGGTGCGAAAAACAAAAACCAACCAGTGAGCGACAGTTCCGTGTATGAAAATGGCTTGTAAATGACAGAGGTCAGAGGAGAATGGCCTGACTAGTTTGAGCTAACTATGTTCGATGTGTTGTATGTTCAGAAATGCTTTTCTGAATAGAACTGTTGTAACGTGTAGTTGGTTGGGTTACTGTTACCTTTCTGTCAGCTTGGACCAGTCTGGCCATTCTCATCTGACCTCTGTCATTTACAATCCAATAATCGCATGAATAAGTAGATGTACAGGTCTACCTAATAAAGTGGCCAGGGAGAATACATACACACACACACGGTTGAAGTCAGAAGTTTACATATACCTCAGCCAAATACATTTAAACTCAGTTTATTAAAATTACTGACATTTAACTGTAGAAAACATTCCCTGTCTTAGGTCAGTTAGGATCACTACTTAATTAACTTAATTACTTAATCAATAAGAATGTGAAATGTCAGAATAATTGTAGAGAGAAAGATGTTTTTCAGATTTAATTTCTTTCATCACATTCCCAGTGGGTCAGAAGTTTACATACACTTTGTTAGTATTTGGTAACATTGCCTTTAAATTGTTTAACTTATTAAACAAATTTGGGTAGCCTTCCACAAGCTTCTCACAATAAGTTGCTGGAATTTTTGCCCATTCCTCCAGACAGAACTGGTATAACTGAATCAGGTTTGTAGGCCTCCTAGCTTGCACGTTTTTTTCAGTTCTGCCCACAAATGTTCTATTGTATTGAGGTCAGGGCTTTGTGATGGCCACTCCAATAACCTTGACTTTGTTGTCCTTAAGCCATTTTGCCACTACTTTGGGGTTTGGAAGACCTATTTGTGACCAAACTTTAACTCCCTGTCTGATGTCTTGAGATTTTGCTTCAATATATCCACATAATTTTCTTCCTCATGATGCCATATATTTTGTAAAGTGTACCAGTGTGCAGCAAAGCACCCCACAACATGATGCTGCTAGCCCCGGGCTTCATGGTTGGGATTGTGTTCGGCTTACAAGCCTCACCATTTTTCCTCCAAACATAACAATGTTTTGTTTCATAAGACTAAAGGATATTTCTCCAAAAAAGTATGATCATTGTTCCCATGTGCACTTGCGAACTGTAGTCTAGCTTTTTTATTGCAGTTTTGGAGCAGGGGCTTCTTCCTTGCTGAGCAGAATTTCAGGTTATTTCGATATAGGATTAGTTTTTCTGTGGATATAGATACTTGTCTACCTTTTTCCTCCAGCATCTTAACAAGGTCCTTTGCTGTTGTTCTGAGATTGATTTGCACTTTTCACACCAAACCACGTTCATCAATAGGAGACAGAATGCGTCTCCTTCCTGAGCGGTATGATGGCTGCATGGTCCCATGGTGTTTATACTTGCCTACTATTGTTTGTAAAGATGAACATGGTACCTTCGGGCATTTGGAAATTGCTCCCAAGGATGAACCAGGCTTGTGGAGGTCCAGAATTTCTTCTGAAATCTTGGCTGTTTTCTTTTGATTTTCCTATGATGCCAAGCAAAGAGGCACTGAGTTTGAATTTAGGCCTTAAAATTCATCCACAGGTACTCCTCCAATTCAATACACCCCCCCATCAGAAGCTAATTGGCTAATTGTCTGAAGGCTTAACATAATTTTCTGGAATTTTCCAAACTGCTTAAAGGGTTAGTTCACCAAAAAAATTTAATTTGCCCATAATTTACTCACCCTCAAGCTATCCTAGGTGTATATGACTTTCTTCTTTCAGCCAAACACAATCAGAGTTATATTAACTAATATCCTGGCTCTTCCAAGCTTTATAATACGACTGAATAGTACCTTAGATTTTGAAGTCCAAAAAAGCGCATCCATCAAAAAAGTATTCCATGCTTCCGGTAATGGCCATCTGCGCGTTCACTGGCTTACTCTATCCTCTGCACTTCCGTGTTCATCACTTCTCACTGGAGCTTACACTATGTCATACGCTGGAACTTAACTCTCTTGTGAACGCGCGGACAGCCGGTGATTATAGTTTCTAAAGTTAGACATTTTTACATTTTTCTTACACAAACATCGCTTCGCTTCAGAAGGCCTCTATTAATACCTTGGAGCCATATGGATTATTTTTTGATGGATGGATGCGCTTTTATGGGCTTAAAAAGGTACCATTCATTCCAATTATAAAGCTTGGAAGAGCCAGGATATTTCTTTTAACATTTAACATAACTTTGATTGTGTTTGGCTGAAAGAAGAAAGTCATATACCCCTAGGATGGCTTGAGGGTGAGTAAATGGGTGGTTTATGAGGACATTTTCTTTAAGATTACAAACTGGTAATTATAGTATTATAATAATAAGGTAATAAGGGTATTATACTATAAATGTAGTTTATGAGGACATTTCTAGTGTCCCCATAATTCAAATTGCTTAAAAAACATACTAAACAATGTTTTTTTTTAATGTAAAAATGCAGAACGTTTATGTGAGGGTTAGATTTAGGGGTAGGGTTAGTGGATAGAGTCTATATAGTATAAAAATCATCATGTCTATGGACTGTCCTCTTAAGGATAGCCGCACCAACGTGTGTGTGTGTGTGTGTGTGTGTGTGTGTGTTTGTATGTGTTTAAGTGTGTGCTTGGGTCTTGACTGGGGTCCAACCAGTGCACCAGCAGCAGAAACAGGGCTGATAGAATATTAATGGACTTTGACAGCAAACATTAAAAACCAACCCTTTAATCTGACACAGGCCATTTCCTTTCCCTTTTCAGCATGACATCCATCTGTGTATGTTTACTGATGTGACTGTCTGTTAAACCAGGTGTGCATCAGTGCCTGCCTGCCTTTTTGTGTGTGTGTGTGTGTGTGTGTGTGTGTGTCCGCCATCATAATGCCTGTGTGTAGATGTGCATGCACTTCTAACAAACTTGTTTGTGAGGTTTTAGGCCTTAGTGTGTGCGTGTGTGTCTGCTTTCCGCAGTCATCAACATAATTAGAGTGAAACACTCTTACCTAACAGCTCAAAGGAAATAAACGAGGCCTGATTAATTAGTGCTTAGCCTCTCCTCTGCATTCTATGACTCTGCATATTGAAAGGGCATGCCGCATACAATGAATAATTCAAGCTAGCTGATTTGGATATGGATCTATAGTGTGTTCCAACTAAGTAAATTCAATTAGTGACATTGCTCAAACAGCATAGAAGAGCCCCTCAAGCTGCCACCATTAACTGTGGAATCAGTTTTATTCTCGATTAGTGTCCACAAACTGTCCTGTTAAGTATTCCCTCTTCTTCGATGCAAGTATTCATAAGCATGGGCAGCAGTTTTTCAGAATTTTGATTCTATTATATTCTATTAAATTAGTCTAGTCTGGTCTGCTCTCATCCCATAAGACAAATCACAAAGGAGATCTCTTTAATATCTCAATTGCTTTTTCTAGACAGTAATGTGATAAAATGGAGAGCAAATTGAGACTTTTGCTTAACAACGTATCCTAACCAGGACACTAGTAATCTGTCACATGTGTCTACTCTAGAGTTTAAGAAGAGAGATCTCAAAAAAACTTTTCAAACTGTGCACAGTTTTGCTAAAATACAAAAAAGAGATTTCAAAATGAACATTTTACACCCAATTCTTTGAAAGGCCAAATGATTTGAGCTATATTGTACATATAAATGTTATTGTTCTATACTATTACTGTGTGTCAAAAATGCATCTAATTTGTGTCTAACTTTAGTTCTCAGTATGGAAGTATAGCAGAAACATCTGAGAAGTCTCTATGAGCAACATCTGAGCAATACAATGTTAGTCTGACATAGCAGTGCTTGCTCTGAAGGCAGTAAATTAGTGCAAGACACTTGAACTTCAGGTACTTGAGCAAAGCAATGCTCAACAAAAGCCCTCACAAATGTGAGACTGAAAGAGATAGAGAGAAAAACAGAGCTCAACAGCACAAACAGAGATAGAGAGAGAGAGAGAGAGAGAGAGAGAACAGATAATTTGCTGTTGCATGTTTATTTCAGTTTATATTCACTCATTTGTTTGTCCTGTGGAAAACAATTTCACATGTGTGAGTAACTGCAGCAACACTGTCAGTTATTAATAAAAGCAGAATGAAAATTCATAATTTATAACTTGGAATTTAGAGCATGAGTCATAGAGACAGACCCGGTTCTACGGGGGTGCTTGAGTGTAAGCACCCTCAAATGAACCTTAGAGCACCCTCAATTGCAGACCAGGGCAAACTACTGCCCGCAGGTCGATTTATCATGAATGTTTTTATTAGAGCTTTCATTTATCTGGCTTTGGGACCAGTCACGCACACAAGCTTTTAATTATATCAGGGTTGCCAGATAATTGATGCAACACCCCAATCAGTGATTTATACTTGCACAAATTGGAAATATTTCGCTCAATCGAGTAACGCTCAATCGTGCAATATTATGCTCAAAGAAAAGTGTGATCCAGCCACTCTGTGTCCATTCGTGAGGCTGTGTGTGCTGTTTAGTGCCAAGTCTGAGAGCAAACCTTTTCAGTGATGAACTTTAGTAAAATCCCAATAGATCTTCGCATCATTCGCAAACAGAGGCGGCACTCGAGTAAAACCACATTAAAACAAGCTTTTAGAATCTATCATTTCTGAATATTTTATTTAACTATTAAACCAGACTCCTGATTTAGAGTGCTAAATTTAATGCTAAATTACCACTGCATTGAAGTATGGTAAAATTAACAATTAATAAATATACTCAGCCTTTATTCGGTTTTACTAACACATGAAAGAAAAGTAGCAGCAAAACGTCAAGCAATCACAGAATGGTCCCATCAGTATACACTTCAGAAAATTGTGCATCATTCATTGAGTGCAGGAGTGCACTACTACTTCTGGGCATAAAAGATTCAACTATGCAGAACTTTTTATCTTCTCTCTTCCATGTTCTTCTTAACAGACCAAAATAATTGCACACCCCTGCTCAAATGAGTATGTAAGACTAATACTGTAAATTGGCAAGCAGATTTCTTTGAATCCAATCAAACACACAACAATCCATGCATTTTACATGGTCATGTGAAAAAAAGACGCATTAAAAACTTTTCTTTACGTTGTTTTAGTAGCATTTAAACATGATTCATTCTATTTAAAATTTTTTAATTATGATACATCTCCACTTTATACAGAGCACCCCACTATTTTCAGAAGCATCCTCAGTGATTTTAATCTGGAACCAGGCCTGCATAGAGACTATACTTGTATGGTAATTTTGAAAAGCAAAAATAACATTATGAATGTTCTGCATAACATCTAGTTTTGAGATCCACTGAATGAAAAGTATGTGCATAACTAAAGTCAGAAATTTCATTTTGCATAAATTATTTCAATTCCAACTAATTCTTTTGAGCTATGAAAGAGCAACCTCTGATCAATAACATTTTCATTTGACATAGCAGTGCTTGCTCAAAAGGCAGCAAAAAAGACACTTTAATGTCACATACTTGAGCAAAGAAACATACATCACAATGCAATCCATTGCAAATGTGTAAGGATTTAAAGAACAAGTTTCACCCAAAAATGAAAGTTCTTTCATTAATTACACACCTTAATGTTGCTCAAACCAAGGATGTAACCATGTCTTAAACATTTTGAACTACTCCTGTAACTGGTGGCTCATATTTTTGAGCACAGACCTGACAAGACATAGTGAAAATAAAATGGTCTCTTATAAAAGAAGACTCTTAAGAGACGCTGTACAAAATTCAGGATTAATTAAAGACAAAAATCTAAAATTGACTGTTAATTACGTGTTACCTAATACTATTTGCACTAAAAATATATGACACTGTCCTTGTCACAATCTAAAATCTCAGTGGAAGCCTCAAATCACAGGTCTAATGTTCTAGTTCTAATCTGAGGGTGATAACGCTACTTTGTGTTATAGATCACTTTCTAAGACAATGTGACTTTTCTAAAAAGTTCCTTCAAAAACTTGCCAGATAACCACATTCATTCAATTCCTTTACAATATACACACATTCACTCTTTGTCTTAAGCTTGATATGCTGAAAACTGCTCAGTTAATGTTGTTCCATTCACATTTGCTACTGACATCCAAATCACCTACTCTACATAACATATTTTCAATTAAAAATGGCGTATTTCACAAAAAAAAAAAAAAAAAAAAAGAATAGTTTGCACCCTTAGAAATTACTTATGGTTGGCACAACATTAACCTGAACTGCTTGCTGATGCATGGCACTGGGATAATCCACAAGGTTCCTGCTTAGCATTTTAAACTTGAGTTCCACCTCATTGATTTGATTGGCTATGTCAAATGACATTGACGAGCAGTGTTAGACTAATGAGCATGCTAAAAAATAAACTTTTTTTTTAAACCAATATGTTATTCCTGCAACAACTTAATGACAATTATACAACTGCACATAATGGACTGCAGCAGAACAGCAAAAAGTATATCAATTATTGTTGGGGATTTGTCCCCATCAAAGTATATTTCGGTTACGGACCTGCTCCAAACACATATGACTTTATTTCTCCCATGGAACAAAAAATTATAATTTTTTAAAAAAATATGCACTTTTAAATCTTTTTGCCATATAATGAAAGTGAAAAGAGAGTTGGGGCTGACAAAATACACCATAAATCCACAGTTAAAATTAGTCAATATAACTCGTGCACTAAGTCTTCTTAAGTCATACAATCACTTTGTATGATGAACAGACCGATGTCATTATTCACTCTTAAATCAAATCAAAACAAATCAATGTTCAACGCCTGTACACAGCGCACAAAGCAAATATGGCCACGACATCAGTAACATGAAACTTCAATTATTCGCATGTTCTCCACATGAAAAGCGCTGCAGACAATGTCTCATTCTGCATTTTCATAGTGGTCGACCGATATGGGTTTTTTAAAGGCCAACGGCAATATCCAGAGAGCAGGGTGGCCAATAGGCCAGTACAATGCTGATATATAACACAATTTAATATAGTAAATAACATAAACATAAAATTGCTAAAAAAAAATCAACTCTTATTTAGAACTAGATTTACTCAATTTCACACTAAACTTTAACTTTGTAAAAAAGAATCTAAAAATATATTGTATTTTAAATGGTAGATAGCAGTTTCTTCTGATTTCTGTGTAGTCATCAAATTTTTGTAATTTATTTGCACATTACCTTTTTTTTTACTATATTAGGAAGAAGGAAATAACAGTACACACAGTAGTTCAGCAACCATGGATGGCATGCCCATGTTAGCGATCGCATTTTAAAAATACAGAATCAAACCAATTGTACACACAGTGCATAGTGAATAAGACATTTACTTATAGCACACGTGAAGCACTTTTACTTTTAAATTACACTCACTCGCTCGCGCTGATCCAGCGCAAGTAACAATCTTCTGACAGTTTAAAAAGCCTGGATCGCCTGCTTGGATAGTCACGGAGTGACTGTCGTGATTTGTCACTTTTGATCCTGATCCTAAAGTTTTTTATTCAGGCTGATGGAATATGCGCTTTAGAGGAAGATGTTAGATGAGCGGTCGACGGAAAGAAATGCTTTTTGTGAGGTTCGTGAATTACATCTGTTTAAACAAGATATGTATATGAAATCAGTCTTATTGATATTTGCCTTTTATCATTAGAAAAGAAAGTTAAAAGTGACAGGGAACTGCTGAGGAGAGGCTGATAGAATACGTGCTTTAGAGGTTAAAAATTTAGTGTTACTAATAAAAGCTATTAGATGCTGGATCTGCTCAAGTTTTGTGAGGTTTGTTTATTACATCTGTTTAAATGAGGTGTGTATATTTACAGATGGTATATGATATTAGTTTTATTGATATTTGCCTTTTTATCATTAGACAAAGCAGTTAAATGTTACATGGAACTGTTGAGGAGAGAGAGGGAGAATTAAATAATCAAGCACTTTAACATTATGAGCTCAAAGCATCTGCTGTGGTTCTGATATGTGGACCATTTAAATGGACTATTATTGTAGTAACATGATGGCACGTAACAACAAAACGAAATGTGACTGGTCGTTTATATGTCTCAGTCGCTTCACATGCAAGCAGGCGATTTTCAGCGCCCTCAAGAACAAATAGGACAAACAGGAAAATATATCGGCTGATGCTGATAATTAAAAAAGTCAGACCACTAGTTAAGACTTGACCTGCTTCTGTGGAAATTATATTGCGCCTTACATAGCGGACACATCACAAAGGTTCCGTTCTAGTCCCACTAGTGTTTTTGCTGGTTCATGCTTTATTAATGGTAAATGTGTTAATCATTGAATTAACGTGTCACATTTTTCAAATTAATCATATGCATTAGTGCGTTCATTTTGACTCTAATATTTCTGTGTGTATACTGTATATAAATATATATATTTCTATATATTAAATTCCTTTTGTTTTCACAGAAGCAAGCAAGTCATATGAGTTTGGAACTAAATAGGGTGAGTAAATAAATACATTTTATTTTCATTTTAGGATTAACAATTCCTTTAATGATATAAAATTGCAGGCAAACACACACAGAGAGATAGATAGAGAGAGAGAGAGAGAGAGAGATAGATAGATAGATAGATAGATAGATAGAGAGAGAGAGAGAGAGAGAGAGAGAGAGAGAGAGAGAGAGAGAGAGAGAGAGAGAGAGAGATTGCTGATTATTTTTACTTTAGTATTCACTCATATGCTTGTCCTCTGGAAAACAATTTCACCTGTGCATGTAACTGCAGCAAACACTGACAGTTATTAATACAAGCAGGTGGCAAACTGACAAGCGTGAGTTGGTGCAGGACAGAGATAGACGGACAAACATGTACAAGTACACACACACGCAAACATACGCATACATCATTTACAACTGACAATTTCCTGTATGTCTCTTGATCAATGACACGAGAATGTTTCTGTGGTGGGATAAAGGTCAACCAGGGAGACAGAGCGAGAGAGACGCATATGTGTTCTGCAATAGCGTGACAGATCCTCACAGTGATCATCCTGCACCACGGCGCACTCTGACCACAGTATTTTACACTAATGCACATCTCTCTTTCTGCTTCCCTCCATTCTCCTTGTTCCTCCTCTCTCTTGTTCCTCACTTTCTTTGCTGTATTCCCTTGCCGTTTCAACCTTTTGCTCATTCAACCCCCCCAAAAAAATTATCTAGCCTCTCTCTATATATTTCTCTCATCCCCACTCTCTCTCTCTCTTCCTCTCCCAGCTCCAGGTGATTTACAGGGCTGCTCAGCAATATCTGAGTATCAGCACTGAGTCTGTGTGAGGAATAATAATCACCATGCAGTGAAAGAGCCACTGCAGTGTGTGTGTATGTGTATGTGTGTGTGTGTGTGTGTGTGAGAGAGAGAGAGAGAGAGAGAGAAAGAGAGTTTGTGTGTCGTGAGAAGAGCAAAGAGCAAACAGAGGTAAGAAGTGGCTGCGCTGGAATACACACAAACACACAGATATACAGGCATAGATTAGAGCACATTAACTGTTGCAGAGAGGTCATTTACTGGCTGGAACTCAAAGTCACAGAGAAAGACAGGCACCAGTGCCGCTTAGTGGACAAAATCAAGCACTATCAATTCCTCAAATGATCTGTTGGGGGAATGACATCAGTGCTTTCTTCTTTGGTAATAAGATCTGATAACAAGTCCTAAGAAGTCTGTAATTGTAACTTATAAACTTCATGTAAATGATTTAGTCTGACTTAAATCGTACCAGTCAGATCTTTGTGAAGTTGGACTAACAGATGGTGCAAAAAATCTAACAAGATTTATTTATTTGACAAGAAAAAGCTATGAAGTATTGCTTTCAGAAAAATCTGACAAAATTTGGTGAACTTTATGCTTAAAAAAAGAAAACATCTACCAAATTGAGTAAGAAAAATAAACGTTCTTTTCATCTAAATCAAGTTTATTTTTTCTTACCCCATGGGCAAATAGTTTTTTTTTCTTTTCTTGTTTTAAGCATAAAACATTTATAAACCTCTATAAATCTGGTTAGATTTCTCTCAAAATAAGATTCAATATCTTATACCATTTTGCTTGACAAGTACATTTATCTTGTTTTAAGAATGTTTAGATATTTTTACTGGAAAACAAGAAAAAAATAATTAATAAGGTAATGATTTATTGCAGTGTAGATAATGCGATAACACAAGCAGTTATAATCGAGCAACACTGGGAATTTGAAAAGTCGATTTCAAGGAAGGATTTCAGCTGAGGCAGTGTACACGCCGTGATTCATCTCTGTCTTTAAAAGCATGTGCACAACATTATCTGCGTCTGTTATGCTCTCTTCGTGTGCTTTCTACATTTTTCTACTTCCCACTTCTGAAGTCGTAATTACGAGTATGTCCTGTTCAAGTGCTTTGTTATCTGAAAGAATAGGAAAATTGGAGGATGCCATGTTCAATCTAGGATATTTCTTGGGGAATCTTATTTTGACTTTGTAATATTCAGTGTTAGTCAGCATGCTGAAGGTAACAATATGCATCAAATGGTTACTGATATACGTAAATGTTTATAGCCAAAAACATAAAGTGATTACAAGGTAGATGCATTTAGAACTACAAAAACCATACGCTTGTCTGCCATGTTGAAAATTTACATCGTCTCCCAATTTGGAAACTCTGGTATAAAAATGATCTCTGAGTTTCCCAGTCGTAATTACTACTTGAGGTGGCGTTCATGTGCAACTTCCACGGACGACATTTGTATTGACCATAATTCTGATGGCACATCAAGGCAGCATTAATCCGACTTCGCTAAAATCGGGCTGTACTTTAAAAAAAAGAAGTCTGGCTGAAATAGAATTTTTAGAGTGCATGTAAATGTACTGAGTGTCCAGTGGCGGTATGCACTGTGCGTACCATAAGCACTCCAACTTCCCTTAGAAACATTTTCCCTGAGAATATTTCAGCAATCATGATGCATGTCCCGTATTTCTGTCTGCTGATTTGAATCAGAACTAGCGATGTACGCTTCATGAATGAATCATGCTTTTGAGTTGGTTCCTTTCATTCATGGTGAATTGTCCAAACATGTTTGCAAAACGTTCTGAATCAATTTGCATTTCAGTTTGATTCGTTCAGACTGCACATTCACTGAATTATTTTCTCACTCAGTAAAACAGCATCAGGACATTTAAGAACACAGAGAAAAAACAGAGCACTGGATGAAGTGGACATTTACCTACAATCATTTGAAACAAAATACTATGCTTTTTTGAAAGGTTACTTTGAGAAACTTTCTTAGATGCCATGACAAGATAAAAGGAACTTCAAGACACCTGTATTCTGCTCAGGTGTACCTTTGCACTGTGTCTTGCTATTTTAGTGCAAGAATGTATTTGGTCTGAAGGGTCACAAGGGTTTTAGGCAATAGTTACATTGAATGCTTCACATACTCGAGAAAATAAAAAGAAATTCCTCTCAAAGTCACCAGAACTAAATGTTTTGGTGTTGTTTTTGCACAAATGTTTTTCAAGGGGAGCACAACCCTGGGCATTAAGGGTACCCTTTACTTGGTCTGTTTTCTCTGTGTACCCTGAGATCAAATCTTGAGATGAAAAAGAGTGTAAAAGAAATTACAGAGAGAAAAGGAGGAAAAGGATTGGGTAGTTATTTCTTATGACTATTTTCTTACTGAATTTAATAGTCTTTTTTGTTTTTACTAATATGTACCCCCCCCCCCCCCCCCCCCCCATATGTTGCATATTACTATTTAAATCTGTTCCTTTCTTCTACTATCTATCTTTCCAACCTTTCAAACAATCATTTCTAAAACTTTGACACTATTGTTTTGCTTCCTTGAAAGCACTTGTATTTTCTATAAGAAATGAAAATCAATAATCAATAATAGCTTGTTTTATTTGTTTTACTTTGTTTGCTTTATTTATGCAGCCTATATGTTTGCATTGCGTATCATCTTACTATCTCACTGGGTGATTTATTCATTAAATCTTGTAATCTTTTAGATTATTATTTGAGGCCAACTTCTCTCATGTTTGGCTATACTGTGTTGTTTTACTAAGCTGTAATTATTCCTACACTGGCAATCAAGACAAATTCAGCAGTATCTCTGCAGTGGTGACAGAACACTATGAGAATGGACTAAACCTTCAAAAATATGTTGTTTTTAAACACAATATGTACACATTTTTACACAATAGGTATGCTCAGATGTGTCAAACCATAAATGCATATAATGTATTAATGCATATTCCGTGATCTTGCAGTAAGTTTTCTTCTTTATCATTTGTTTAATGCAGCCAGACAACAGACTTCAGTCAATGTGACACAGCTGTTTCAAAGTCAAACATGTGTAAGCACTTAATTCCTGGAGGAACTAAAGAGCATCTTCTGATGCAAAGCTGTTTAACCAACCACACTGCGGTGTTAATGAAGGATTAAGCTCTTGATTTGAGGGCAAACTAATCCATGACTGAATAAAAAATAATGATTAGGTGGATGCTTTACAGACACATCTTGTCTTCCACGTTCATTTCACCTAGAACAATGCTCACTTAATGAGCGCGTCCTGATGTTAGCAAGCAGTGAATACATTTTTGTGTATCACTTTTGTGCAAGTGTGCGGATGTGATATTTACAGCTTACCTTTATCATCATCTCAGACTTCCACATAAAAGTCTCCATTGTGCTTTAAGGAGTAAACAGGATGTTTCAGCTCAAGTCTTGTCTGTGTGTGTTTGTGTGTAAGTTATATGTATTGTGAGACAGTGAAATTGAATGAATACCCACTTGTGACATACACACACCCACCTCTATTGTCCATTTTATAGTGACCAGCAAACAACAAAGAAGTTCTGTTACAAATGCAGCAAAACATCAATAAATTAATAAATAAAAATACTTTGAAGTGAATAAGGATGTGTGTGTGTGTGTGTGTGTGTATGTGTGTGTTATGAGCAAGTAAGTCATTTCCTTACAGATTAACTCATTCTATGTGAGACACGTTTTTAATGAGTATTGTTACACATAGTTTTGCTGACAAATATACACACACACACATAACCTTGTCTCTATTTTCTGTCTGGAACTTGTCACATGCCAGGACCAAGAATCCAATCCAAAATCACACGATTTACACAGTCGTTAAATGCAAAACAATAAATTCACACATACATACACACTTAGTGGCCCCAGACAGTGAACACACCCCTGTGTCAGACATAAATTTGAACCAAATGTCTCACGACATACTGCGGTTGCTGTGACAATATACTCAGTGTGAGTAGTATGTGTGACAAAGAGGGATGTTATTAAGCGGAGCACACTACCCTCTTTCAGTCCTTTCTTTGATTACTGTTCCTCTCGGACACAATCACTCATCTCTGAGAAGCCTTCATCATATAGGTTCATCTCTTGACGTTCACTCTAAGAAAAGGGCCTTTCTTTGACAATGGCATAATTAACATCAGCTCTCTCTCCATTCCCTCTTTTGCTTTTTCTTCTCCCTGCTGTCATTTTAGTCCATAAAATATTCAGACAATTAAATGCAAACATTAAATCACTCTACACTTCAATGGATACCAATTCTGAGAGATAATTACCAGCATAAAGCATCATAAAGGCTGCTGACACAAGGCTCTGGTCTTTAAAGTCCAGGATGTTGTAAACAACAATTACAATCCTTGTGTGAGATGAAGGTAAAACTCAACTCTACCATATGTATTTAATTATAGAAATAAATGTGGAGTTGGGGTGGTGAAGGGATACCAAAGAATTGTCACAAGAGATAGGCAAAATAGAGAGATTACAGGCAATTACAGGATGAAGGGGGAACACATTCAGGACATTGCGCATCAGATGAGCACCACAGCTCAATGTGACTGCTAGTCTGCAGCTTTGACATACTGGAGGTCTTTGGACACTTAAGCCACCTAAAAGTGTATACATTAACAGTAAAGAGATACAATTTTAAACTAAGTGGCTTCTGCAAACAAATGATGCTAGACCTAACTAAGGACTACCTTTTGCAATTACTTTTAACCAATTGGTCTCATGGTCATTTTAAGGGCATGTATGAAATCAGCAAGTGTAACATATAAACAGTATGATTTGGCTATTGTCATTTGGGTGTACTACTGAAATTATGTTGTGCATCTATTTAGACTCAATAATTAATTATAATTTACAGTTATATTTTCTCAGGGACTTTTTCCCTGAGAAAATATAACTGTGTAAATTATGTGTATCTTATGTGTTGTTTAGCTCAGTATGTGTTTAACAGCCAGTTGCGTCTAATTGAATTTCAGTGTGGAAGTTATAAATCCTGTTCTATATTTGTTGCATCATTTCTTTGATATATGAAAAATAAAACATCAAAATATATCAGAATTAGGCGTAAAACGATACATAAATTTCATGATATGATACGATGCATAGCCTCATGATACGATACAATATGATACGAGCACCCACAATGGTTTCGCTCAAACCTATTCTAGGATTCTACATAAATGTCTTTTAAATCATTAATGCCACAAAAGTGTCTGACATTGGCAAAAAAACAAAAAACAGAACTTAAACAACAGCACTGCATTTATTTTGTTTGATTGTTGAGAAAAAAACTAATATGAACTCACAATTTTCCTTGAGAAAATAAGTTTGTCTACACTCTATATTCATATAGCACTTTTCTAAATACACATTGTTTCAAACCAGCTTTGCAGAACACCGTGCCTTATCGTATGAAAGCCCCTGTGAACAAGCTGAAGTGACTGTAGCAAGGAAAGACTCCTTTCAGTGTCATATAGTGGTGAGACTATATTCTGTTCTGTTATTTTCAAATTATCTTTCAACATTTGACACTATATTGGCATTTTGTAGATCCATCTATGATAAATAAACATGCTGGGTCTCTAAAGACCCAAGTATGTAATAATGTTTAGCGAAGCACACATGCATTTAAGGTTTAATAATGGACATGTTCCACTAGATTTGACAACCAGAAAGTCTATCTGAAAATATATTTATTGTTTTATTGTGTATCCCAAAATAACAGTGTTGGGTAGTAACCAATTACATGTGTTACGATTCCCCATTGTCTGCCTTGTGTTTTTCCCTCACCTTCACTCCAAACTACGTTTCCCACAATTCCTGCCCTAATCACTCCCTCATTATCCCCACCTGCCTGTCATTCCCTCATTCAGTTCTATGTGTATTTAAACCCTGTTGTTTCCTCACTCTGTGTTGATCGTTGAATGTTGTTTCCAGCCCGAGTTCCTGTTTGTTCCCAGAGTTCCAGCCCGAGTTCTTGTTTGTTCCAGTCGTCTTTATTTCCCTCTTCATTTCTCTCATTTTCCAATCGTGGACCCTTTTGTTTGTTCCAGTGTTCTTGTTGTCTGTTTTTTTATCAGTTAATAAAGCTGCATCTAGATCCTCACTCTGCGTCTGCTCCATTCGTAACAACATGTAATCTGGATCATGTAACCAGATTTAAAAAATGTATTACTTGTAATTAGATTACACAATTTTTCCCACTCTGTAATCAGATTATATTTTTATTGATTACATGATTAAATCAAATTTATTTCATTATCAGTCAGCCAACGGCAATAAATAGTACAGAATTTAAAAAGATTTACTTCCACTGGACAATGTTAGTGTAAGTAGGCACCTTTGTTTTACTCAGTGACTGATGGCAATTTGCTTTTGGATTTCATTATTCACTAATGTATAATGAAAGGAATGTTAACTTTCCTAATGTTGTACTTAATACATTTCAAATAAAAATTTTGATTACCTAAAATGTGTAATCTAACAGATCGCATTACTGATTACAATTTTAGTCATGCAATTTGTAACCAGTAAGGGATTACATTTCAGAAGTAAACTACCCAACACTGAAAATGAATTCATTATAAGGTGTAATATAATATGCTTTATCAGATCCAAATACAACTGGTTGCTTTCAGCATGACAAGGACATTTTTGTGTATATTTTCTTATGAAATACTAAAACTGTTCTATTTTAACAAATATTTTTATCAGCTGTGATAAGAGCTGCAATAGTGGCCTGATGTTTATGCTGCAAAAGACTTACAGTAAGTGTGCAGCACAAACAGAATATTGTGGGGGGAAGACACGGTTTACAGCACTGCTTCTGTTAATGGACAACAAGGGAAAAGAAAAAAAAAATCAATCCATTTGGCAACAATAAACAAAACGTGGCTGAAGTGCAATCTCAGCTTACAACTCAGCACTAATGATACTGTCTAGCTGAGTGTTTACTGTGTGTTGTTTTGTGTGTCAGAGACAGAGAGAAACAGACAGAGAGAGGAAACTTTTGAGTTAAAGATTAAACATTAAAATGATAATTGACCATTAATGTGGAACATTCATATAAGGGAAAGTGTATACTTGCATAAGTTTTTCAGAATTTTTATCGACTTTTAGCTTTTTGGCAGTTCACTTAAATAGCCCTACAGTGCATCAAATACATTTTTGAAACAAATATTCAATGAAGACTCTCAATTCATATGAGGTCATAAAAACTGTATGTCTAAAAATTATGTAAGAATAGTTAGATGAACACTGTCACACTGCTGTCAATGCTCGAAATGATATATGAACTACCCAAATGTAGACATTTATTTCGGCAAATTTGTGACATTTCCTCTTGGAAATTTTATCATTCATTAGACATTTATACTGTGTGAATTTGTCTCTCTCTATAATCTGTGTTTAACTCATCAACACAATAGCGGATCCTGGCTTAGGCGATATAGGCAGGCGCCTAGGGCAGCAACACTCTCTGGGGCGGCACAACATGGTACCTGATCGATCGCCTCTGCACTGAGCTCACAAGATTGTGATGGGAGAAAGGTGCCCCAAATTCTGCCATACCGCCCCTGGCTCGCGATGGAAATCTGTGACCTGCCCCTGCACATAGCTTGTAATATCACGATGCCTGACAGGCTACTCAGCCTAAAAGGCTCTAAATGGTTAGGATTATAGATGTTCATAATCATTCTTACATTCTGAGGGGGCGCCACGTCTGATCTTGCCTAGGGCACCATGTAAGCCTATGTCAACAAATGCACAAACAGATACAGCAAATAGCAACGTCCCGTGTGAATTATTTGACCGTGTCCTGCGACTGAAGCCCCAGTCACAGGTTGAATGTGTTTGTGTGTACGTGCACAAGGAATAGATATCAGGCATATTTTCTCTTTCTTCTCCCTTGCTGTTAAGAAATCACAAACATTTTTAAAGTCCCTCTGTTGTGAGATGCCTGAAGAACTGGTGCGTGAAACTTGAACTTCAAAAACAGCCTTTCCATCTCACGCTTTTCTTTTCGCCTAGCAAAGTGCTCACTTTAAAGTACAAAGAACCCCCAGCTCTTTCAGCCCATATAGTTGACAGTCTAACTTATATTCGGCGAACAACACATGCACACAACCGTTTCCCTGCTTCACATTGCTGCATTTCCAAAAAGTCCTTCTCAGGTCTGTCTGCTTAGATGTATTGCCCCTTTTATCCAACCAATTAGACATCAGAATTTCATCTCCCAGGAAACGTTTGTGGCTTTAATTGGCCATTTGATTTGCATCGCTTTGATTTAATTCTAACCGAGTGAAGAGTTTTATTTTTGCCCAGGCGGCTGTTGTTTCCCCTGGGGTCGGTGCCACGTGCTAGTATGTGTGTGTGTGTGTGTGTGTGGGTGGGTTGTGTGAATGGGTGTTTATAGGTGTAGGTGTATGTGTATATCAAAAAGGAGACTAAAAAGTGTGTGTGTGAGATCCAGATTAGGAGGGTGTCAGATTTAGATTCAGGGTTAGAAAGTGTGTTGCCTTGCTTGCTTTACTTTCAGTTTTTTTTTAGCATTCTTTGAAGTGTGGTGGGTGTTGTTCTGAACAGCGTTACACTTGGCGAGTGTGTGGAGAGCATCATGCATTATCTCTGTGGGCTTCCTGTCAACGTGTATGGGCAGGAGTAAGGGATCACACACACATGCACACACACACATACACACACACACACACACACACACACACACACACACACACACAGAAGAACAGGCCCTGACTTGCCTACACACTCCTTTTCCACCAGTGGTGTATCTAAAGAGAAAGTCAAGTAGTTCTTTTTTCTTCATGATAAGTAAGCAGAAAAACTGCATAGAAACACAAAAGATTGCATATAGAATGCTCTTATTGCATCTAATATTTCGCATTTGTTTATACTACAGTCTCTCAATTAATATGGCAAAACTGCACGCATTCAATTTTAACATTGTATGTTTAAAAATTCAGAGTATGCTTGACATAACAGGCCATAAGCTGGACATCGAGCAAGCTCACAGGGTCCCGGCTCGGAGATCCATGGAGGAAGACAGGCACCAATCAATTCTGGACAAATTTCTGAGATCATCAGTTAAAGGTCTCATGTTACACGAGGCAAGGAGTAAAGGCAAGCTTTCTTGGAAGAACCACAGCATTTTCTTGTTCCCAGTCTTTTTGACTCTCACGTCAATGGAAGGTTGCGTTTGCTCTGATGTTTCCAGCCAAACTGAGAATAAATACTAAGGATGGTCGTAGAGAATTTACTTGCCCACAGAAAGCATTGTCCTACATAAAGAAAATGGAATGAGTAAGCCATTTGTTGATTTTTATGTTGCCGCCTAGTCGACCTGACTCACTAAACATTCTCTTGACTGTTCGAGGAATCAGGTTCGTTTTGTGCTGGTTCTGCCTAGAGGGTAGAGTTTGTTTTGTGGAATATAATTTCTTCTGGAAAGTTTGTGGATGAATCTGCTTGTTTTGGATGCTTATGCCTTCTGTTGGCTGGAATTGGTTTTGTGGAATATTTCTTGGACATTGCAGTGAGTTTGACTGCCCAAAGAACTGAACGGCTCATTTTTTTTTGGTGTGTGCTTGTTCCATTAGCAGCTGGAGCTAGTTTTGTGGGGGCGCACACCTTAACCTCAAAACAGTTAAGTGGATGAATCTACAAATTCATTTTTGTGTTTATTCTGCTTATTGGCTGGAGTTTGTTTTATAGATTATTTTCTGTTATGTAAATCTGTCTCACAAAATTTGTATAGAAGCACCGTACTTGAGCATCCCGACGGCAAAGTTGTCACGGGTGGCTCTGGTATGCGTACATGGACTGTTTGAGTTTAGAGGGATTAATGCACATATTTTTCATATATGGCTGAACCCTAAATCATGTATTGATAATTCCCCTTTATGCTGGTCTGAGTGGATTGTGAGGGGGTTTAATACACTCGGTGACCTTTATGAGACCGGAGTGTTGAGATCTTTTGAAGGTTTGGTTCAACATTTTGGGATTCCTAGATATTAGTTTTTTAGATATTTACAGCTGTGCCACCCACTCTGTAATATTTTTGGGAGTAACATGCATCCCCTAAAATGGCAGACACTCTGGGAGTGGTGATTACTGCTTTTGGAAAAGGTCATGAGGCATCAGTGTATTACTCCCTGCTAATTCAGAGTCTGGGGACAGAGCTTTAACTTCTATCAAGAGATTATGGGAGAAAGATTTAAACTTGGTATTGGAGGAAGGAGTGTGGGCTAGGGTTTTAAAAAAACGTCAAGTCTGCATCTAGAGATGCAAGGGTGCACCTTATGCAATTCAAGATTATACATTGATTCTATTGGACCCCCTCTAGATTGTATAGGCTTGGTCTTAAAGACACACCCAACTGCTGGTGATGCCAATCGGAGAATGGAGACACAGCCCATGTATTTTGATGGTGTGTTGTGATCCAGGGTTTTTTGATGAAGGTTCAAAGTTTTGAGTGTGATGTGTTGGGCACTCAGATTTCATTTTTCAAATGGGGAGGTCATCGATGTGGGGAATAAAAACATAAAGAATTGGGTCCTGACCAGTGTTATGGTTGCCAGACAGATTATTTTGAGGGAATGGAAGTTGGCTGGAGTGCCCCCACTTCAGGAGCGGTGCACGGAGATGAGGAGGGTGGTGGCATATGAGGAAGTGGTATTTAGTAGACTGGGTAATTTGGATTTGTTTGTTGGGAAATGGGGCAATTGTTTTGCGTTTTTGGAGGGTTCTCGGTGAGAGGTAGCAGAGAGAGAGGTTTAGATGTAGATGTGTGTGATTATTATATATATAATATATACTGTATATACATACATACAGTAAACATACAATATATATAATATATACAGTACTGTGTAAGTCATATAAGATGCTTTACAAAAACATTTGTATTAAGATGGCTATTTCTATTTTCAGCTTTAGTGTGTCAACAGGATATGTATATTTTAGACTCCCAAACATTTATTTTGCAAAACAAATAGAATAGAATAGAAGAACAAGGAGCCCTGCAACAAATGGCATGGTCCCCATCTAAAATATACACTGTCCATTATACAGTATATTCATATAACTGTCAAAGGAATATTTTAGCCAAAAATACAATAAAATTTACTTTCATTTTATTTCACTCATTAATGAGTGCATGAGAGAAGCTTGTTCACAGTGACACACATGTTAAAGTGAGAACTTGTATTGTTTTTAATAACTAAACCACTGTGTATGAGCTTTTCTATTCTTATGAAAGTGCAATGGATGTCAAAATTTTCACAGAAAAATTATTTATATTTTTTTGTAAAATCGTACGACTTCAGAAGATTTGGAATATGATGCACAAGTTGCATGGGATACTTTTGTGATACTTTTGGGTCCTTTTTAAGCTTTAAAGTGAGCCACCATTCCCTGCCATTTTATTGAAAAGATGGACCACATTATTAATTAAAACATCTCCTATTGTTTTCTGCATAAGAAAGAAAGTCATATGTATTTGAAACGACAGGAGGGTGCGTAAATTATATCAAAATTGTAATTTTTGGGTAAACAATTCCTTTAAACCTTGATGTTATTCTACTTAAAAAATTACACAAACCTACGTGAACTACGCATATACAGCAAAGAAAAAAAATCAGCAGATTCCAAGCAGAATAATGTCTCAGTAGTATGTCTAACCACTCTAAATAATGTTGTTCAAAACCTCCCCTGCTCCCAATAATGCTGCACACAACACAATGTTTAATTTAATTTGATTGACATACTTTACCAACTGTACAAACGTTAATAAATCCCTCAGGATGGCGTGTGCACATGTATATGTGTAGCCAGGAACAGGCATTAAAAAGCCAAAGCAATATGGTCTGCATGTCTTACAATGTGTTAAGAGGAGGGCAGAGTCACCCATTCCCCTATTTTTATAATTCTCCTTTCCTACTCAGTCTTTCCACAACCAAATTAAGCCAAATTATAATCCCTAATTATAGTCTTGAGATGAAGTCCAAACAGACTTAAAATGGTAATTAATGAGGGGGCAATCAACACTGTGCTCTTTCTGTCTGTATTCTGTTATGAATGCTAATATATACAGTACAAATGGAATTTCAACGTGATCTCATTGGTACGGTATTTGCAATTAAGGCATAAAATTTTGTTCGAGCATATGTAAATTTGTTATGTTTGGATAGACAATGATACACTGTAAAAATGTGTAACCTTCAATTGTTTTCTTAATTAAAGAAATATTTCTACCAGATATAACCCTTAATATCAGTTGTGTTTGAGCAACAAATGTGTTCAGGTTGATTCAATGATGTCAAATAATAGTTTTGACTTGACCCAGTTCATTTAGATGTTACCACAAGAAAATGAAAGATAAATGAATTTATCAACATATAATGCATATACCAACGCTGGCGCGTCCTGCTGGATTTTTTCATCCTTAGAGCGGAAACAACATAAAATTCTCCATCATTTTGGGGCATACAGATAAGTGTAAGACATCATTAGAGACTATAAAGTGTCTACTTTTATTTGTCTACACACACAATAACTACAAAACCTTGTGCTTTTGTAAAATAAAGCGTGCGCTTTCAGCAGTCTCTTGTAAATGAGCATATATCTGAAACACGTCACAAAAATTAACTGAAACTACGCGAACACTTATCACACAAACATGAAACTTATGTCTAAGAAAGCTTAAAATTATTCAAATTTAAAACAAATATTCTCCTGCAATGTAATCTGTATGAAACAAAGTGATGTACAATTTCTCCTGGCTCAGCTAATTATCCCTAATGTGATCACACATTCATACGGTAATGTGCTGAGGCAATCAATGCAAATGGTAAATGCCCCCGACTGTGCCTTGAAAACTGTTTTTTTTAATTGTAAAAAGAGTTCACAATATCAATGTTTTTACTTTATTTTAGATCAAAAAAATGCAGCTTTGGTGAGCAGAAGAGACTTCTTTTAAACGGTAGTGTATGTCTAAAATTAAGTCTTTGTGTAAAGAAAATGTATAGTCCGATTACTTCTTTTAACTTAACTTGACTTTGATCATTAATAAATGTTGAACGTGTGTGTGTGTGTGTCTGTGTGTCTGTGTGTGTGTGTGAACTGAACTTGTTCACTTGTGTAGGCAATTTCAGTTTCAGCCCAATCTTTTGGAAGAGAACAGAAGATTTAAAAAGATTTTAATGTCTCTAAAGTTGTATATACATGAAAGACAGAAGACTATGAAAACTAATATCATGTAGGGAATTTATACTGTAGAGATATATTCTGACATGTACTCTTGACATTTTCTCAACCAACTTCTTGAGGTATCACCCTGGTATGCTTTTTAAACAGTACTGAAGGAGTTCCCATCTATGTTGGGCACTTATTGGCCGCTTTTCTATAATATTTGATTATAGAAAATTATATAGATATAAGTCATCAATTTCAAAAACGTATATATATATATATATATATATATATATATATATATACACTCACCTAAAGGATTATTAGGAACACCTGTTCAATTTCTCATTAATGCAATTATCTAATCAACCAATCACATGGCAGTTGCTTCAATGCATTTAGGGGTGTGGTCCTGGTCAAGACAATATCCTGAACTCCAGACTGAATGTCAGAATGGGAAAGAAAGGTGATTTAAGCAATTTTGAGCGTGGCATGGTTGTTGGTGCCAGACGGGCCGGTCTGAGTATTTCACAATCTGCTCAGTTACTGGGATTTTCACGCACAACCATTTCTAGGGTTTACAAAGAATGGTGTGAAAAGGGAAAAACATCCAGTATGCGGCAGTCCTGTGGGCGAAAATGCCTTGTTGATGCTAGAGGTCAGAGGAGAATGGGCCGACTGATTCAAGCTGATAGAAGAGCAATTTTGACTGAAATAACCACTCGTTACAACCGAGGTATGCAGCAAAGCATTTGTGAAGCCACAACACGCACAACCTTGAGGCGGATGGGCTACAACAGCAGAAGACCCCAGCGGGTACCACTCATCTCCACTACAAATAGGAAAAAGAGGCTACAATTTGCAAGAGCTCACCAAAATTGGACAGTTGAAGACTGGAAAAATGTTGCCTGGTCTGATGAGTCTCGATTTCTGTTGAGACATTCAGATGGTAGAGTCAGAATTTGGCGTAAACAGAATGAGAACATGGATCCATCATGCCTTGTTACCACTGTGCAGGCTGGTGGTGGTGGTGTAATGGTGTGGTGGATGTTTTCTTGGCACACTTTAGGCCCCTTAGTGCCAATTGGGCATCGTTTAAATGCCACGGCCTACCTGAGCATTGTTTCTGACCATGTCCATCCCTTTATGGCCACCATGTACCCATCCTCTGATGGCTACTTCCAGCAGGATAATGCACCATGTCACAAAGCTCGAATCATTTCAAATTGGTTTCTTGAACATGACAATGAGTTCCCTGTACTAAAATGGCCCCCACAGTCACCAGATCTCAACCCAATAGAGCATCTTTGGGATGTGGTGGAATGGGAGCTTCGTGCCCTGGATGTGCATCCCACAAATCTCCATCAACTGCAAGATGCTATCCTATCAATATGGGCCAACATTTCTAAAGAATGCTTTCAGCACCTTGTTGAATCAATGCCACGTAGAATTAAGGCAGTTCTGAAGGCGAAAGGGGGTCAAACACAGTATTAGTATGGTGTTCCTAATAATCCTTTAGGTGAGTGTATATATATATATATATATACACACACACACACACACACACACACACACACACATATAATTATTTACAGTACTAGAAATATATAATGATATATTATTATTAAACATATTATGTTCACTCTTTCACTTTTTAATATTTATTTCTTATTATATATTTATTTACTTTATAATTTTTTTTCATGCTTTTGGTTTAACTAGGCATCTCTCTCTGTCTCTCTCTATCTGACTGGCAGTGACAGAGGCAGCCTGGGTTGTTTAAATAAAAGATGAATACTCAGGCTGGTTCATGACACTGGGGTAACCCTGAACTGTAACAGTAGAACCACAGCGGTAAAGCAAGGACACAACAAAAGGTTCACCCTGCGAGAACCTCCAGCACCAGGGAACCAGGGAACAGGAGAGTTAGGCTAATGCTGACTCAAATATGAATGTCATACACTTAGAGATGAATGGGAAATGACACTAGAACTCTAAATGCTTGAGCTTCTCACTCAAAACCAGCAGTGTGCTGAGCAAACAATACATAGTGCTAACAAAGGGGTGTGTTATTGTGTGCTGTTGTTTGTTTAATTGCCAGCTTAAGGTGTGTATGTGTATTTAATTGTCTGCTAGTGTAAGTATGTGTGTGTGTGATTTGTGATAGAATTGACGCCAGTCCTACTAAGTGTGGCAAACACCTACAGGAATATCTTTAATAATAGCCATCAAGCATTTGGCCAGATAATATTTTGGCAGCAGATCTATGGAGCATTATGGAATGAGAGAGGCAAAGTGAAAATCTTATTGATCTCATCATCTCTTTACAAAGGTTTCCCATTCTGGGTACAGAAAGAAACAGTGCACAGTCATAGCCTACTCTAGGTCATCTGTGGAGGAAACTGACATAAGTGGATGGGAACTTTTCAGCTCTACAACTACCTTTGCATCTCACCATAGTGTGTGTGTGTGTGTGTTTCTGGTTCTGTTGCTGCTTGTCTGTGTGCATTTGGGTAAGGAATACCCTAAATTCCTGTCGTGTCTCATTTTGAGGTTGAAAGAGTCGGGCGAGGAGGTCTGTGCTTTACAAAGCTCAGTCAACCTTGGTGCTATGACTCACTTCAGATTTATACGGTGTGGCAAACAAAGCCTAACTGACTTGGAAGAAGGAAGACAAGGAAGAGATTTTAATGATAAAAAGAAAATTCATGTGTTTCTTTCCATATGACATATTTTTCTATTCACTCTGCAAAGTAAACTAGCAGGACTGTGGAAGGTAAACTGAAGATATCAGAAATACTATAATGAGTATTAAACAATGTTAATGACCTAAATTGTAACCATTTTCTGAAAAATGGTGTGGTGCTTGTCCGAGCCAAACTTAATGCCATGGTTCCATGGTGCTAGGGGGTTTTGGGTGGTTGCTAAAGAGATATGAGCAGTTTTGGTGCATTACTATAGTGTTGTTGGGGAGTTCTTGGTGGTTGCTAGGGTAGGTGGTTGCTTACTGGCCCAAGTCAAATTATTACATAAAACTCCAGGGGTGGTAGAGTTCTTTTGTTTAGAGTTCGAATTCAGGGTGTGCTGGGTGACTCCAGCCAGGTCTTCTAAGCAACCAAATTGGCCCGGTTGCTAGGGAGGGTAGAGTCACATGGGGTAACCTCCTTGTGGTTGCGATTAGTGGTTCTCACTCTCAATGGAGCACGTGGTAAGTTGTGTGTGGATCACGGAGAGTAGCATGAGCCTCCACATGCGGGGAGTTTCTGTGGTGTCATGCACAACGTTCCACGTGATAAGATGCACAGATTGACTGTCTCAGAAGCGGAGGCAACTGAGACTTGTCCTCCGCCACCTGGATTGAGGTAAGTAACCGTGCCACCACGAGGACCTACTAAGTTGTGGGAACTGGGCATTCCAAATTGGGAGAAAAGGAGATAAAAATAAAAACAAAAACAAAAAAACAAAAGAACTAGAGTTGCTTCACCAGTGCATGGCACAATTCCATTTTGCATTTTTTTGTTCTCTTGAACAAATGGGATGGAAATGCTTTTTTTTTTTTTTTTTGCTAATTGTTTTAACAATATTGCAAACATAAGCTTAAATTATTTGTAATGGAAACGTTATTTTATTTATATATATATATATATATATATATATATATATATATATATATAAATGTTGCCTTCCTCAAATTTTAGCCTATGGGATTTCCTCACCTGTTTTATTGTCCTTCTTGCAAAAATCATAAATCTGATCACTGAAAAGTAATAACACATGTTTGAGTACCCTCACTAAAAATCTAAAAAAATAAATCAACAAAAAATCTTCTCCCCATTGGCTTGAGCTTGTAGTAAAACATTGTATTACAACAAAAGCATATTAAAGATTGTGTTTAAATGGCAGGATTACACCATTTACATTTATCTCCTCCATTCTTAATTATCTTTCAATTTCACTGAAGGAATATCCTGATAAATTAGTTAAACTTGGACTAATGGCTGTTGTGCATAGATATGTGGTGGTCACATGAGAACACCTCCCATCTGCTTGTGGCCATCAATGCTACTAACCTACTGTGCCATCTATAAATTATTAACCTCTCATTTTTCACTATGTTAAACTTGGCCCCTGAAAAGCACCATTTGTCATTTTTATAGCATTGAATTTTGCAGATGTCCAGCACAATTTTATGGGAAGTACACACAAGTGAGGTTAATTATTGCAAGTGTACAGTGCTTGCCTTTGAATTAAGGGATTTTTAATTGAGCACTTGAAATAATATGTGATCTGAAAGGCAATCAGAAAACATGATGCAGAAACTGAGATAATAAAAAGTTATGTAACTGAGGTTATGTGTATTAAATTAATATTGTTTATTATAATTGCTGCATTCAAAGCCTAAGCCTACCCCTGAAATACAATTTTTAGAAGCGAATAAAGACATTGTTTGGTGTCTTAATAAACCATTTTTCCTTTCGAGGATGTCCCCAAAATGTGTTTTCTTTTCTGATTAGCCAGCTTCCGGGGACATTTTATAGCAAATTATGTCCCCAATGACATGGCTAGGTCACACACACATGCACACACACACTCACACACACACACACACAAACACACACAGTCTGCCAGTATCATTCTTATATCCTTTATAACTATTGCAGTACACGTCCATGTAAAAGCTTTCATAATGCTTTCCCAATGAAAATCAATACAGCCCTGCAAAAATGAGGTAGGCATTAGCGGTCTCCCCTCATTTCTCTCTTCCTCTATGTGTCTCCCTCTGTCTCCTAGCCGCTCCATCTCTAGTCTCCTCCATCAATTTATAATATCTATCTCTGGAGTTGGCCCTCACGAGTGTATGCATGGCCCCTGCGAGCATGCATGTGTGAGTGTCAAGTATATCGGCTATCCATCTGACCTGTTGCCTGATCCCGAGTGTGTGTGTTGAGTTATAGAGAGTCACCTACTGCGCACCTGCCTGACCGTTAACCCTATACACCTAAGTGTGTGTGTGTTTGTATATATATATATATATATATATATATATATATATATAATTTACTCTCAAAACACAAGCCTACAGTAACAAGCCTAGTATATTGATTACCCTCTGTCTATTCAAATGACAGGAATGTGGGCTGCCTTGAGGACAGAATGTTGCCGGTCAATAGGTGTTGGCGTGAGTGGGCAGGAGGGAGAGGGGCTAGAGAAAAAGTGTGCTGCGGCAAAGAGGGAGTTTCACTCAGGAACATGCTGAGTTGTGCGTTTATAGCTGATAGGGTAGAGATGCAAGATTTAGAGAGAGAGAGACAGATATAGGTCAACAGGATTTCCATTTTTATCACTGTTCAATTCTGAAAGTGCCGTTTATGCACAAACACTCACGCGCACATACACGAGCCAATTTGCAAATTCATATAGCAGTGGGGTATTGGTTTTGCCATCACACTATACCATCATGGAAGCAACACACAGACACCCAAACAAACACATACATATGCACACAGCACCAAGCTTAAGTTAGGCTAGGTCACAAAACTCCGTGGTAGAGGAGTTAATTACAGTGTGATCAATAATTGATTAAACCGTCAGAAAGAGTTCAACAAACTATCCAGTAAACATTAACAAACACGTATATGCACACCAATACACAACCGAAATCACCATTATGCATTTTCGTCTGACAGACGAAAAATAAAATGTCAGCCGATTAAGAGGATTGACTTGGTATTGGATTAACCCACCCACCGTGGACAGGATCACACCACTGTGGATGGATTGATTAGGTCTTGCGACTTCATCAGCTGTTTTTTAAGACACTCACAATCCAACTGCCAGTCATGCTAAAGAGGCCAAAAATGACATGTCATTTAGGACTCAATACCTTCTGTGTAGACCTCCGTGGATTTGGTTTAAGCTCCAAATACCTGTCAGAAAATGTAATGAGATCCTGGTGTTCAATTTAACCATATCTTGCTATTATGAGGCCACCCTTTGGTTTGGGCTAAGTCCACAGCTCCTGTCAAATGGTGTATAGGTAATCTTTTTTAATACCATCGTTAAGTGCAATGTTAGCACTTTGGATATGCTGCATTAAATATATGACATGGATAAATGTGTAAAGATGACAGATTATGTCAAAAAGACAACTCTGCTATAGCCTTTATATTTCTGTCTCAACCGTTTCCACACTGACACACACACACAGACACTGGGCACTTTCCACCCAAGGCTGCCTCAGAACAGATAGACATACAGTATATTCCACTCTATATTTAACACTACCAAACATGTGTCAGAAAAATTGAAAGTGTGTGTAAAAGGAGTAGAAAGAATGTCAAAGACAGAAAAAGAATGGGTGTTTGATGAAGAAAGTATATAAAGAGAGGATAAAGAGAGGCTGAGCAAGTGAAAAGAGATCTATGATGGTGTAGGAGAAAATGGGTTAGCATTTCTCCTCTCTTCGACAGTCTATTTTCAGTAGCTACTCCTGGAAAGGAGAGCAGGCACTTAACACCATATAACCTTAACCACTCTACATGCTGTAACACAACAACTGTGCAGGGAGATTGCAGAAGTTGCCACTTTTCTTTTGATAAGACAAGTTTTGCTTTTTTAATTTTATTTTTTGAGATTAGAATTTAGATATGAGCAGATCATGAATAATTATAACCAACTTCAATCTTTCATCTCAGTACTAAAATACAATCCAAAGGCTATTGACTACAAATGGGCAACTTAATGTACAAGTGTCTAAAAGTATACTGTATGTTAAATACAGGCTTATTTCTTGGAAAACTTAACTGCAATTTACACAAACAAAATTAGTGGAGTAATCCATGAACTGTCAGCATTTTGAATATTAATATGGAAATATCCCAAAGGACTTACAGAATTGAGGTTGATTTTGTAATTCAAATCTAGTTCAGGCTTGAGGCTTTCATCTTGACAAGCCTTGTAACATTTGTTGGTGTTACAAAAAACTTTCACATTGAAAAACAAAGAAATTACAGAGAAAATAGGCAAAAAAAGTAATACAAAATTACTGTTAACTGACTAACTGCTTCTTTTTAGCATTAAGCAAAAATTTAATTAGATCATACAGTAGACTATTGAGTGAAATCATGTGAATTCAGATTATAAGACGAATTCTGACTCAAGATCGGTGAGTTTAGGCCAACAGGCTCTTACATACATTATAATTAATATTTGTCATACCCATCTTAATGGTCAAACTGACCCAAAACTAACACGAGACACTTAGTAAACATGGCCTGGGTGTACTTGTTGAAGCAGTGGTAAAACTGAGTCACAGACCATAGAGTTCTTACCTGTTTGCTATACTTCGTAGTCTGGCAGCCGTAATCGGAGCACTGGTCTGAGCTGAGTGACATGGCGTCTGCGTTACTAGTGCTGTTACCAGTGAAGGTGTTGGTGGGTGGCAGTTCCTGTACAGCCTGGTGCTTCTTCCCTTCCACAGGTGGTGAGTTGGGCTGCAGATGCACTGCAGGTAGAGGTGAGCTGGACTTGTAGTGGCGGGCCAGGTCGGGACTTGATTGGTGGCGTCTTGTGCTAAGTCTCGGACTACTGGGGTCTCCGTCTGCAGCCGCACAATAACGAGCTGCAATCCTCTTGCTGGCACTGCTCGACTCTTCATCATCCTCTTCTTCATCGCCTCCCCCACGTCTGCAGCCATTCACTGTCATAATTCCACTGTACAGAGAGCGCTCAGATTTGGTGCTACCGTTGCTACGCTTGTCTCTGCGTGGTTTGCGCCCACGCTCATTTTGGGAGCCTTGGGCTTGTAGAGGGGGGGGCTGTGGACTGAAGAAGTCCTCCTCTGGCTCCTTCTTGCCAGCCTCATAGCCATTCTTACCCTGGGCGCCACACTGTCGTGCTGTCACCACCAGCAGGATCACCAGTATAACGGCGGCGGCACCGGCTAAGACTCCAATGGCAACGCTCAAGCGCTGTTTACCCAGAGCTCTCTCGCTGTCTGGGTCACCTGCAATATCCAGAGACAGGGGGACAGCAAGACTGCGGGCCACCTGAAAGAGAGAGACATATAGAGAGAGAGGGGGAGCAAGAAATTGGAAGCAAATGTCATAAATGGTGTGTCTGCCCTTTGATAACTGCATCCTCATTTTATAGTTCAGTCTGCTGAGCCACACACATGCACACATGCACACACACACACACACACACACACACACACACACACACATACACATTCATTCCTACTGCAAGGCCCAGACTTCTCAATTATCATGTCAAGACTTGGATATTCAATCATAGTTATGCTGCACAGACAAGTTTGACTGTGTATGTGAATGCTTGTGTGCGTGTATCTTTCATCATTGCATTTGTGTGAATTTCCTTCTACCCAATATCTATGTGGGTCAACGGCAATTTGATGCATGAATATTTATAAACAGCAACATTCTTAGAAATGTGCAGTGATTTCCTAGCTGTGCAAAGTTATCAGAAAGTCTTTGACTGCAGTTCAACTATTAGATCATTTCATAGCAAACAAAATTACTCTATTAAATTTCAAGTTGCTGACTTAAATTTTTTTCATTCTACATAGGCTGATTATTCAACAGCACAAGCTGTTGCTGTTTCTCTAGCTGAATTAGCCCTTGTTTGTGTCTGTCTCACCTGTGCATCCACCAGTGTAGCGTTGGCCAAGCTCTCATTGATGAAGACATGCACCAATGCCATGGAACAAAGGGAAGGCACACCACTGTCATTAACCCGGACCACCAAGCGGTGCAGACCCCTGTGTCTTCTCTCCAGGGGCTCTGACAGGGTGATGACCCCACTGCTTGAGCCAATTTCAAACAGACGAAATGGGTTTCCGCCCACAAGTGCATAGCGGAGATCAGCATTAGACCCAGTGTCGCAGTCAGAGGCTGTGACTGTATGGACTACAGTCCGGGCCCCACTAGCGGGTGGCAGGAGGGTGTATGATTCATTAGCGGGTGATGTGATGGATGGCGCATTGTCATTTTCATCAGTGACAAACAGGGAGACAGTGGCAGTTGCAGACCGTGGCGGCTCTCCACCATCAACAGCACGCACGCGGAATGAGTATGCACTACGTCGCTCGCGGTCAAAGGATGCAGAGGAGAAAATGGTACCAGTGTTATTTTCTATGGAGAAAACTTCTTGCTTTTCCTCTTTGGCCTCCTTTCCAGCCTGATCTTCATCATCCTCAACAAAAAGACTCAACTCTGCATTCTCCCCTTCATCTGCATCGGTAACTGTAACCATGCCGACAGGGCTATTGGCAAGCAGGTTCTCTTTGACATAGAATGTGAAGATTTCCTGTACAAATTTAGGAGCATTGTCATTCCTGTCTGTGACCTGGACCACAACGGCAGCAGAGCCCTGCAGAGAGGGGGTGCCCTTGTCTCGAGCTATCACACGAAATTCATACCGTTCCCTCTGCTCTCTATCCAGTGCCCCAGTGGCACGAATATCACCGTTATCGGCATCTATGTAAAAAGCTCCATTTACAGATGGATCCAGAGAGTATGCAATCTCTGCATTTTTGCCACTGTCAGCATCAGCCGCCACTACAGTGACCACTCTTTCTCCTGGGGCATTATTCTCTGCAAAATGGACCTCCACCAGGCTTTGGGCAAAAGTTGGAGCATGGTCGTTTATGTCCACCACACGCACCTGAAGAGAACTGTTACTAGAGAGGCTTGGGCTACCAGAATCCACTGCAACGATAGTGACACTATATTCACGTGTAGCTTCATAATCCAACAGTGCTGAGGTGTGGAGAAAATATTTCTTTTTGTTTCGTTCAAAGGCATCGTCCGTGGCTGGTGGAGGTGGTAGGGCTGTCTCACCAGCTGGTTTCAATGTGAATGGAACATCCCCCACCACAGTGCAGGTCACCGCACCATTCTCTCCCTGGTCACGGTCTGACACCTGCACTAATGCTACAGGTGTGTCCACCAACACATTCTCTGGAACCATTGCAGCACCATCACGCACAAGGATGCGTCCAATTTTTCGAATTTCCACTACAGGGACATTGTCATTTTCATCCCTAACATTGAGAACAACGGTAGTGCGGTCAGTGCGAGGTGGCTGGCCACGATCACGGGCTGTTACTGTGAAGCGTAGCTGAGAAACTTCTTCACGGTCAATACGATGCACAACACTTAGCCAACCTGATGCTTCATCCAGCCTGAGGAGGCGCCGCACTGATTCCGTTGCGGCTCCAAACACATACTCAACCTGCCCATTCACGCCGACATCACGGTCTGTGGCACGCACCTGAAGGACAGGTGTGCCAGGTGGGGCATTTTCTGCCATTTCTGCTTCATATACTGCTCTCTCAAAGCGTGGACTGTTGTCATTAATATCTGTGATGGACACACGCAACAGAGCTTGTGAGGAGCGCGATGGGTTACCACCATCACGGACGCGCAGCACAAGTTCATAAGAATCCCGAACCTCGCGGTCCAGAGGGCCTTTTACAATTAGCTGTGGCTGCTTTTGTCCATCAGGTGTGTCTGCAACCTGCAGTTCAAACACGCTGCTCCTGCTGCTAGTTCCCGCCAATGTGTCAGACACTCTCCTTCGGTCACCACCATTTCCATTTGTGGGTCCATTTGCAGGTCTTCGCAAAGATGAACCCCCATCTCTGCTGTCTTGGATGAGCTCATAGCGATCAATGCCGTTGCGGCCAAAATCACGGTCTGTGGCCGTGGGAAGGAGATACAGAGTGCCAATTGGACGGTTCTCCTCAACAGACAGGGTGAGTACGGGGGAAGGGAAAGAAGGGGTATTGTCATTTATGTCTGTGACCACAATACGCCCCTCAAACAGATCCACCCAACTCTGCAGTGGACCTATGACGGACACCTCAAAGTCCAAAAAGCACTCATTCTCATCAAATATCATCTGACACTGTGGCAGCTTCTCTCTGTCAATCCTCCGGCTACCTGTAGTGAGCTCTCCAGTCACATTATCAATTTTTAAGTATTCAGAGCCAGATTCCAAAGCAAACGTGACATCACCAGTCCCAATCCCAGAGGTGGACAGCCCGAGGTCCGCAGCCACGTTTCCTATGTGCACATCGGCCGGCCCTTCTTCCGCCACGCGGTAGCGCAGCGCTGAATTGACGCGCGGGAGCTGAGTCAGCAGCTGCAGGATGAGCACAAGGTAGCAGCCCGCTGAGTGCACTGCGCCAACGCTCCAGCTCCCCATGATCTCGCTCTCTTTCTTTCTCTCTCTTTCACACTCTATCTGCATCTTCCTCTGGTCCAAAGCAAACGGGCTCGAAAACCGATTAATTTCTATAGTGTCCTTTGCTGCGTCGGCAACAATCTTTGTTATTGCCAATAGTCTTTTAGTTTCCCAGTCACGTTTTCAACACGATAAAATAAAGCATCCACTTTGTGAAGAGCTCAGTACCGGCGATAAGTCTTAGCACCACTCTCACGGACAAAAATATTCCTTTATGCCTTTTCGGAGTAAACGGGAGTTAAATTCGAGCAGTTTAAATGACTTTGTCCGGCTCATTGAGATGCTGTGGAGCGCTGGCTCCTCTCGCGCTTTCACTGTTTTAAACTGCAATGCAGCAGAACACAAAAGAGATCTGTCTGTGAATTCAGCCCTCGCATTCGCATCCCAAAGCTTGCGCTACTGGCTGGGAATAAGCCAGACTGATTTTAAAGTCTTTTTTCCCATTCATATATGTTTCTCTTACCTTGAAACACAGAGAGGGAAGACCGGAAAGCTTTCCCTGCAGTCTTGCGCGTGAGTGCCAAGCTCTTATTGATTCCTTATGGTAAACTTGCAAAGAGAGAAAGCTTTTCAGTTCGACTTCCCAAAGCAAGTAAATTAGCCACTTATGGAAAAATGCAGAGCAGGAAAGCGAAATACCAACAAAAGCTTTTAGTAATTCCTCTAGAGTCCTAGGTGGGTGTATGTGAAGTGTTTGAGGAAAAAGTCCCGCATTCTCCTCCTCCCCTCACCTGCACGTTCTACTGCACTGCATGTGAACGTCCCTCAAATGATGCTGCAGTCTCTCTCTCTCTCTCTCTCTCTCTCTCTCTCTCTCTCTCTCTCTCTCTCTCTCTCTCTCTCTCTCTCTCTCTCTCTCTCTCTCTCTTCCCCTCAGTTCACTGCAACATTTCCTTCGCTACGTAACTCGACCATTCAGATGAAACGGGAGACGAGTGAGTGCAGATCGCGTATGTCTCTAAGGAGCTCGCGCTTTCATTTTAACCAGTCTAAAAGCGCAAATACAGCGGGTGTGTTTGCATACAACCACAAAACAAAATATCACGGAAGCGAAAAATATACGAATACAACAATACAAGTCAGAGGAGAGGGAGAGAGACAAAAGTACTTGTATCTAAACAGATGTAAATTAATAAATGTTCTCTTCATTGTACTAAATGTAAACCGATTAAAGTTATTGTAAGCTTCTCATTCTATCATACATTTCCAATTCGTTTATTGGAAAGTCGGTTCCCACTTTATTCACTATCCGCTTTGATTACGTTTAAAAAAGGTGGTAATGGTGGTTTAATAGTTCATTAAACGTTTGTCCGTTTGCCGTTGGGCTATTTACGTTAACCGTGTTATTTTGATAATTCATTATTATAGGCTATCTATATTATCTTTATATTTATATTTCAATTATTATTATTATTATTATTATTATGTCTATTATTATTATTATTATTATTATTATTATTATATTGTTATCTGATGTCTCTGAATCATGAAGAAGTATTCTCATTGTCTGAATGCGGCAGTACTGGCTGCAGTCAGTTTACGCTCATCTTCTGAACAATGAGCATGTATCGCACACACTCTTTCTCCGGTCCCAGCACGGGCTGCCCCGTAGCCACGCGGATGCGCGAACGCAATGCAGCACTGGCTACGCTAGTCACACAACAAAAGGAGCAGCCCTTCTCCGTTTATAGTCTCTATTCTCTCTCTCCAGTCAAACGTGTTTAATTCATGGGTTGGGGTGGATGAAAGTGACGGGAAGGGTTTCACTGGTCAATCTCAGTTCATCCGGTCAGAGTAGAGGAAAAAAAAAAACGTTGGTTTGGGAGCGGAGCACTAGGTTTCTCCGGCTGCACCGGGTCTGGTTAACATTCCTCCGGCGTCACCACACGCGCGTGTTGGAAGCTCTGCGTCTCGCGCCCTCTGTTGTTTCGCCGCGCGCGATTTGATTTCGCCTCTGAAATCAATCGCCCCGTCGAAGTGAGTGGGAGAGTTGATTTTAGCGTTCATGTCCCATGATTAACACCCTCCATCTTTCCATCACGTTAATCTACCGTTACGTTACCGTAACGTTAAGGTATGAGTCTAGTTACAATCCACTGGTGAAACTTTATTATCTGCAGAACTCAAATAGCAATTTCCCTAATGCCGTGTCTCATGCTAGAATGTTCATCAGATAGCTAAATCTCATCTATATAAATCATGTGAAAATGACAGCACAAAAACACGACTTTTCCAATGTGATGCACTTGTGTTGCAAAACTGTAAACACAGGCAGCAAAAGTTAAACAATATATTAATTGTGCTACTGTAAGTTGTGATTACTCTACTTTTTTGACAGTAATTGAAAATGCACTTACTGTCTACAAAAAAATAAATAAATCTGTAACTGCCCTGGATGCTGTGTTCTCCATTTTCTCATGTCTAACGAGTGCTCTTTGGTGTTGATATATTGACTTGCTGTGTATATGATCTAAAAGCATTGTTTCATTTTGAGCACAGATTAAATTGTTTTGAGGTTATTGTTTGAGTTTGCCAGAAGAGCCAGGGGTTTGGTGAATGTAGTTTGAAGATTTGGTTTTGTATTTAAAGTTGTGAGAAATATGTATGTATGTGTTTTAGCAATTCAGAAAAACTGTATTGTGCAGACACCATGCTAAAGTAACCAGGTTTACATTATTAGCCGGTCATGATATAAACTGTATTTTTATTCCAGTTAAAAAGTATTATTTAACAACTGAATTAACCTGAACATATTAGGTCCCACCAACAATACTCATTTTAAGGGTTTAAGGGTTAGACTTTACGCAGACATGTTTGATATGTGATTCTGCCACACCAGTCCTTTGTTATCACATGTAAAGTGTTGATGATTACACTTGAGGACTAAAAATGTTCCAAGGCTTATTTTAGCTTATTTTGGTGAGGCAAGTGGCTTTTTGGGCTTGTTTTTCCAGATCGGGTTGTTTGTTTCTGTTGCAAGATCTGGCAACACTGCAATTGGTATTTCACCCACCCTTTACTAAAGAGTAGTAATTTTAAAAACAACGTTATTAACCGTTCTTTTATTTTGTTCAAACCTGTAACCTTTCGGAAAGGAGGCTGAAGATTTTTTTTTTTTTTTAAATTAGTTTTTGCTCAGAATGAAACAAAATGAAAAACATTTAGTTTTTAGTCCCTGATTACACTTTCAAACAGTGTGCAAATTGCATATTTTAAACATTTATTCGCAGCGATGAACACTGATCCTAAAGTTATAGATCACAATACTTTATTAACTTTATGTAATTTCAACAATTAACTTTATGTAATTTCGTTTTAGTTTCTGTCCTCAGAGGTGTTTACTTCAATGTCCATCATTTGATTTGCTTAATATGTTCTGTCTTTTCTTCTCCCACATGCTTTCTTTTTCCATTAACTTCATGTAGATTAAACAAATCAGAAAAAGTTGTCTGTTATATTGCTTTACTTTTTAATGGTAACTATGGAAACCACTGTAACTTTCGGGAAGTGAGAGAGCTAAAATTGCTCACTTCCCCAGTTGTTTACACATTGGATGAAAAGTTCAGAGCAGAATCCCTATAGATTTTAATTAAAAATGTTTCTTATTTAACTCATATGCTGTCTTTTGTTTCTGGTCTATTTATTGTGACAGTGTGACAATACTTTTAGACAAGGGGCATTACACCCACTTTGTATCAAAATGACTGTACGTATGTATGTCAGCCACATACTGTATGAATATTCTTACTTACAGATTTCACATTTAAGAAATTGAACACAAAAAGCCATTTCCATTGCTTTGAGCCAGTTGACAGTCCAGAGCAAGTGGTAAAAGTGCCTCAAAACTAGACATACTATATCCTTGATTAATTAGCTTTAAGAAAGCCCTTGTAAGGAAGAAAAAAAATGCAACACTTAAGAATATAATAAAATCCTTTGCAAACTTGCTTACAAACTCCTTACAATGCTGAAAACATTCATATCATCAGAAAACAAAGCACAAAAGCACTGTGAACTAATTGGTGCTCACAATACATAGCTAATTCCCCCAGCTCATTTTACGTTTAAATGTCATGTCCTACTCCACACATCAATGTCATTTATGTCATACTCGACGCAAGATTGCACAGCACTAGGTGTTGAAGCCACACACTTAGAGAACTCCGACATGATGGCCACTGTGTAAGAAGAGTAATCATGCACATTCATATGTCTCTTGACTTTTTAACCCTAGAACGCTAACTTTCCCTCTAGAATGCAGGGGATAAAATGATAATGACAATTTAAATTGTATGTGTATGGGAGTTTTATTTGTTTTTGTATGTGCGTATCTAACCCTTAGATTGCTCCAGGGGGATTTTCAATGTAATACAATAAGTATACTGTAAATCTCTTTGGGTAAAATTGTCTGATAAATAACAGCTTGCTATGTACTTTCTTACTAAATATAATTTGGAACATGAACATTATGTTTTACATTGCCTTGGTATTTACTTTATATATATATATATATATATATATATATATATATATGTAACAGAAAAAAAATCAATGTTGCAAACATAAGCAAACTAGGGGTATCAATACAAATTCACTTTTAATTAGTGTTGGGTATAACCCAATTACAAAAATAATTAAATAAATAGTTTTTTAATAAAAAAGTAGTGTAATGCATTATATTTTAAACTCTTTTAATCAGATTACAGTTACTGACATTCAATTAATTAAATTACTTTTAAGTACATTATAGGGTTATGCTGATTTCTAATATATTATTTATGTATGGCCAATTAATGAGTCATTGTGATTGAGAAATGTGAGGTGCTGAGTGTTTGACTTGTGTGTAAAGATGAACAAGGAAGAAATAGGCACAATTTAGAATTTTTTGAGCAGAAAATGTTTTATAAAGTAATTTAAAATGAAAGTAATTAGTAATGTGATTACTTTTCAAAGAAGTAATTAGTAAAGTATTCTGATTTCACTTAATTAAAGTAACTTACCCAACACTGCTTTTCCAGTTTTTCTGAATTGCTAAAACACTAAACCCCATTCTCTGAACCAATTGTTCAGTGGCCTAAACCCATTTGTCAAATCAATCATTCTTTTTGTCAATCTCTAAACACATTCTCACTCACTAAAACACATTTCGCTCTATGATGCAATTGTGTTGCAAAATTGTAGACACAAGCAGCAAAATTAAACATAACTACAACATAGTTATCGTTTACACACAACGACTACAATTGTTTGCACGTATTTCTAATGAAGTGAAAACGTGATGCTGAGGCAGGATAAATCTCTCATTGACTTTGACTTTACAGTGCACTCACTCAAAAATGTTGTGCAATTGCAATGTGTTTTTCATTAAGAGTGTTCTTTGGGGTTTTGCAGTTGGACTACTGCATTTTTACAGTACACAAGTGCTGAAAATACAGACATTCTGTCATATATTCCCTGTCTTTGTCTAGACTTTTATGTTGAAATTATATTTAGTTCCCTGTTCCTGTTTCCTGTGTTAGTTTTGTTGTCCTTTGTAGTTTTATTTCACGATTGATTCTCCCTTATTGTTTCCCCAGGTGTTCCTTATTCCATGATTGTTTCCACTGGTGTTCCATGTTTTCTGTTGTGTGTTTAGTCCTTGTTTCCCTTGGTTAGTTTGTCAGTCTTTGCATGTATTGTTGAGTGATCTGTGCCTGGTTCCCTTTGGTTTTGTTTTAATTTTAATTTTATATTTGTGGAGTTAATTTTAGAGATGTTCACTTCAGAGAAAATTCATAAAGAGCCAGCATCCAAGCCTGCCACGGCCAACAAGCCAACGCCCACGCCTGCCACGGCCAACAAGCTGGAAGCCTCATCTGTCCCAGAGTCAGCGTTGCCAGTCTCGTCCGTCCCAGAGCCGGAATTGCCAGCCTCGTCCGTCCCAGATCCGGCGTTGCCAGCCTCAGCCATCCACTCCCGCGGCTCTGCCTGCTCCCACAGAGAATATTCCCCTGCGGCTCCGCCAGCTCCCCCATAGACTATTCCTCCCGCGGTTCTGCCCGCACCTCCAGAGACTATTCCCCCCGCAGCTCCGCCCGCATCTCCAGAGACTAATCCCCCTGCAGCTCCGCCCGCTCTCCCAGAGACTATTCCTCCCATGGCTCCACCCGCTCCCTCAGAGACTATTCCCCCCATAGCTCCACCCGCTCCCCCAGAGACTGCAGCTCCGCCCGCTTTCCCAGAGACTCCTCCTTCTGCGGTTCTGTCCACCTTACCAGGGCCTCCTCGGCCCTGCGGCCGCCTACTGGTTGTCCACCTGATCTGCTCTTGTCTCCTTGGAACCTTGGACATACGCCTGATCTCCTCTGGTCTACTAGCCATCCACCTGATCTGCTCTGGTCTCCTTGGTCCCTTGGCCGTCCACGTGATCTGCTCTGGTCTCCTTGGTCCCTCAGCCGTCCGCCTGATCTGCTTTGGTCACCTTGGACCCTTGGCCGTCCGCCAGATCTGCTCTGGTCCCCTTGGTCTCCTGGCCGTCCGCCGGATCTGTTCTGGTTTCCTTGGTCTCCTGGCTATCCGCCAGATCTGCTCTGTTCCCCTTGGTCTCCTGGCCATCTGCCGGATCTGCTCTGGTCCCATTGGTCTCCTGGCCATCCGCCGGATCTGCTCTGGTTATTTTTGTTGTCCTTTGTACTTCATGATTGATTCTCCCTGATTGTTTCCCCAGGTGTTCCTCATTCCCTGATTATTTCCCCTTGTGTTCCATGTTTTCTGTTGTGTGTTTAGCCCTTGTTTCCCTTGGTTAGTTTATCAGTCTTTGCATGTATTATTGGATGCTCTGTGCCTGGTTCCCTTTGGTTTTGTTTTCATTTTCATTATATTCTGAGTAAGTTTGTTTATTCTTTGTTAATAAAAGCTGCATTTAGATCCTCATTCCTTGCCTGCCTCGTCACAGAATGATTGACAAAATTGATCTAGCGGTGATCTTCAACCGGTTGAGCCAAGCGAACCTCCCTATTAGAGAATACTTTCATCTGTTCAGCAGCATTGCCAGATGCACAGGATTTGCTGATGCCCACTTGAAGTTCTTGTACCAGATCGGCCTCCTTGCTCACGAGTGGAAGGAATTACCGGAGACCGGTGACTACACTTGGGAAGAATATGTGGAGATAATTTTAATAAAAATTTTTTTAACCCCATGTGGAGAGATGGACTTCATAAAGAGCCAGTGTCCACGCCTGCCACAGCCAATGAGCCAACGCCCATGCCTGCCACGGCCAACGAGCTTGAAGCCTCATCCGTCCCAGAGCCAGCGTTGCCAGTCTCGTCGTCTCCGCCCCCAGAGCCTTCCACAGCTCCGACCCCAGAGTCTTCCACGGCTCCGCCCGCTCCGCCCGCCCCCCCCAGAGACTATTCCTCCCGAGGCTCCGCCCATCCGCCCAGAAACTATTCCCCCCGCAGCTCTGCCCACTCCCCCAGAGACTATTCCCCCCGCGGCTCCACCCGCTCCCCCAGAGACTATTCCTCCCACGGCTCTGCCTGCTCCCCCAGAGAATATTCCCCCCGCGACTCCACCCGCTCCCCCATAGACTATTACCCCTGCGGCTCCGCCCGCACCTCCAGAGACTAATCCCCCCAACGGCTCCACCCGCTCCCCCAGAGACTATTCCCCCCCGCGTCTCCGCCCGCTACCCCAGAGACTATTCCCCCCCGCGTCTCCGCCCACCTTACCTGTGCCTCCTGACCCTGTCTCAGCCCTGCGGCTGCCTACTGGCCGTCCACCTGATCTGCTCTTGTCTCCTTGGTCCCTTGGACATCCGCCTGATCTCCTCTGGTCTATTGGCCATCCACCTGATTGTTTCCCCAGGTGTTCCTAATTCCCTTATTGTTTCCCCAGGTGTTCTATGTTTTCTGTTGTGTATTTAGCACTTGTTTCCCTGGTTATTTTGTCAGACTTTGCATGTATTGTTGGATGCTCTGTGCCTGGTTCCCTGTGTTTTTGTTTTCATTACATTCTGAGTTATTTTGTTTATTCTTTGTTAATAAAAGTTGTGTTTCGATCCTCATACCTGACCTGCCTCATCACACGTTCAATGCTGTATTACTTTCTGTACTTACAGAATACAATATATTCATTGTACAACTGTAGGTTGTGATAAAATTTTTGACAGTAATTGCAAAATGCGCTGACTATATACAACATTTTCTATATCTACATGTCCTGTACGCTAGTTTCCATTTTCTCATGTAGTGTCTAACGAATGCTCTGTAGTGTTGATATATTGACTTGCTGTGTGTATGATCTAAAAGCATTGTTTGATTTTGAGCACAGATGAAATTGTTTTGAGGCATTTGTTTGATTTTACCAGATGAGTCAGTGGTTTTGTGAATGTAGTTTGAAGATTTGGTTTTGTGTTTTAAGTGAGAGAAAATGGGTGAAGATGAAAAAAAAAATTGTTTTACCAATTCAGAAAAACTAAGATCTTTATACCTTTGTGGGAATTCTGTGTGTGTGTAATTCTTTATTTGCATGTGTGAGAAAAAATGCGTTGGTGCCTCCTCAATCTGTGAAAAATCTCTATTCTGTCATAAGCAAAGAGCAGGCCTTTGCAAATGGTGAGCAGGCTTTTTCAACACCAGGCATGCTTACGTAGACAACCCACTAACATTAACCATCCACATTAATCTGAATACATTTGAAAACAGTGTTTACATTTTCAAAACGCTCTCCATCTACACTGCCATTTTCAAGCTTTTTCCAAAAGTTTCTTGTCCACTCGGAAACGTATGAAAGTGCTTAAATCTCTTAACTGCACATGTAAACAATTGCCGCTCCGTGTACTTGTTAATTCGCCAGACAGAAATTCTGAGTAAACTTCCCATCACCTTTGAACGAATGCAATGGTTGTACAAAGTAACATATATCTTTAACAACACTGTCAAATTGGGTAGCAGCCAGCAGGCACAACATCGCTGTAACATGGGCTGCCATCTTGTTTGTTTTGGGTTGAATGGATCACATGACTACGTAACATGACAACAAATACATCATAATTTTCAGATTTCTTCCCTGACCACACTGCAACACAAAGACAGAATCTTAGTGTGCATGGAAGGCCAAACATAGTAAAAAAGATTTATTTTCTTTTGAAAATGGATGAAGCTGAGCCAAAAGGAAAACGTAGATATAATGTACTAGGGGTCACTTTTTGTTAGGACTTTTCAGGATTGGTCCCTAAGTATCAAGTCAGGTCTGCAGTCGCTGTATCCTCGAGGGGAGAAATGAGTGACACAGACACTTAAGTATGCATCAGAGATTTCTCATACTTTATTGTTCAGCACAGCATTATAAATCTTTGTAAGATCAGGAAAAGCAGTACACTATCCAATGAAATCAATCATTATCTTATTTGAAAAAGACACATACATATTCTGCATTAATTATGTAAATGAAACAAATTGTTCTAAAACTGAGGAGTGATTTTCAACTTTTGACCTGAGACACTCAGAGGAGTGAAACAGGGAACCCTTACCACATGATTTCCATTACTGACACACACACACACACACACACACACACACACACACACACACACACTATGAAAATAGGAACTGGGCAATAGCTGTGAAGTGTCAGCTTGCTTAAATTTACTGTATATCAAATAAAAGGTCAACTTTTCTCACACTTTTCAACCATGTGATAACATATTTTGCTTAGTCTGAAGGCCTTTAAGAAGGCTTCAGACAGGTTCAGTTTGACGATGATGTCAGATGATGATTATTACAACATGATATTGATTCCAAATATATATGTACCCTGAAATCGACCCCATTCAGCAGAATTACTGACAGGCACCATCCACTATCAAACATATTTTTACACATGTGTTTATCTCAAATTAAATTTTTACTCCACTGATCATTAGGTTTAGGGTTGGGGTTAAGGTTTGGGAGTCGGGTTTATAAAATATGCCTTTCTGTTGACTTTATGACATCATTACCAAAAACAAAACAACAACTTACTTTTGGCGCCACCCTGTGGGCATTTCACCTCAAGAACCCTTCCAGTATCGGCCACTGAGAGCAGTGGTTTCAATTTCAACAAGAATAAACTGATTTCAGCAGCTGAAATTCTGACCTCCTGTCCCTGAACTCACAGTGTGATCAGACTGATTATTATTATGTCAGGTTTAATAGCCACACTTCCATTGAGTAACACCTCACCTGTATCCAGTGGCTGAAAATTTGAAACATACAATGAATGCTGCCTCCAAGTCATATCGGATTGATCGTTCTTACGAGATCAGTTCAAATGAATGGAATTACCATTCATATGGTAAATAATAACAATGTTGTTATGACTGGGGGAGACTTGTGATTTTCTTTAAGCCGCAACTTTTTTTGAATGAGGGGCAGGTATATTCATCTTGTCCAAGTCAATTCTCAATTATTCTTTTTTTTTTCACTAGTTCAAGCCAAGTCTTAAATCTCTTTTGGTGGCATTTTTCAATTTGCTGCATTTTAGTTAAACCCTGAGGCAGAACAATTAACCTCAGATATTTCTTTAGGAAAAAGTAAGCAAATAACTGCACATATTTACAAGAATAAGCAACAGAAAGTGGATGAGAGGCTAACTTGTAGCAGTATTCAGAGAAAACCTTTCTCCTTGTAGACATAAAGACTTGTTCACAACTTTCTAATTTGGAGTCAACGTCAGGTCTCAAGTCAAATTTTTTGCAATTTGAGGAAATATTACGGGTTCAATATAAGTTAAGCGTAATTGACAGCATTTTTTAAATAAAAAAATTATTTAGATTTAAATAAAAAAAAAAAGTTAATATTTAGGTCACAGAGAGGCACTTACAATGGAAGGAAATTATGCCAGAAGTGCTGCTGATTGAGCTTACCTTGTATTGAACCCTGAATATACCTTTAAGTGCAACTTAAATCTCCCTGGTTGGGGGCAAGTCATTCAAGGAATCAAGAATGGTGATAATGCTTGCCAAGAAATACTACTGATTTAGCCTGTTTATGTGACAACATAGTTGTGCATCTTTGTCTATTGCAGCCCAAAACTGATCAAATGCCCTGATAAACATCACACAACTAATGTGCATCATTTGCTCTTAATTTCTTTTGCATTAGCTCTATAAAATATATATGAAAATATCAAACATGTACAATTTATTCTGACCAAAATCACTTAAATGCACATAACATTAATTTCAATTTCCTAACACATAAGTAGGAATCTCTTAGAGGACTTGAAGGCAGCATAAGACTTTGATCTCCTTCACAGCACACTGTATCCAGATAGAAAGAGTCTAATTATAAAAAATCCTTTTCACAAGTCTATCAAGCCTAAAATGTCATTTTAATGTCTAGAATTTACATTAGCATTGCATAATTACTGTAACACATCTATTAAAGGCTCTATATTTATTTAGACAATGTAAGACTGCTTTAAATTCATATAAAGCATTCAGCATTGGGGCTCTCTGCTGTATTTGTGCCCACAGCAAAGTGTGAACAATGATATTTTGTCACTGGAGGTGCTAAAAAAGGCATCAACACTGCAGTGGTTGTCTGCAACAATCACATTACATCATACAGAAAACAGGAGTTCCCAGATCATCTGTATTTAAGGCCAATGTGAATACTGAGGCTTGAAGTACATGGTTCAGATGGAACATGTTTTATTGTAAAGACAAGCTGTAGATACAATGCTGGGCAAACTTTTTTAAGGACGTTAGAGAATAAAAAGCATGTCAGTCATGCCAACCCAATCTCATGAAAAGTTGCACATAATTTATGAGTTATAAAACTCAGCGACTTCATCGCGTGCAAATTCCCAGATGTCAAATGCAGAAGTAAGTGTAAGAACTAAATATACTCTAGATTTGCCCATTCCTTGTCAGTTCTTGTATTGTTACATTGTGTTGTTAAAGTGTTATTTACTGGTTTAGTGATATTTAGCATTCTAGTTCCACTCCAGCGAGTTTCCTTGATTATTCTCTGTATTTGTTCAACTCCAGAATCTACTATTAAAAGTTAGAAAAGTTACTCCTGCATCTCCTCTCTTCCTCTCCACCGAGCCATCGTTACAGAAGATCTGACCGCATAAATGGACATACTGGCCATAAGAATCCTCCTCCTTGAACAAGGAGACTGTCCAGTAGAGGACCACGGGTGCGTGAGTTTCTCCATCTAGCGAATTTTGTGCGCTATGACGACCAAGCTCTGGTGAGTTTCTTCAGGGCTCGTCTGAATAGTGCACTGAAGAAGCTGATGCCTCTGACGGGTCCTCTCTGCCAGTGTTTACGACCACAGAGGTCGTTCCCCAGTCTCTGCCCATATTCACAACCACGGAGGTTGTTCCCCAAACTCTGCCCATGCTCATGACCACAGAGGTCGATCCACTGTCTCTACCCGTGCTCTCGACCGTAGAGGTCGATCCCCAGTCTCTGTCTGTACTCTCTACTACGGGAATCAGTTCCCTGTCATCCACAGGCTCTTAGCCTCGAACCACCCATGGTTCTGCCTTCCATTGCTTCTCCCTTCGTGCTTCACATGGCTCTGCCCTCCATGGCTTTGCCCCTTGAACCACCTACGGCTCCACCCTCCATGGCTTTGCCCCTCAAGCCTCCCATGGCTCCACACCTCGAGCCTCTCTTGCCTCCGCCTTCCACAGCTCTGCCCCTAGAGCCTCTTTCAGCTCCGCCCTCCACAGCTTTGCCCCTCGAGCCTTCCACGGCTTCGCCCCTCAAGCATCTCTTGGCTCCGCCTTCCACATCTCTGCCCCTCGAGCCTCTCTAAGCTCCGTATTCCTCGAGCTTCTCACGGCTCCGACCCTCGAGCCTCTCATGACTCTGCCTTTCACGGCTCCGCCTGCCTTCGTCAAACCTCTCCGGGCTCTGCCTGTCTTCAAGAACCTCTCCTGGCTCAATCTGCCTCCTTCGACTCTTCCTTGGCTCCGCCTTCTGTGTCTCCTACAGCTCCACCCTCAATCCCTGGATCTCCACCTCCTACGGCTCTGCACATTCCACCATGGCCTCCTGACCCGGTCCTTGATCTGTGGCTGCCTCCCAGGCCTCCTGATCTGGTCCCTATCCTGAGGCCACCTCCCAGGCCTCCCGACCCAGTCCCTGTCCTGAAGCCATACCCCAGGCCCCTGGATCCATTCCCAGCCCTGAAGCTGGCCCCCAGGACATCTGATTGTCTTCCTTAGATCCTTCCTCACGTTCTATGTCACCCTACCCTTCTCATCCATCTTTGGGCACCAGGAGTTGCCCTTTAAAGGGTGGGGGGGTTGTAATGTCACAGTTATTAGCCTTCTGTTCTGTGGACTCTTATTTTGATATGGTTTTTGTGTCATCTTTCCTTCATTTACCCTGGACTACACTTCCCATAATGCACTGCCCTCATCACAGCCATCTGTTTTCAATCCTCATCATTTGTTCCCTCATCAGCACCTTTTGTATAAATATCCTCTAGTTTTGCCCATTCCTTGCCAGTTCTTGTATTGTTATGCTGTGCTTCTTAAAGTGTTATTTAGTTGGTTTAGTGATATTTAGCATTATAGTTTGTGCCACTCCAGCTTTTGTTACACTCCAGTGAGTTTTCTTGATTATTCTCTGAATTTGTTCCACTCCAGCGTCTACTATTAAAAGTTAGAAAAGGTATTCCTGCGTCTCCCCTCTTCCTCTTCACCAACCCACCATTAAAGCTGTGAATTAAAGTGGTATTTTGATCTTCCGAGATGCACACTAAAATTCAACTGTTTTATTAAAAAAAAGAAGCAGTTCCAAAACACGCAGGCCTACATAAGCATTACGGTGATGACTGTTATTCAGTCAAATTATTAAAACAGTTTGCTGTTTTGAATCATTTATGTGGTACTCAAATTGAACTGGATTTTCATAGCCCAAGTTTCTTTCTTTCTTTCTTTCTTTCTTTCAAAACTTGTCACGAACCCCTACATTTCAACACTACAATATCAAAACAAAAGTTCAACTGTCTGTCCAACAGCCACTTCTATTTCTTTAATTATGTAATTAAAACCACAGTTTTTCAGAAATTAAATTATAAACCAATCAATATACGGTTAAAAAAATATGCATTTAGAATCTTTCTGATGGTCAAACTTAGAGGAACATGTCCATAGTTAATGTGATGAACAACCAATAAAGTTCTTAAATTTGGCTCATGATGTGCAATTTTAATGTTTCACCACCTTTTACAGCAGTCTGTCTTTCGTTCTCTCCCTTTTAAGTGTGTATCATGTGTTGCATTTGTATGTTCTATGTATTTGTTGGGTTTAGCATACATCTTGGCATGCATTATTAAACATTCTGCTTAGCTAACTCACACACTGGAAATATTCCTTCACTTTACTGTGTCAAGTGGCCAACCTTTAGTAACCTATGCCTGCAAATTGCATTGCTTTATTATAGTTCCATACATAAAATCCTTTATTTTTTACTGGTCTCATAGAGTTTGGTATTTTATCATGGACAAAGTGGAGATGTTCCTTTTTTATAAAATAGTGCCTATATAGAGTGTATGTCGACTCGCCAATGCGCTCTTCCTTCCCCTCTCTCCCTCTCTCTCTCTATCTCTCTCTCTCTCTCACACACACACACACTCACACACACACTCACTCAACACACTCACACAACACACACACAACCACCAGGTGATGGATGGTGTTATTACCTTCAGATCTTTAAGGGGACAGGAAGGCTTTAGTGGGTGTAAACACACATTCTATCATTAATGATTAAATGCACACACACACAAACACAAACACACACACACACAGAGAGAGAGAGAGAGAGAGAGAGAGAGACATGCACACAGGGTAAAAATCTCAGTGTAACTGCAGCCAATTAGAGCAACCTCTAATAATTTCTACTAGAATGAACAAAGTATTCCATAATATCTACAAAGTATGGCTAATACAAATATTTAATGACTTAATAGTAATAATTATAAAATAATAATTTCTTTGATAGTCAGTAGTGTCCTCTCATAGACCAAATGTCTGCCTGTATTTCTTGTTCGTCTCCGGTTTTGCTGATTGTTGGGTCAAATAAATATTTCATGTCCCATGTCTCAATTTTGGTGGCATTGGAGATCAAATTATGCCTTCACAGCTGCATCAAAATTTCTCTCTCCATTTCCTTTAGTCTGCTCTCTCTCTCTCTCTCTCTCTCTCTCTCTCTCTCTCTCTCTCTCTCTCTCTCTCTCTCGCCCACTCACAATTTCCCCTGCAGCTATGTCTTCCAGGATCTTTAGACCCCACTTTTGTTTCATATTTTTCATCTTCTTTTTTTATCTTTTGTACTTTCTTCTTCCTTCCTTTCATTTTTGTTGAATTTATGTTTATTCATTGTGTGAGTTTGAGAGATATTTTTTATATAATTTTTATACTTAGAAAGTATGGGTGAAGAATTTTTTATCAGTGTTTAATTAAGTGGCTTTCAATATGAATTTATGAAAGGAATAAAATCTGTTCCTGGTGCAAAGTTCCTGATGGGATGAGCCACACTGGATATTTGGAAGACTAAATAAGAAATAAGAAATCTGAAGGTGAAGTGTGAAAATTAGTGTGCTTTTTAAAAATTGGTTAATGATATTTAATAGTTTTCTACAAGATCTGCACTCTTTTTTAAATAGATCAATCATTTTTGTAATGTCTTAATGTGATATTTTGTATTTGTAAATTATGAACTATGTACACTAACAGAGCACTTTATTAGGAACACCAGTACATCTACATATTCATGAAATTATCTAATCAGCCAATCATGTGGCAACAATGTAATGCATAAAATCATGCAGATATGGGTCAGGAGCTTCTGGTAATGTTCACATCATTAGAAAGTGTGATCTCAGGCATGACTGTTTGGGCCAAACAGGCTAGTATTAGTTTTTCTGTAACTGCTGATCTACTGGGATTGTCTCTAGAGTGCACTCAGAATGGTGCAAAAAACAAAAAAACAAAAAATACAAATAAAAAATAAATAAAACATCCAGTCAGCGGTAGTTCTGCGGACAGAAACGCTTTGTTGATGAGAGAGGTCAAAAGAGAATGGCCAGACTGGTTTAAGCTAAAAGGCTGTGGTAACTCAGATAATCACTCTGTACAATTATAGTGAGCAGAATATAATCTCAGAATGCACAACACGTTGAACCTTGAGGCAGATGAGCTACAACAACAGAAGACCACATCAGGCACTTAATTAGGACCATAGTGTTTCTAATAAAATTTGCAGTGAATGTATACAGTGGCATACAAAAGTTTGGGCACCCCTGGCCAAAATTTCTATTGCTGTGAATATTTAAGTGAGTAGAATCTGAATTGATCTCCAAAAGGCATAAAGTTAAAGATTAAACATTCTTTTCAACATTTTAAGCAAGATAAGTGTATTATTTTTTTTATTTTATTTTTTGCACAATTTTAGAGTGAAAAAAAGGAAAGTAGCACCATACAAATGTTTGGGCACCCCAAGAGATATCAGCACTCAGATAACTTTTACCAAGGTCTCAGAACTTAGTTAGAACTTACAATGATTGCTAGTCTGATAAGGTCAAACATTGTAATGTTTTATAACTGCAGGATATTCTGGCCAAAGAGACCACAGTAGTAACTAATTTATAGATTGTCATTGTTACCAACAAGTGGTCAACATAATTTCAAGACTCACAAGTCCATGAAAAGCCTAGGACTAAAGGATTTATTTATATAACTTATTGCTGTTATAAAGAAAAATACACACGTTTGTGAGCAAGTGAAAAGTTCTGCACCGATTACAGTATAATTATTGTATAAAAGTTACACAGTCAATCATGCCTCCAGACCCCTAAATTCTGTAATATTTTCCTACCATTGGAGCAATCAGTGTCGCTGGAGTTTCTGTATGACAATTACATTATTTCCGACCCAACCTCTTCCTTGTTATTTTTCCCTCTTAAAATTGGATATGAGCAACAACTAGAGAATTACATTGTTACCAGTCATTTTAAGGTAAAGTTATGCCGTGCCTCTAATTATAATAGCAGGAGTTTATGTCTTCATGACACACGTTTTAAAAACTCTTAAGAGAAAATAAAAACTACATTTAGTGTGCAATTAATGACTGCAGTCTTCACAGGGCCATCGCCAGAACATATGGAATATGAAACACTATTAATTTACAGGTTAGATTTTATCAAAGCAATAACCACACCAATATATCTAATCTAATTAAACCCACTGCTATTTAATCCATTATGGCCGAGACTGTTGTTTATAAAGCTGCCGTTTTAAAAGTTTCACCATACGTTCCATAAAAAAGCGATTTCACGCACTATACTGTACATTCCATTAAAAAAACAACAGTCCAAAATTAATGTTTTTTTTTTTACATTTTATTACGTCTCCATAATATGCCTATTAATTGTTATTGTAGTGAATCGAGCAAGAAAATATGTGCATTTTGTTTTTCCATCGGCATGGAAGCCATCTAGACTAAAGTAAGTTTCTACCGTCCCCCTAGTGTTGGTGTTTGGATTTGGGTAGGAGAAACTGACCAGCAGTTTCAAAAAAATTCAACTTGATCACAGATGTGGCAATCGGATCAATAAGCAGTGGATTGAGTGAGTTATATACGAGTGAAAATTAAACTATAAATTGTACAATTCCATTGCTTTTCCGCTCATGCCTGACAAGCAATTTTGGGGGTGAAAATATGTCACTTGATTAAACACTTCAATAATGGCCATCACTGTTGATGGTCCTACATTTTAAAACCATGCTGATTGCAAAGGAATGAAATAATACATTTTTAATGTTGGAATAAGGATTCTGAATAATTTCTAAACAATGTGAAACTGAACAACTTTCACAAAAATTACTAATCAGTATCATATCTAGGTCAAAGTAACACTGATCTCACACGGTAACTAAAACAAAACCAACAACAACAGATCATAAAACATAACTATGCCCCCCAATAACTTTTAAATGTTATAAATAACACCCCCAAACAGTCCCCAAAACATGCACAGACATACCTCATTAATTATGCAATGACAACAGCCAATAGCAAGTCCTCAAGCATAAACAACAACAACAGATGTTAAGTTATATTCCTGGTAAGGACTATAATTCGATGTAGTTTTAGCCTCTGATATTCTATAAAATAGGTAAACGTGCCATTTGCCAAGAAAAGTAAAAAAAAAAAAAAAAAAAAAAAATGCAGACAAATGTAGAATGACCATATGAACAATGTTATCAAGCTTATCAAGTAAAATAACAGCGTTTTAAAACCTAGGTGGATTTTGTGTTATTCAGTAATACACCTTATATACACAGTAATACAAGATTGATATCGAAGATCAGTCATAAAGCCAGCAGAATTAGACAAACAGCATAATGAGCAGATATTGTTTTGTATCCAATGATTGGGTATTAGGTTCAAATAACTTTAACCTTTATCTCTTCAAGTCGCACAATGTCGAATGCAAAATGCTGTTTTAAAAATGGTATAAAACACAGGGTATATTGTGCTTGTGTAACGTTGTTGAATGCAGACACAAACAATAAAATGACTGTCAAACAATTTAATAGACACATTTACATTTATGCATTTGGCAGACGCTTTTATCCAAAGCAACTTACAGAGCCCTTATTACAGGGACAATCCCCCCGGAGCAACCTGGAGTTAAGTGTCTTACTCAAGGACACAATGGTGGTGGCCGTGGGGTTTGAACCAGCGACCTTCTGATTAGCAGCCCTGTGCTCTAGCCACTACGCCACCACACGTGAAAAAGAGAGACCAATACACAAGAACACGCAGTTGAACCAACAGTGCTCCAGTAATATCTGAAACTGGAAGACAGCTGCTTCAGCAAAGGTAAATGTGAACTGTGAATATAATGATAAGTGTAGGCTATAGCCAGCCTCAATCTGTTTCAGCACTGAAGCAGGTTTGAATCTCTTTAGTTAGATTACGTCAACATTCGAACTGTGTATGTTGATAGATAACTAGACCACCATGATTTTGATTATCTTGGAAGCTGGTCTGGTATAAATTGGCCATATATACAGTATGTGTATATATATTTATACTGTGTATATATGTACAATTTATACCATATTTACCATATATTTAAATTGGCCATATTGGTTGCAGAATGTTGTTGTGATGATGTAACAATCAGCACAGTTTGTTATTAATGAATATATATTCCATGTTACATTTGTATATTTATAACTCAAATTCAAATTTATATATTCAGAATGTGTTTATTATTATATAATACATAAAATCTGTGAACATTCTTTTATTAATATCGTATGCAAGTTTTCTTCTATCTTTTCTTCAAATGTAACTTGTTTTAAAGACTTTTTAATATATATATATATATATATTTATTGGATACTGGTCTTGAGGGTTGCTTGTGTGCTGGTGACCAGCCTCACCAGAAAGATCATGATGTTGGTCTATGCTGGTGTTTTTTGCATCACAGCAAGCAAAAATATGCGAGGCCTTCATCCCAATATTTCAACTGATTTCCTATTGTATTTTTTAACACATAGGCACACAAAGATACTTTCTCTGAGAAGTCCACCCCCCACCCCCACCCCCCCCCCCCCTCCCCCTCCTCCTCTCACACACACACACACAATCATGGATGCTGAGGCTGTACATGATTCTGTCCTGTGGCTGCAGGGCAAAAGCACACACTCTTCTATCTCTTAATGAACACTTGAAGCTGAAGCTCACACCTTTTATCCCAGTCCTTTCTCACACAAACTAATTGCTCTATTTTGAGAACTACTCTGCGCTCAACTCTCCATAAAATAGCTAATAGCACAGCTTTAGTATGAAGAAAATCTATGCTCTCTGATGTATCTGAGTACTTACAGTACTTTATCTTATCCAATAACCAATTCAACTAAAAAATACATCAGTCTCCGAATCTGATTTAAATTATCTACGCACAAATTGTAATTATCATTATAGGTAGATTTCTTCAGCTACTTTGTAAAACCTATTTTGTTAACTTAAGAAGTATCTTCATTTGAAGAATTAAGGCACACATTTAAATTAAGTTATCTATAATCTTAAACTTTAAATTTTAAATTGATCATCTTGCTTTGGAGTGCAATAATTGCCTACATGGCTATCAATTGTGGCAATTTAAATAGTAAGGGTGGGGGGCATGGCTTAGAACACAGTTAAACCTTTTGGATAAAATCTGTTTTCACTTGTTCACACAACAGCTATTACAAAAATATGATCACATTGAAATTTTTACTTGGAGGTTAATATAATATATATATATTAAATGTTTAGAAATAGTTTTCTGAAAAATATTTTATTACATTATAATTTTATGATATCAAAAATCAAATATGTATTTGATACCAACAAAACCACTGCTAGAGAAAACATACATTTGTTTAATTGGACTTTTGACTTAAAACCTGCATAACATCTAACCCGGGCTCCCCTATTTGTTTAAAATGAATCTTTTTGGTGAAACACTGTGGCTCTGAGTTGCTATCAAACGCAGCTCGTCCTGCCCTACACAGCAACATTGGCTAGACTAATACTGTGAGTTTGGGGCTGGACTTTCTGTTTTGGTCAAATAACGAAAGAGGTTTCTGAAATCTGTTTTAAAATAATGATTATTTTTGTAATTCCATCTGGCAATGATAGCGATGAAACAATTACACACTTCAGCTTTAGAAATACATATTTATATTTCTGTTTGACTCACAGGGTCGCTGCTCCCTATATGGAGATTATGCAATCTGCGTAGGGCACCAACCCTCCAAGGGGGACACCGTCTTACCCTAGGGGGGCATCAAAAAGTCCACGAATGCTCCTCCATGCAAGTTATACATTATTGAATGACCTGATAGCAGTTGTGAAACACTTTCCATCTGACAATCGCCATGCACCCCAATCAAGATTGATGAAGTCATATCTATCTTAATAAAATAAAAAGAATCACCTCTGAATTACCCCGCGACCCTGTACACAGGATAAGCGGTTGACGATGGATGGATGGATGGATCTCTGAATTATTTCAAAGTGGAAATACTAATACCAGGTGAAATTGTGGGACATGTTTTGCACAAGTATCAAGAATCACATGTCATTGGATGTACAGGTATGGGAGTATCAAGGTCTATATGCACCTGTACAATATCACCTGTGTGGGTGTTTGTGTGTGTATGTGTGTGTGCTAGTGCAACCATGTGTGTGTTGGCAGAAAAAGAGGAGGCAGATGCTGTCATACGCCCTTCTGCGGAAATGAGACTTTGCCAAGCCCAGCACCAATCCAGCCAATCTCAATTCAGTACTGAGGGTGAAACAGAGTTAATGTCCACAAACACAAATGCACACAAACACAAATGCACACACACACTATCTTTCAGAAACAGACACAGACTTTCTCTCTTTCTCTCTCTGTCACACAAACACATATACACACACCGAGACTCCTGCCAGTCTATGCCGTTTGCTGTGCCAGCTCATTCTCACCCTTTCCATCTCAGATCTGTTTTCATTTAGCCCCACTCCCCATTGCACTACCCTGCCAACCACTCTCTTTCTTTCTTCCTTTCTTTCTTTCTCTCTCTCTCTCTCTCAGTACACTATCTAGCTTTAGTACTATCACATTTATTCTCAACTTCATATATACGCACAGTCTCTTTAATGAACGAAGTAGGAAACGAGGAGGAGAGGAGGGTAGAGCTTCCAAATCATAATGCCCTGGAGGATGGTGGATGGTCTATGAAATTTATTTCAGTGGAAGTAGAGAAAAGTATTTAAAAATGTATTATTGTTTAAGTGCAAAACACAGTATTTTGTCAAAAATGAGTCATGATGAAAATCAGGTCCCATGGCTATGATCGGGTCCTGTGACAGGCTTGGCTCAACCATGCCCAGATTCAGAGAAAACAGTGTGTGAAAACTGCAATTACTTCAAATTTCATTCCAACAACAATACTTTGAAGCCATTTTTCTCAGTTTCAGCATTGGCGTAGTTACTGCATTTTGGCTTTGTCAAGTAGTTGGTGCATTTCATATGAGTGTCTCTTTAATGTAACCCAAGTCAGTTTTAAATAGATAGTTCACTCAAAAATGGTAATTCTCTCATCATTTACTCACCCTCATGAACACATACTAAGGTTTTTAGTAGAATATTTCAGCTTTGTAGGTCCATACAATGCAAGTGAAAGGTGACCAGACCTTTCAAGCTCTAAAAATCACATAAAGGCAGCATAAAAGTATTCCAAATGACTCCAGTGGTTAAATACGTATCTCCAGAAGCAATGTGATAGGTTTGGGCGAGGAACAGATCATTATTCAAGTCCTTTTTTAAAATAAATCTATTTGATTGATTTATAGTAAAAAAAAAAAAAAAAAAAAATTCTTGAAATATTGAAGTTTCTTACCCAAGGATTGCATCGCTTCAGAATACATATATTAAACCACTGGAGTTCTATGGATTACTTTTATGATGCCTTTATGTGATTTTTCGAGCTTGAAAGGTCTGGTCACCTTTCACTTGCATTGTATGGACCTACAGAGCTGAAATATACTTTTAAAAATCTTTGTTTGTGTTCTACAGAAGAAAGTAAGTCATATCTGGGATGGCATGAGGGTAATGATGAATTAAAAAAATTGGGTAAACTCTCCCTTTAACTCTTTTTATTAACATGTGAATTTGCAGTTAAACTAAGACCAAAATTTCATCTATAGTTTTTTATACAAAATATTCTAAAATTGGAACATAAAACCATAGAATTAAAGAGTGATATAACTTAGTGTCAAAGAAGTCTGAATTTGCATTCACAATCATCATTTGTCAGATTTTCCTCTGTGGGTGATGAAATATTAACATTAAGAGTAGCATCAAAACACCTCACTTGCACTTTCACATGTGTGAAGATATGGATAGGCTTTTCTAGCTCAGCATTGAAACTTATTGGCATTTGGGCATTTCTCAAGCTTAGCTAGCAGGGGACTAGGGAGCAGGAGCAAGTGCATGATGTTTTGACAACCAGATACTGTAAATTGCAAGGTGATTTGTGAAAGACATTCTAGAATGAATATTGTCAAAGAAACAGCATCATTCAAGGAAGACCATATTTCATTTTACATGAGGGAAAAGGAGGATACAAGGAACAGAACTGTTGTCTGTTCAATGTATTCTATTGTTTACCCTGGTCACCGCTGCTGCGATTTCAAATACAGCGGTTGAGGGAGTGAGAGTACATTTGCCATCTTTTTCTCTGATGTCTACCAAAATACATTGTTCTCTATTTTTCCTTTTTTGAAAAGTTGTATAGACATAATAGTGGATTGTATTATTTTCTGTTGGGCCAAATTGAAATGTAAAAATTATATTTGCTGTGGTTTCCCATTCACAGCTGAAAAAGTTCTCTCCACGGTACACACCTCATGAATCTGGGACATCTCAGGTAAACTGTAATGTCTGGCCACTCTAATTAGGTGCAAACAATAGAAAAAGATTGGAAATTATAACAAGAGAAGAGGACAGGGAGTAAACTTAGAGAGAGGGAGATGAGTCACTGCAGTGATGCAGTGTGTACTGTCTCACAGCATGTGTGCATGAGAGAGACTAAGAGAAAGGTAGAGAAAGAGAGAGAGCAAACACATGAGGGAGAGCTGTGCTGGCTGGAACCAGGCCAGCTTATTCACATCTTCATTATGACATCATAACGCAATCATTTACCAGGCCTCAGTTAGTATAAATGTGTGTGATTTTGTGCTTCTAGAGTGGACAGTATTCAATCAGTCTTTAAATGCACAACAAGCAATTCTTCCACGAGTAATATATAATAGTTAATTAGTGTAAGTGAGGGTGACATTGTAGATATAGACTTGGTGCATTTAAAAGCAAAATAAGCAAAAAGGTACAAGATGTGGTGCTCTATTGTGAATACAGTCTTTTCAAAAAGGTATTTTTGTATAAAAGTTTAAAAGTGTAACTGAAGGTGATACCGTAGACAACGTAGACCTGCAGCTTTAATTAAGCAAATAGTTATAAGAAGTCATACAATATTGTGAATATATTCACATCTAAATGATGTTGGTATCAAATACTGTAGTTAAGTAGTGTAACTGTAGTTCCCCGTCTGTCGCTCACTTCGACGTTGTGTCGAAGAAGCGAAACTAGGGGTCTCTCTTGAGAGCCTTGCGCATCGCTGAACTTGACAGAATTTGCATGTCCTGCCCCCGGACAAACAGATATAATTGGAGGGAAATGCGTCTGTGCGTTCAGAATTTTTTTTCAGAGCTGAACGGTTATGTGATCAGCGAGCTGCATTCACGAGACTGTTCACGTCATCTCTACAGAGCATATGCTGTTGGATCTATGGCCCATATCAGCGGCTTTCTCCTTCTCTGCACAATAGTGCAGCTTTTGCCGCTTCTTCCCACGACAGCGCTTCATAAAGAGATTATTTTCCCTAAAAAGAGTTTATTTTCTCTAAAAGGGCAATACACAGCTGGCGTTGAACGTCCTTTTCAGGACGCGCCTTTTTAAAGATGTCTTTCCGCCCCTGTGTGGTTACTGGATGCGGTCGAATTTCTCTCCACTTCTGACAGTCATAAGAGCTGCCTTGTGTACCTGGACTGCGATCACACGTAGGCAGCATTTTCTGAATGGTTCATGTTCTCAGTGTGAGAACATAGCCATGGCAACATTGCGGTCGTGGCTTTTCTTTTTTTTTGGGGGGCGTACAGCGGGCTCGGTTTCGCTGGGTAAATCCCCATAAACCACCCGCTCCCCAGCACGCTCGATTGCTTCCGTTAGGGCTCGAGGTGAGAGTCCTCAGCGTCCGATTGCTCCAACCCACTCTCCGAAGCTGCGATCGATAGCTCATCCTGCTCACGAGCTCCGAAAGAGACATTGAACTCACTCTGAGGCAAGCCTGTCTCATCGCAGAACTCAACCGCAGCAAATGAGCATACTGGGGAATGGGAGGTCCGTGGGGGATTACCAGGCGGAAGCACTCCCATTGGGGTCCCCAAATCGGCCCCAGTGCTAACCGACCTGGCCTTGTACCCATAGGTAGAAGGCCTGGGGCAGGGAGTGACTGGAGTGGCTTTCCCCACTCTAGGAAAGTTGCAACCACAACATTACCACAGTCATGTTCTCGCAGTGAGAGCACGAACCATCCATGAACGCCGACTCAACGTGACTATGGCCTAGTCATGTGAGACAGCACTCGTGGCTGTCAGAGGCGGAGAGATAGCGACCGCATCCAGGAACTACACACAGATGGAAAGATCTTTTTAAAAAGATGCTCTCCATCAGTGTGCACTCTTTTAGAACGAAATATACTCTTTTCTGCAAGAATATATACTCTTTCAGCTGTTGAAGCACCCAGGGGCATATCTGCATAAATTGCGCAGAGGGGGAGAAAGCCGCTGAAATGCGTCATATATCCAACAGCATACTCTTCTCGTTTTGAGGTGAATGGAACGGCAGTGGAACTCGCTGCTCAACACCACTCGCTCCGAAGAAAAAATCTGAATGAGTGGTTGCGAGCTAGCTCCTTTTATACCTGTATGGCCGGGGGAGTGGCATGCAAAATCCACTTGTCAATTCCATTGGCCTTTTCTCAAAGATCAGAGGTGCTTGGGGCTCCCAAGAGTGACCCCTAGTGTCACTACATAGACACAACATCGCATGAGTGACAGATAGGGAACATTCGTAACATTTGTGTGTGTATGTGTCCTGTGCAAGGAGCTCTAAAACACCCGTTGTGATACCTGTGCCTTGCGACCTGCTTCAGTAAATGTTCACCCTCTTGTGGTCTCTCAAAGCTATTACACCAGACTGTTAAACAGAGGCCAACTGAGTGAATTGCAAAGCACGCAAATAAGGCTTCTAATTTAAATGTCTGCCAATGTTAATTTATTGATGCCTCAAAAAAATCGTTCAATAATCGATACATCAATATTTTATGACATACCTAGTTACAACATAATACAAATATTGAGAACACAATTTTTCTAACGCTTTCAATCAATAATTTTTTTTTTATGCAATTAATTTCATGTTATGCCATTAAATTATTTGAATGAAACGCATATAGAAATATTTGCTGGAAAAGACCCCAAAATAAAGACATTTTAATTTATAATAATCAAAATAAGATCAAATGGGCCTATAATAAAATGATTACATGCGTTATTATTTTTAACTTGTTATTATTAATAGAATTAATTGCAATGAATAAACATGTTAAATTGACAGCCTTAAATTTGTTGTTAAAACACTATTTTATTAAGCAATTTTATTATGTGCCATCCTTTACAATAAATAAATAAATAATATTAATAAAAAAAGACACTGTCAAGTAGAGATGAACCAATCGACCGGCCAGGGACCGGAATCAGCTGATTTTCCGCATGCTCGGCCCGGACCGGTGACCGGCCGGTCAGCCTCACGTCTTTCCGATTTCAAGCCGGTCCGTTTTGTTGCCAGTGGCACAGACAATAACGTCACAGCCGCATGTAAACATATCATTGGCATGGAAGATCTTAACTGTGAGTGAAGAATACATAAAGTTTGCAATGTGTAATAGGGAGAACCACCACAATAACGTTCGGAACAACAAACCTAATTAGACATTTAAAACCATCACCCAGCTGAAATTGCCCATTTTAAAAAAGAAGCTAAAAAAGGGAAAGTGGCTAAAGCTAGCCAGAGCTCAGAGCCAGCCACAAGTCAGCAGCCTCTCCTTTCTTTCCTTGGTATGATCAGCAATATGATCCGTAAAAATATGGAATTCACGCCCTGGATGACCAGCCGTTCTCCATAGTTGAGGACAGAGGGATCAGAAATCTGATAAATTTCCTCGATACAGAGTAGGTGGTACTTTTCCCACGTCGCGTTGCCCAAGTTGTTTAACCTCGTGTCATGTCACACACGCAGCCTGTTACCTGTCAACATTTGGGTATACAAATCCGGGAGAAGGGAAGTGGGGTGCTGGATGGCAGAGGCAGGCTAAATACAAATTGTGCCGTTGAGATTTAATGTGCTGAGTAATGCAATTATTACCACCGTGACCGATATTAAAATCAGTGCGACACACATTGCAAAAGGTGTGGGTATTATCGATATGGCTTCGGGATATGAAATTAAATGCTTTCATCCAGCTGTTGTTAAATTTACGTGTGTGTGTGTGTATATATATATATATATATATATATATATATATATATATATTTCTTTAATTTTTTTTCTCCAGAGCACCAGCTGAGTCTCCTCCTCCCATCTACCTTGATTCAACTTCCCACGTCTACTACTTGCGCAGATTTCAACAGCACAACTGGGTTGTAGGTTGCCAGGTTGAAGTCACAAATGGGTTGAAATTTGTATGATGTGTTGATTGTGTGAGTAGGATGCGTTTCATTCAAGATCTGAGAACTGTCCATTTGTCCAACCTTGGAATAATATATTGATGTGATTATTCATATAACGTGGTTTGGACCATACAAATTACGGGAGTTTCCCGGGAGAAATAACAAAACGGGAGGGGGGCGGTAAATGGGTGTGAAATATGGGAGACAACGGGAGTGTTGACAAGTATGGTTACAAGCCAATAGTAGCAATCAGTTTTACCTCTGATATTTGGACATCTAACCTAAGCTTAATGTCAATGTTGAGCGTATTGGACACTTCAGTTTTGTTCATAGGCTTGTAATATTTGGAATTGTTTTGTTAGACGAGTAAAAAAAGAGAAAAATGTCCATTTATAAAAATAGCGGAAAATGACATCTGTTTTGTTATATAAACTCATTTGCAGTTAATTTTTAGTTCTACCTCTTTCCAGTCACAAAGCACTTTATTTTGAGAGTTGTTTAAGTGAGAGAAGATCCTGTAACTTAATGCAGTTTGGTGGAAAATGTAATGTTTCATAATTTCTTGTATTATGAAAATAAAATATTGCATTGAAGAAAGGTAGATTTTGTTTATGCGGTCAATAATAGTTCTTAAGAAAGAAAATCGGAATCGGAAAAAAATCGGTATCGGCAGGTCCCACTTGCAAAAAAATCGGAAATCAGAATCGGTCAAGAAAATTGCAATCGGTGCATCTCTACTGACAAGGTTAAAAGTTGGTCTCTATAAGTGCTGCAGTTATAAATAGTACACTGTAGCTAGGTGATCAGCTAATTTGCATCATAACTGTTGGTGTATTGTGTTTAATGGCTGGAACACTCAATCAGCATCCAAGACCGAAACCATCCATTTCATAATATAGAATTCAAATCAAATCGCATATTTGCTATTTTACAACAGCTTTAATTGCTGGTCATTCACTCAGATTACAGAGGCAAATTAGCTATTTTATGAATCAATGTATTCTGTTTAATTAGTGGAGAGATGTCCCAATGCATTTTTTGAAAGTGAGCACACAGTCCCAAGTTTTAGGAGCTTTTAGTCAATATATTTTGCCTTTTTATTCAATACCAATCTAGTGCCGTTTCAATCCATGCACTGTGGATGGGGATGGTACAGAGGCACTGTCAGAAAGTGTGAATGTGTCATTTGAAGTGAGAGGACAAAACATTTTAAAGACTATATGTAAATGAAACGTCTCTTTTCATGTGCCTGCATGTGTGCATATTAGTATGTTTGACTCCAATATATGTGTGATAGTAAAGTATGTATATGTGTGAATGTGATAAGGCATGCTTGAGAGATCATAAAATGTGTATATGTGTGAATGTGATAAGGCATGTTTGAGAGATCATAAAATGTGTGTATGTGGAATACATTAGAGGCTATTTATGACCCTTGGACATGATCATGTATATGGATTTTCATTAATTATGCTCAAAAACGGTCTGTTTTAATGGCCTCCATACATTAAGGGCATATTCTTGTGTGTATGCTGCTGAGACATACACATACTCAAGTGATACATTAATGTGAAAATTCATGTGTTTTGTATTGAAGAACATTATATTAATCAGAATACTGTACTGTAGTGCTGTATTGAGTTCAGACCACTCTTACAAAATAACAACCACTCACATCTATTTGTCATCATGTATTTTTAATGTACACATTACAGACATTTGGTCACACTTTTACCAGAGGCAACAAAAACTTTGGCAAAATCCATGGAAACAATGTTGCCATGGACACTGGCCAGACTGAAACTGCTGGCAACAGATGCCCATAATAACCTGCCACAGCCAACATCTTTGTCAACCTTAAAGCTTCGGGCCCCTTACGTATGCTGTGTATGTGCCATTAGGAAAGAAAATTACAAATTAGATTCCTCACTTGTTTCTAAGAGACAGTAATGAGATTTAATGGAGACTGATAATTACATTTATAGTCATAGATAGAAAGACTGCAATAGTCAGAGATTTTTCATCAAATTCTTCCAAGACAACATAGTCATTATCCACTTTTTGTTTTTTTACATATATGATCTTATTGTGTTCAAGAATATTAACAGTATTCTTTTTTTATTTTTCTTAAGGAATGGACCTTTTCACAGATTGTCAAGCTGCATTTCCACCTTATTCAGCAGCGTAAATCAAGCTAGCTGTTTTGCATTTTTAATTATTTAGTGTAAATTAGCGTAAATTTATAACATTATTCCTTTTGTTATATTACCCTGCCATAAAAACAAACACTGTTGGGGTTTCAGAATACAGCTGATGAGGAAATGACAGGAAATTTTAAGAGAAACATCTGAAACAAAGCAACTCCTTGGAATGACGTTTCAAACCCGTTTGCTGAAAAAAGTTTCTTCCATAATGATCTTTAACAGCATACAGGTTTTGAATGTTATGGGGGTGAATAAATATGACAGAACTTTTCCCTATTTTAATATTTATTATTCTTTCATAGCCAAGCCTCATGTGCTATGTTTGAACAGCCCTCTGAACAATACACATTTCCTCTGTGTGTCTATAAGCAAGCATGTGTTTATGATTTTGTAAGTGACTCAAAGAAAGCAGAGAATACCATTCAAAATCCTAAAACAGGGTAAGGATTTGCTTCTCTATGGTGGAAGATTCAAAGAGCTTAAACCCATGCACCAAAACATACACGCACACCTCAATGGTGATTTTTTTTGTGTGCTCTGGGAGCACAAAACTGTCGGAGAACTACTTCTGAGAGTGGAGTAGTTCGTTCTGTTCCTGTCTGTCAAAATAATATTTCATTTAGTCTCAAGTCATTTCAAGTCATTTCACCCAACCACCATATTTCTTAGCAACCTCCGGCAAAGGTTATCAGCAGGCATCGCAAATTTGTCCAATTTTGCAAACCAAATGTTTCAGTGATTCATTAATGGGTAGAACTTTTCATAACATGGAGAAACCATGTTCATGTGTGTTTGGAATAAAGGTCTTGTGTTTGAAAGACAGTGTGATCCCAAGTGCATACATATACACTCACACACAGACTCGCGTTTACTTATCTAAATAGGGATATACCATAGACTTCTATTGTTTTTATATAAAGCTAATAATATGTACTTTAGACTAACCCTTACTCACAAAAATTGCATTTGTGGAATAAATGAATACATAAATAAATAATTTTCTTAAATTACAAATGTTTTTTTTTCCAAATAAGGACACCTTCAAATGTGCCCAAATGAAGGTTTCAATAGATGTAGCCCACTTCTTGGGACAACTTATTTCCAGAATATAACTTAGTCTGTACAAACACATATACACATATGTAGCGTACATACAAATAATAAAACTGTACAAAATAGAAAAGATTGTGCATTCCTCACTGTAAATAAAACGATCAGGCAACCTAAATAGTGTGCTTCATGTGTTAAGCTCTAAACTGGTTTTATTCAATTCAAAAATGTACAAAAATTACATTTTTCTTTCAAATCATGTTACACAAAAAAAAAAATGTCATTTTTATGGGTTAGATCAATAAGAAATAGATTCTTGAGGCATTTATTGCAGGTTGCCAATTTTTTCAGTGTAAAATACACATGAAAAAAAAAAATCAGACTTTGGAAGGTGACAATATTTATTTTTTTATCTGAAATGTTTATTGCCTGCTGACTGAACGTCCGTCTTAATGAATGACTCATATGGCAATTCTGCATTCATGATTCATGTCAGGTTGTGAGTGCCAGCTTCAAGCGGCACTTTGAAGTCCACATGAAAAGAGTTCATTCTGCATTTTAAGATTTTTTTTTTTTTTTTTACTTTTTAATTAATTGTATGCATTAACACGTTAATTTTGAAAGCTTTATTTATAATAAAAGATTAAATGTTACATCTGTGAGATGTCATTTAGAAAGCAAATCTTTAAATATTACTGAAAAGAAAACTAAAAGAAGCGATTCAAGTCCCTTTCTGCTTTCCGTAGTTTGACAGTTTTATATCATTGATTCATTGGGTGCTTTAAGATGGTTTAAATGATATTAGACTGTAAATAGGCTAAAATAGGTAATTATGCTAAATAAATGTTTTAAATTTTTAAGTTAAGTTTGCAAGGTTTATTGCATCATGTCTTAATAAAAGAGTTTTGCAAAAAACTTCCAAATGTCCTGGATCGTGACTTAAAGTTCGCAAGTTTCTCGAGCCCATCTGAATATATTACTCTGTTTTCAGGGTTACAGTTTACAGTATATCTAAATATTTGGTACAGCATCTGGATGGACCAACTCTCAAAACAGTTTTCAATATTTCAGAAACGTTGACCAGACACAGCCACAATTGCGTGTCACAAGCGCTCTTCTTGCATGCGCACTTATATGCATGAGTGCTGGAATGCAGCTGCCAACAAAACAGCGCATGTGTGTGTTGTTTGGTGTTATTGATACTGTAGAAAGATAGGTACAATCAATTAATATATATATATATATATATATATATATATATATATATATATATATTTGATATTAAAACATATTGTTAAAATTGGCTTAAGAACCGGTAGCCCAGCCCTAGCACCACCAATGGTACTTTAATGTGGATGAGAAAGGTGGACATATGAATAGCACGACTGTTGAACTTTTGCCTGTTGTTATATTGTTCAACTGCCTGTATGTGTTTACTTGTGCTTCTGTGGAGCCACTGCTCTTTTAAAAGGTTGTCATAGCTTGACAGATTGCATGGAGACAGTGGCACACTGGGATTTCCCCTGGAGCAGCACAGCATTAAGTGGCATGCTGTGGGACACAAGGGCATTGGTCACAATAAGGGCAGGGATATTGGAACCTATAGTCCTTCTGTGCTATTGCAAGATTATTTCCAAGTACCATTTCCTTGTTTGGAGTAGGAGAAAAAAAAAAAAACCTCTGAGAATTTTGCCTACATGTTGTTTCTGTGACACTAGCGTCGACATCCATTTTTTCAAACTGGTTTCTCAATTCTCCCCTGTCTTCTATTGGTCGGAAAACTGCTTTCCCCACCCCAAACTTGCCCCATTGTTTGGGCAGGTTGGGATTCTCAAAGAAATTTTGATTTTGTGACAGTACCACAGTGTTTTCACTTTTCAGGGAATCAACCTGCCATTGGCTTACTTATCGTTGTCTCTGTGCACAATAACAATGCACAATAATGCTGGTATTGGAGAAAATATTTATACATGTCTATTAGAGCTGTCGAAGTTAATAACATGTTAATGCAATATTCCTTTAACGCCACTATTTGTTTAGCACAGTTAATGTCCTTATATGACCATTATAATAAACCATGCATTGACTGTCATGAAAGCAGATGGTGGGAGACATTATCCTGAGACCTTTGCCAAGTATTTTATCAATGTAGCAAAGCAGGGGAACATTTAGAATGTAAGCACACAAAAAACACAGTTAGATAGAGCTTGTAACATGATTGCTACGGCCATTTGAACACCTGCATTGCACTGCGCACCAGCTTTAGTGCTGGTCAACGTGTCCAGGAAGGATAAAGTTTGCCAGATAAATTGAAAAAAAAAAAAGCTCATCTCATCTCTAAGCATGCACATTTGAAGCTTCAGGTATTACACTAAATTACTTTGAATTCTGCCTGTAATATCATGTTTGTGCTTAGATTAAATGTAAGTATAATTAATGATGCGCTATATCATGCAATAATACACTGGCATATGCCTAATGATTAATGTGTGATTATACCAGAGTGTCTCCCATGAAATCCAAACACAAGTGGTCAAAAAAAGAAGCATAATATGACCGTTAGAGCAATGATGTGTCTCGCTTGTCCACTTCTGATTGAATCACCCCAAACATGTGCGAGCCATTCTGTTATGCTGTTTGTTTACATGTTATCATGAATTAACCCTGCTGCGTACAGTCTCCAAGGTTCTGTCACAGTGTATCTACATAATAGTGCATTTGATAGTGCACTATACTGTAGAACAGCAGAAAATGCTGGAACCCTGCAGATAATCTACACTGACATTAGCCCATTTAATCCCACCGAACGGGGTGAAAGGGTTTTAAAAGGAGTTGTTGATGTATTTTTCACAAAGTTGACAATTGTAAATGACAGTGCAGGCTTTTTTTTTTTTTTTTTTCGCATGAGAGGTGCAAACAGTCACATGACCAGGAGTATTTAAATCCACCGTGTCAGTTAAAACACCATGAAAGGAAGCAAATATGACCTGTCATAATACACACACACACACACTCTTACTTAGCTATCTACAGTAAATGAAGACATACCACAGCAGTAAAAATTTGTCCAATTGTGGACATCACCAAATGTCCCTAAATAGAGTTTTTGCAAGATTCAGCTCACATTTGTGGACATTTTATCTCTTAAGTATAGCTAATGTTAATATGCACAGTACACTCTTCAATATAAATTGCAATTAAAATGTGCAGCATTTTCGTTGACAAAACAAGTAGTAATTTAAAGAATATGCACCTACATATCCCAGGTGCATAGCCTATTTTTTACGTCAACAATGTTTTAATTTGATTCCTATTATTTTTAAAGCTTTTGGGAGAAACATTTTAGACAAAATTGATATGTGAATAATAACTGAGAAGTCTCCTGAGCCAAGAATTGAGACACTTCCAAGCAACCAAATTTTCTTCTGTGTATTTTTAACAAAGCAACGCCCTGATCATTAATTAACAGAAAAATACTTGTGTGCAGATTCTTCTGTGTCGTTATTGAAATGGAGTGTTATGCATATGTTAACATGCATTATAACTCCAGTGCCACAGAATGGGTAGATGTGATTTTTCAACTGGCCTGCATTGGTCCAGCTAGGAACAATAGGACTTACTGTGCGTTAACTGTAGCTGCACTGAGCTGCAGCTGGGACACAATGGGCCCTCTGGTTCTTACCCTGAGCCCAGCTGTACTTCAGTGTGCATTAACTCTCCTGCTATTTATTACACAACATCTGGCTGGTTGAAAGTGAAGCTCTGTGCCGCGAAGCGTCTCCAAGGTTACAAATATTCCCTCTAAGCCACTTACATATGCTACACTGTAAGAAAAATAGAAATGTGCCTAGTCTTTCTAAGGAAGTTGATGTCGAAAGAAGTCCAGAACTTTTTGTGGAAGCCTATTTGATGAGGACCATCAGGGGTGGGGGTGAGTTGTCGTCCCATCAGGGAATCATGGTAACAGGGTCTGGCCATGCTTTGGGAGCCTCCATTGAATAGGTGTTAAAATAGCAGCTGCAAATATACGTGCTACAGAGAATATATGGCATTAAATGACAAAATTTTAATGTTTATGTATGGAAGTAGAAAGTATGAGTTGTATGAAAATTACGGTGAAACTCTAGATTATCTTTAAAAATAAATGAAACAGAAAAAAGCAATGAACAGAACAGAATTCAGGTGTCTCAAGACACAACTGAAATTCTTTTTAATTAGACACGGGATTTAAAAAACGAGATGCTGACAAATCAATGAGAATTGCACAACAGTGCCAACAGTGATAGTGTTTTGTCTTTTTGTGTATAACACTGTGCACTGCATGTACAGGTATACGTTTATTTACCATTGTTCACGAAAAGGTCAATTTTGATGAAGTCGAACTTCATCAAAGTCATCATGTGGACTTATAATTTTTTCCTCATACTTTCTTTTGTATTGATATGGAGGTTATTAGTATATTATAGGACTTCAAGTGAGTTGGTATAACAACATTATACCAGTTAATGAAACATTTGGTTATGAACTGTAAAATGTATAATGGTACAAAATGCCATCCCTTTATGCTTGAAAAGTTGACTATTTTGTTTACAATATCTGGCAACCAAAGCTGCCAGTTTTTTTTTTTTTTACTCTGAATTTAACATGATTCTTTTTTTATACAGTGACCCATTCATTCACTGCCAGACACACTTACATGCACATGCTCACATATGCACAGGCACATTCCCAATGTGCAATAGACCATCACGCTCTCGAACAACTCAGAACTGACAAGCTCATACATACTTGTAGAGATTCCCCGCAAATATAGCAACATATAAAAATAAGCGAGGGTATGACAAATCGACCAGGAACTAGACAGTCACAAACCCCCACACAGTTATTCGTGAAACATATTTCTTTATACTGTAAATATATATAGGGGAGAAACCAGGGCTAGTCACATGGGGAAGTCATCACAAGGACTACACTGGCAAGAAAAAATATGTGAACCCTTTTTTTTGTATAAAAACCCAGCATTTATGTATAAATTTGTCTTAAAATCTAGTTTGATCTTCATGTATTTCACATTAATGAACAAAAACAATCTGTTTTAACTAATAACATGCAAATTATTGTAATGTTTTTGGACATATTGAATACATAATTCAAACATTCACACTGTAGGATGGAAAAAGTATGTGATCCTCATAGGCTAATGACATCCACAAAGGCTTAGAGTCCGGAGTTGGCAAACCTGGCATCCAGTTAATTAAATGAAATTGGAGTTGTGGGTTAGAGCTACATTGACTTGTAAAAAGCATCCAAACATTTAGAGTTTGCAATACACAAGAAGCATCTGCTGATGTGGACCATCCCTAGCAAAAAAAATCAGAAAACCTACGATCAATAATTGTAGCTCTGTTTAAAGATGGAAAGGGTTACAAAGTTATCTCAAAGAGCTTAGATATTCATCCATCCACAGTAAGAACACTTGTCTATAAATGGAGATGATTTAGTTCTGTGGCTACTCTCCCTAGAAGTGTCCGTCCAGCCAAGATGACTCAAAGGGTACACTGCAGAATGCTCAATGAGGCAAAAAAAGAAGCACAGATTGAAGGAATCATTGGAACTGGTTAACATCTCTGTTTATGAGTCTACTATATATAACATTAAACAGGCATGGTGAGCATGGAAGGAAACCATGAAGGAAGCTGCTGCTTTCCAATAAAAACATTGCTGCGCACCTGACGTTTGCGAAAGACCACCTTGACACTCCTCAATGCTACTGGGAAAATTTTTTGTTGACTGATAAAACTAAGGATGAATTGTTTGGAAAGAACACACAGCACTACGTATGGCGTAAAAAAGGGCATACCAAAATGAAAACATCATCCAAACGTTGAAGTACGGTGGAAGAAGCGTCATGATTTGGGGCTGCTTTGCTGCTTCGAAGCCTGGACCGCTTACCATAATGGAGGGAAAGATTAAATCAAGATATCCTACTTGATAACATCAGGGTGACTCTGCGCCAACTGAAGCTCTGTAGAAGTTCGCTGATGCAGCTGGACAATGACCCTAAAGATAAACACAATTCCTCTTGAACGTTGTGCAGGTGTAATCAGCAGCTACTGGAAACACTTGGTTGAGGTTATTGATGCCAAAGGATGATCAACCATTTATTAAATCCAAGGGATCACTTACTTTTTCCTCAAAACTGTGAAAGTAAATGTATGTATTCAATAAAGACATGAAATATTATAATTCTTTGTGTGTTGGTAGCTTAAGCACATTGTGTTTGTCTATACTTGTGACTTTGATGAAGATGATATCATATTTTATGACCAATTAATGGAGAAACCAGCTAATTCCAAGGGGTTTACATACTTTTTCATGCCACTGCATATGACAACTTACACAGATGCTTGTTTCCGCAAGCAGTTGCTTTGCATGTTGGCTTCAAACACCTAGTCAATACTGGCTTAAATTAGAATGTTTGTGATTTCTTATCGCCAGAATGATATATCATTATATATTCATTTTGAAATAGTTCTTGGGTAAACAAGTGAACAATATTAAATTGGCAAACATTCAGGCAAGGGTCAACTATACAATAAAGGTAAGTTTAAACGAATGTTGAACTGTGTTCCTAGGACAACATTTTTCATAAACGTCAGGATGGGCAAGTTGTCACATTTTTATTGGTGCAAGATGTCACATGTGTTTTAGACAGTATGTTGTTATGTATAATTTATTAATCACAATATATTTTGGAAAAAAAAACAATGCTTTTATATTTTATATGTAAATTTGTAAAAAATGTTTGTACATACGCCTTTCGACCAATGTTAGCTGGGATAGCCTCCAGCGGTTGACGATGGATGGATGGATGGATTTTTGTACATAAATTGTTTTTGTTTCATAATTCATTGTTTAAATTTAGCAGAAAAGCCTTTAATAGGTTGTTTAATAGCAAGTTTCCATCGTGGTAACTTACCCCAAAACAAATTGACAAAAGGTCAATGTGTGTTCAGTGAACTGTATCTTTTTTTTCTTCTGTTTAATAGTGCAAATATTGCGCCTACAGCATGCATAAATTGACTTAATTAATTTTCACTGGGGTGAAAAGTGAAAACTAGCCCTGGTCTCCCCTTTTGCATTATAATTTTGAATAACATAAAGAAGTGGAAAAATAAGGGCATTTTACAACCTTCCAGAAACAAGAGCACGGGAAACAGAAAGAAAACCATTTAAATGCTCAAAAAGCAGCAAATTTGGAGTCTGCGGTGAGGGCAAACAACACAGTCAACATAATAGTACTCCATGCTCAGCTGCATTGGCCTGCCACATGCGTTTTAGAGAGAATTTCTTCATGACTGCAGCTCTCGGGGGACAGTTGGGGCTCTAGGTTTATTGATGATTTAACCGCAGAGTTAAAGGTGAGCTAATCTTAAACCTCAGCTCAGTATGTCCTTAATATGCTGAATCTAGTGGTTTAGATGCATTTTGCATGTTTAAAGGGATTTGTTTGCAGCCAAATAAATTTGTTTAAAGAACAATATGTAACAGATAGGAAGATCATAAATATTGCCATTTCTAGTACTTAAAAATGTGTGCAAAGTGAAGGAGAGTGAAAAAACAACAACATCTATACATATCTCAACACAACGTAGAGCTCGCCAGCACCGGGCACACTTCCAAAATTTAAAACAAACCGATGCCAACAGCTCGCAGACTGCATTCACATGAAAACTGCAGAGGATGTGCTGCATCGCTCTGGCTTCTGTCTCACTAAGGGGCTAGGAAGATGAAATAATCAGATTTCTACAAACACACGCTCTATTGTGGCACAAAATGCATGAAGTTTTCTTGTGCCATAGATCATTTCAGTACAAAAAGATAGATAATTACTTTCCTGGGAGACTACATTTGCTGTATGTAAAAAAACAAAAAACCATTAAGCCTTAATAAGTCTGTAAATACAATCTCACACTAACATGCACTCACAAACGCACATTTACGGATGTCTATGAGTTCCTTACAGTGCTCCGGTCTGTTCTCAATAGCCTTCTACTGTACTGTACTGAAAACAGCTGTCAAGAGAGCTCCGTTTTAATTATCTCAGGGAAATCTCAAACCTCACTTTAAAATCAATCATGACAGCACACGTCTTCTATATTTATATTCTCTTCTGTCTTTCACCTTCCTTCGATGCTTTGGGAGAAGTGTTTTTTCTTTGTTAAACTTGTATCGCTCAGAGGGAAAGACAAAGAAGTATAGAAAGAAAGAAAAGGTGGTAGAGAGAGAGAGAGAGAGAGAGAGAGAGAGAGAGATGAAGATATGAACAACTGCAGAAATGGACACCTTTCAAAACCTAAAGTTCCATAATTTTCTTAATCTGATATAGAAAGCAGAGATGCTTTATGATAACTTTACAGATATTGAAAGACAAAGGAGTGTCAACAACACTACCAGGAAATTAAATGCGACTTAGTGCTTTTGTGCTTTAGCTATGTGCACACTTCTTTACAAAGTTATGGGTAAATCCAGGCTTTTAAAGTCATTATACAGCCATTATGTTGACTATTCCTGCTATATAGTCTTGTGATTCATTTGTGGTGGGTTTCCATTATTTATTTTTACATAAACAGCACTTTTTGTAAAGTGTTAGATATGTCACAACACTAGAAGACTGTTTTATATGATAATAATGCAGTTTCAAGTACTCCACAACATTGCGGTGATAAATGAACCATAAATACACACTGAGCAGAATATGTGAGCGGTGCGGAGTTGAAGTAAGGAGCAGAGTTACATGATTTTGCTTTGAGTGAGAAGAAAGTATTTTGAAAATTGGAGCAATAGTGTTCTCTCTTGCTCAAAGATCACTCCGATGCTGCTCTATCACGAGCGAAACATGTTAAAAGACTTTTTGAAAGAAAAAGAACAATGAAAAAACTTTACAGTGAAGCGATAACTACGGAACGAACTCAGAGCAAAGGTTTCTGAGCGGGGAGTGAGAAAACTGAAAGTAAATGGAGTCATTAGAGAACACTTTGGGCAGGTAGGGGAAATTGCAAGTGTTTCACTCCACTCTTATTCTGAGACAGACATTCACCATGAAGGCAATTTGTAGTAAGAAAGCGACCATATATTTTCAATAAAAATTGCTGATTTGAGGCGACATGAGCGTCAGAGGCTGTTGGTGCTGACAGATCGCATTGTTGAGTCAGTGGGAGTAGCTTGAAAGTTCTGCTACTGAAATCGGTCTTTGTTTAATGAAATTTAAACCACTACCCCCAGTGGCCAAACCTGGAAGTGTTGTTGAACGTATGCTATAGGTATATAGGTATAGCTGCAAGTAGAGGCGGAATCTCAAAAAGAGGGCGGGGTTACTCCAGAAGGGAGTGTGGTTGCTCCAAACGGGGGTTTTGGGAATTCCAAAAGGGGGCATCACTTCCACTCATGGTTAAAGTTTTGGAAAGGGTTAGGTAAGGGGCTCCCTGTATCTTTAATGGCTATTTTAATGGCTGCCCCTTTTTGGAGTATTGCCTACATCTATACCCTTCTCAACGGATGGGCAAGTGTGAGTTCCTGTTTCTGGTTGAAATGTCCACAGTGTGGTGCCAAAAGTAACTAGCATTTTTAGTTATAAATTATTAAATGTAGACTCAAACCCTAAACCTACCTCCCAAGGAGTAAAAATATAATTCTAGAGCAAGACTGCAACCTCCGAATTGTGCTCATCATTGTTTATATGAACTTGATTACTTCCTGGTTTCCGAGGGACCTAAACCTGTGTCTCGGAGGTTGCTTGCAAAACATGCTATCAGTAGTGTTAGAGAGAAAGGTGATCACATTTGAAGTGATGCAGATATATGTAATGAGGACGGCATTTGTCAGTAAATTTAGGGTAAAAATTTGGAACCAGCATGTCAATTTCCCATGTTACCATGTTGGAGATGCAACAAATGTGAGTTAAACTTTATTCAAATATACAGCGTCGCAATGTGAATATTACCAATAAATGTTCAGAGAGGAGCTCTCATGCCTTAACTGATGTATTTTTAAAATGCTGTGTCAATTTAAAAGACATTCATCTTTTAAAAATGCATATCCAGACCCATGCATTCTGTTTTATTTTGTTGCACACCTGTCTTGTGTAAACAGCTCCCGGGATGTTTTAAAATGAACATCAGAATTTCTATCCCCTCCTCCGGTATGGGCTACTACAACACAGGTTAAAGGCTTAAAAACATCAACTCCATTGAGAAGGGTCTGTCTGCATCTTGCAAGACTGCTATATGACACGGCCACTACACGGCATGCCTACTACATGTTACGCCCCCCCTTCAAATAACCTAGAAATGCTGAAGTCTTACAACAGTTGGATGTCACGTTAATACAGTGTTTATTACATTTATTACGAGTGCTGCAGCAACACTACACCTTTTTTCTACTACCCCTTAACCTAACCCTAACCACAAAGATAAATATACAGCAACTTAAAGTTCTACTGAATACTATCATACTGCCGTATCACTGTGGCGACAGTGAGGAGAAATGTGATGGAAAGGAAGCTAGCTCTCTGCTTAGCTAACAGGCTAACCGGTTAGCTTGAAAGCTAACTAGAGAAAACAGAACAGATAATTGCTTTATTTCACCATTTACATTTGGTTTAATAATATAATATGTGACATATAATTTAAAAGTAATTTTTTGTTATATTTACACAGTAAAGGCAACATGAATCATACAGTGATTACATAGGATTTTAAAAGTTCTTTTAGCCAATAGAATCTCTTTATAATCCAAGGGGGTGTCCCTTAAGCCACCTTTTCACTGCATCCGACAACAGACATACCATGTGAGAGTAGCACAGGGGCTGCATGAGGTACCGAACGTCTCCGGATGCAACATTTTTGGATCTGATTTGAACCTTAGCCACGTTAAAATATTTCAACTCGTGCGACTTGACCGTATACGACCCCCAACCGGAAGTGGAATGCAAAACTATCAGTGCGAAGTGAGAAATATCAATAGATTTTGTCCTAATTCTAAATGCCTGCTACTTCTGTCTTTTCTATTAATAAAGTAGAAGTCAGAAATGACTTTTGGATTCATATTTGCTGAATTAGGGTTGTTGTTGCTGTTAATTATCATAATATTTTCTATAAAAACAGTAATAATGATAAATAATACTATTAATAATAAATACTGAGTGAATATTAATCTTGAATTTAATTTAATTCAATCAACTGCTCAACAAAATCACACACAGTAATGACATTCTGAGGTAAACCTCTGGTAGCTTCTTCAATGAACAAAAGCCATTGCGAGCAAAATGACAATTCATCACGACTGCCACTAGGGGGGGAAATACAACATCTGCGAATGTCGGAGACAGTGAAAAGGCGGATTCATAGTGGCCGTGTCGTGTAGTGAGTGTTCTTTGTTGTCTTGAGGGATGCAGACAGATACACTTGTCTCTTTTGGCTTTTTTCACACACTGTGTTTTTTTCACAGTAGTGGAATCAGTTTTGTAGTTTTAAGCCTAATTTAGCCCCACCTGGCTAACGGCCTCTGGATGCTGGAACTTGCAAATCCACAGGGGCCAATTATCATTTTAGTCCATGGAGCACAGTCACGTCACAAACAATGCATACATATGTGTGCACAGGCACAAACAAACTCTTTTCAAAGAACAATTGTATGTCTTGGTTTGTATTTCGATCAGTCAAGGTCACAGCAGCGATTAATGTGCAGTAAATATGTACAGTGCTTTTATTTCATCAGCCATTGTCATATGTTATCACTCAGCTCAAGGTCTACACAATTGAAAGAAAATTTATGTGATACAGAAAGAACAGGAAGGCCACGAAAAATATATTCACTCTTCCCACACAGCACCAAATTGTAACATATTACAACAGACTGGAATTTATTTATTACATTTTTTAATGTTATACATGGCATGCTACATTGAATTCTTGTAGAATATCTGCTTCTTTATTCACTTGTACATTTTTGGTTTAAATACCAATGGTCTATACCAGTGGTTCTATAATGGTTTTGCAGGTTTAGTGTTAGGTTTCTAATGTTTCTAGTTTGGTATCTCTTGATTTTAAATGGTTTTATGCTCTCAACAGCCAATAATTCACTGTAAAAACACTTTGTGTTCAACACATGCTTATCCTCACTGTGATCCCACTTTTAACGTAATCTGGGTCATGTTTTTGTCTACCTTGCATAGTTTTGTTCATGGTTTTTGTGAAAGAGGGCATGTCATGCAATATGTCCATCCATGTTGGCATCTGCCTAATTTGGCTGTAGCTTCTAGGCTTCTACAAACTGACAGCTAAATTTGCACCAAAAGACCATAGATGTTGATTGAATACATGGCTTTTGAACATCAACAACAAAAGAGGCACTTCCATCTTGCTTTTTGAGTTGATAGGTGATAAAGTTGATAAGCCTGTTTATTTCTGTATGAATGATTATATCATTAGTTCCATTTTATTATTTATATTTATCATTGAGTTTTCTGCTTTCCAAGAGATCCATTGCTATCATAACAACGTGGTGTGACCTACTGTATATTTGAGTCACGACCCACCGATTGAGCACTAGTCTATACTCAGTAAACTCTTTCAGAATTTTTTGCCAAATTTCGACATTTACCTTTGATATCCATTCAGTTATCAGCTAACCCACCTTGCTACTTACTACATATGCTCTGCAGAGCTACCTTCCTCTCAACATGTCCCAGAGGACAAGTCACAGGTGCCAGAGGGGTTTAGTAAGCATCAGTGAAAGGCCTGAGATCGCCATGGGATGGATGTTTAACAAGCTCCCTTGCACATAATCCCTGCTTGCAACGCACAAGCAATGCTTGCTGCCCAAAAAATGCCAAGTAAGAGCAACTACTAATATAATGATTTATATATTGTTATTTCTATATTTATTATATCTTGATCGCCTTCTACTCAGATATATTCAATTTAAAGGGATAGACACCTAGATCAGGGGATCAGTGTAACCCATACCTAGGGGTCCGCAGCAATACTGCAGGGGTCCTCCAATTCTTGCTTGATCTCAAACTCATTTTTGTGAGAATTTTATTTTTTAAATAGGTAAACCTTGATAGAGACATGAGAAGAAACATGTCCCACAACTAATTGCTACTGCATAAAAATACATGTGTGATATGCAAAATATGGTTATTTTCAACAAAATTAGATCTTCTGGCTGACAAATCAGTTGATGGAACTGAAAATGAGTTTGAAACCACATGAATGCCAGATTTGTCAATATTTATAATAAATATTTGACACATTTTTATTATTATTTGCATTATTATAATCTGATTGTGTTAACCCATAGTGAGCAATAGGCAAAAGTATGCTTTTTGTAAAGAAAATGGAAGAGGCAGGAGATAGCTCTCAATGCACACATAGGACATTACCAATGAACATGTTGAACAGATTCATCCAAAATAATTCCTTGATTTTAAAACCTTAATTTTTTTTTTCCAGTTTTGTAGCCTTTTTTGTCTATGTGCATAATGACCAACGGTAAAGAAAATTTTCGAGCTCAATACAAAGAAATATTATTGATCATATATTTGTACATTGTGTTTTAATTTTACCAAATACATTTTAAAATGTAAGGGGCAGTGAAATGATTATCTGATCTTGGATGAAGTTAACCTCAGTTAATCTCTAATAGTGTATTTTTGTTTAAAGGAATATTCCGGATTCAATACAAGTCAAGGTCAATCGACAGCACTTGTGGCATAATGTTGGTTATAACAAAATTATTTCTACTCATCCTTCCTTTTCTTTAAATTAAGCAAAAATGTAGGTTACAGTGTATGATACACTTACAATGGAAGTGAATGGGGCCAACTGGATAGTTTGAAGGCAGACATGTGAAGCTTATAATTTTATAAAAGCACTTACATAAATTCTTCTTGTAAACTTGTGTATTACTTGAGCTGTAAAGTTGTTTAAATCGCTTTTGTGGCAGACTACTAAATAAGAAGGATTGCAGGTTTTTTTTTAATGATTTATCATCATGGCAACAAAGTTGTATAAATGGATATAACTTTACACTGAAAAGGTTAGATACGCATTTTGTATACGTATTGTTGCTAAACTTTTGAAACAATCGGTATTTTAACGCTAGCGGTTCGGCTCCATTTACTTCCATTGTGACTCACTAACCCAGATTTTTTAAATAGGAAGGAGGGGCAAGTCAAAATGAATTTTGGTGGTAATCAACATTATGCCACAAATGCTGTCAATTTAGCTTGACTTGTATTTTACCCAGAATAGACTTTTAAATAAAAATACACTATTAACTAAGGTTAACTTAAACCAAGTTTAGCTAAATAGCTCCCTGCCCCTTCCACTTTTAAATGTATTTAGTAAAATTAAAATATAATTTACAAGTGTAATGACGCTATACATTAATAATTATTCTATTTATGCTTTTGCAATTTAAGCATCATTAAAAAATGTTTAAATACAGTAATGTGCAAAAGTTTCAGGCACATAGGATGTTTCACAAAAGCATTTGTCTTAAGATGGTTATTTATATTTGCAGCTTTAGTGTGTAAATTTTAAATATACTATTTAGACTCCAAAACATTTCTTTTGCAAATATAAAAAGAACAGGGAGCACTCCAAGAGATGAATTGCCCCACAAAGCCCCCCACTGAACATCAAGTCAGTCTGAGATTATATAAAGAGACAGAAGCAATTGAGACAGCCTAAATAGATAATAATCAGCCTAAAACTGTGCTGAATTCTCCAAGAAACTTGGAACATCCAATTTGCCTACAACCAAGATAAACTGTATTCAGGTCTACCTAGGAGAATTGGGGCTGTTTTGAAGGCAAAGGTGGTCACATCAAATATTGATTTCACTTTTTTATGTTTACAGGACTTTGTTTGATGGTAATTGATAAATGAAAACTATTTATTGCATTATTTTTTAAGACATCCTCACTTTACAAATTTTTCCCAAGTGCCTAATACTGTTGCACATTATTGTACATGAATAAATACAGGTACTATAGTAATATTTTATTATAGGTCAGACTGTTGATGCAACTCTCAAATTCTATACAATATGTAACAGGCAGTTCATGCTCCACTTCTATCAAGCGGTCCTCTGCCTGAAAAAGACCCCTGATCTAGAAAATGTTAAAACATTTAAAGGTTGCAGAGTGGAGAATTTTGAAGGGTAAAGGAAAAAGAAAACAGCTTAACACATTTACATACAAAGAGTATTTCAGAGCTTAGCAGTGCCCTCATGATAAACACATGAACAGGACCCACACACGCAAACATTCACATAAGCATATGCACAGCAAATGTACTTAGTTGAAATCTTATTGGGCTGATGACTCTTCAAAGGTTCATTATATGAAGAACAAGTTCATGTGTACCTCGAGTCGAGGACATTAACCATTCAACTCATGAAAATTATAAAGAGCAGTTCCCCTTTCTATCTTTCACACACAAACACTCTTTCAGTCTCTCACCATCTGCCTTGATCCTCAACACACACATTCACGCGCACACACACGCACGCACGCGCGCACACACACACACACGCACAATCAACCCAATAATATCAAATGAAATATGCCTCCATACTCTCTCTCTCTCTCTCTCTCTCTAATTTTCATTGTATGGCACTTCAGCCGTAACCCCAATCCCTTCACCCCCTGCTTTTTTGCAATTGGACTATTAATCACTGGTAACAATCTCTGAACACTAGTTATGATCTGTCTTGTGTCATAATGCACTCTGACAAGATCAGCCAAGAGACTAAATTACAGTACTTCGTCTATAGTGTCTTGCCGTAGGGGACTAAGGAATGCACAACCCCGCTCAAACATGAATCTAGAGATTTATATCTCTCCTTTAACTCAGCTGCGCTTTTTCTCTCTTTTTTATGTTTATCGGTCCGGCCTCTCTCTCGCTCTTTCTCTAAATCAGTGGACAACTCATCCATCATTGTCATTTTTGCTGTCTCTTTCAATCTTTGTTGCTCCGACTAGTGCTCTCTCCTTCTTTCTAACACATGCTTGTGGACACAGTTGTGTATTCACATAGACACACAGAGAAGCATCTATACAACAATTCACAACGGTTGTTTCTTTATGAGCACATTTGGTGCTGTAGACTTAAAAAAACTCCCTTAAAACACACTTTTCAACTCAAGTTTATTTAATTTCTATATTAACAAAGTTAAACAGTGGATATACATGTATCACAGAAGGATTCTGTCATTCCCAACATGATTCACAAGGTCATGCCTAACTCCACGAGTACAATTTGTATAAACATTTATGTAATTAAATCACTTTTTTATTATAAAATTATTTTTATGTTTTTAGGATTTTCATATTTTGTTATAGAAAGTCAGGGTTTCTATAGACATATGAAGAAGGCATGGTTAAAATACATATATACATTTTAAAATCAATAAACCCTTGGGATCAAAAAGTGTCCATAGTTCAAGAAACACCCAACTATCTAACAAGGCACAAGCTTGTTGAGCTGTTGTGTATCACACTGGATTAAAATATGGATTTGAGGTCACCAGTGACATTGACAGGGGGGTGGACATGGGGAATTGGTGTGGATTATGGTCAACACAGTGGTGATAGTGTGTGTTTGTGTGTGAAAGAGAGAGAGAGAGAGAGAGATACTGTGTATATATATATATATATATATATATATATATATATATATATATATATATATATATATATATATATATATATATACATACATACATACACACACACACACACACACACACACACTCTCACCTAAAGGATTATTAGGAACACCTGTTCAATTTCTCATTAATGCAATTATCTAATCAACCAATCACATGGCAGTTGCTTCAATGCATTTAGGGGTGTGGTCCTGACATCCAGTATGCGGCAGTCCTGTGGGCGAAAATGCCTTGTTGATGCTAGAGGTCAGAGGAGAATGGGCCGACTGATTCAAGCTGATAGAAGAGCAACTTTGACTGAAATAACCACTCGTTACAACCGAGGTATGCAGCAAAGCATTTGTGAAGCCACAACATGCACAACCTTGAGGCGGATGGGCTACAACAGCAGAAGACCCCACCGGGTACCACTCATCTCCACTACAAATAGGAAAAAGAGGCTACAATTTGCAAGAGCTCACCAAAATTGGACAGTTGAAGACTGGAAAATGTTGCCTGGTCTGATGAGTCTCGATTTCTGTTGAGACATTCAGATGGTAGAGTCAGAATTTGGCGTAAACAGAATAAGAACATGGATCCATCATGCCTTGTTACCGCTGTGCAGGCTGGTGGTGGTGGTGTAATGGTGTGGGGGATGTTTTCTTGGCACACTTTAGGCCCCTTAGTGCCAATTGGGCATTGTTTAAATGCCACGGCCTACCTGAGCATTGTTTCTGACCATGTCCATCCCTTTATGGCCACCATGTACCCATCCTCTGATGGCTACTTCCAGCAGGATAATGCACCATGTCACAAAGCTCGAATCATTTCAAATTGGTTTCTTGAACATGACAATGAGTTCACTGTACTAAAATGGCCCCCACAGTCACCAGATCTCAACCCAATAGAGCATCTTTGGGATGTGGTGGAACGGAAGCTTCGTGCCCTGGATGTGCATCCCACAAATCTCCATCAACTGCAAGATGCTATCCTATCAATATGGGCCAACATTTCTAAAGAATGCTTTCAGCACCTTGTTGAATCAATGCCACGTAGAATTAAGGCAGTTCTGAAGGCGAAAGGGGGTCAAACACAGTATTAGTATGGTGTTCCTAATAATCCTTTAGGTGAGTGTATATATATATGTATAGATAGATAGATAGATAGAGAGATAGAGAGAGATACTGTATAGATAGATAGATAGAGAGAGATACTGTATATATAGATAGAGAGAGAGAGAGAGAGAGAGAGAGAGAGAGAGAGAGAGAGAGAGAGAGAGAGGGTAAAGTGCTGTAAACAGCTATATGGCACTACTTATCAAAACACTATAGGCCTACAGTGTTGGTTCGCAAGGAAATTACTGTCTCTACTCCAAATATTGATAATGAGAAAATCCAAAGGACTGCAAGAATGCAGCGTTTTCCAAAATTTGCTAACCCCTTTAAACCATGTGGACTCACAAGCCATAGAAATGAGTTCACTATGTATACAACAGTCATGTCTAAATTTAGCCCATCCAGTGCTAATGCTCTCAGAATGGTCTAATCTAGGGATGCACTGATATGGTCTAATCAATTAAGTCTTCATGAATGTTTTTATAAGAAATTTCATTAATTCCTTTAAGTTGCCTTACTGAAAGATATTTCAAAACATAGCCAAATGACTTGAGATCTGCAGTAGTATTGAAGCAAAGATTTAATGAAAAAAATATTTCCAATTTAATCCTATTATCTGTTCTTCTCCCAAAGTCCACCTCCATCATCTCCCAGCAGGTAAAGCGCACTTGAGAACTTAATGTTGAGTGGCTACAGTAAAACGTTTAATATCTTTTCTAAGAAGTTTCCAGGAACTAGGATGTCATTGAATGACATGAAAGAATGCAAAAATGATTGGCATTTATTTCTTTATTTCTAATGCTGAGTAATAAAGACATAAATAAAACTTCATATGCCAGTCCATTAAAAAGGTTAGACCACACACCTACAGAAATCAATATATTAAATAACACCAGCTCAGTCATAAGTTATTTGTGCTTAACCATCTCATATTACAAGACTACAAACAACTTCAAATACATTCCAAGCTTTCTTGCTTTCCAAGTAGGTTATTTCAGTCTGCTTAACTCACTCCCCATCTACACTAAGGTCTATACCTATAAATGGCATTCCCACTCATTTCAATAGCAATTGCCTGGTTGCCGCATGCACCCCGCATTAGAGGACCATATTTGCTCATGGGTATGCAGTTCTGACTCAAAAAATTGTGTCCAATCACTTGAGCCATAAAAACTGTGTGTGACTAATCACTCTAGAGCCACAGAAAATTACTTTCAGAAAGAGCTGTTTGACTGATGGCACCACAAGAACACACACAGTCCCAAGCACTTCGCTACTGACTATCCTGCCAGTGTAAATTGTGACGGCATACATATACATATACAAATATATATACAAATATATATATATATATATATATATATATATATATATATATATATATATATATATATATATATATATACACATACACACACATATACCAATGAGCCAAAAAGTTATGAGCATTCACAGGTGAAGCGAATAACGTTGATTTTCTCCTAACAAGGCCACCTGTCAAGGTCTGGGAAGATTAGATGCTACTGCTAAACCCTGCTACGTATGGGGCTGCGAAGTCGCAGACCAGTCAGAGTGCCCATGATGACCCCTGTCCATCATCAAATGTGCCTACAATGGGCACACGAGTGTCAGAACTGGACGTTGGAGCAGTGGAAGAAGGTCACCTGGTTCGATGAGTCCCGTTTTCATTTATATTACGTGTGCGCCTATGACTTCGGGAAATGATGAAACCAGGATGCACTGTGGGAAAACAACAAGCTGGTGGAAGGAGTGTGTGATGAGGAGGTGGTGCGGGGCCAGGCTGTGACTATGCACGCTTGGCTCCCAATCATGCTAATCAGCCGAGGAGAGGGACAAATGCAGCGGGACATGGCAGTTCGGGAGAGAAAGTGCAACATGCAGCTGCAGCAGTGTGTGCGTTTGTGTTTAAGTATTGTCTTTATGTTTGAATTACTCATTGAACATTATTTTGATGGTTCGTCCAGTTGGGGGCCAGGCGTGCGTAGTCACAGCCTGGCCCCACCCTCCTCCTCGGCACAGTGTGATGTTCTGGGCAATGTTTTTCTGGGAAACACTGGGTCCAGTCATTCATGTTGAGGTTAATTTGACACGTGCCACCTGCCTAAACATAGTTGTAGACCAGGAACACCTCTTCATAGCAATAGTATTCCCTGATGGCAGTGGCCTCTTTAAGAAGGAATATGTGCACTGCCACACTGGTTGTTTGGAAATGGTTTGAGGAGCATGATTAAGAGTTCGAGGTGTTGTCCTGGCCTCCAAATTCCCCTGATCTCAATCCGATTGAGCACCTGTGAGATTTGCTGGACCAACAAGTTAGATCCATGGCGGCTCCACCTCGCAACTTACAGGACTTGATGGATCTGCTGCTGTCTTGGTGCCTGATACCACAGGACAACTTCTGGGTTCTTGTAGACTCCATGACACGACGGGTCAGCACTTTTAGGCGACACACGGCGGACCAACATCATATTAGGCAGTTGGTCATAATGTTTTTTTATTATTATTATTAATTATTTTTCTTGCATGTTTATTAGGGGCTACAAATTCTAAATCAAAAAGGCAAATGAAAAATGCACACAGCGGCCACGCTCGAATCTCAGGAGGATAATATAATGGAATATTTGCAATTTTGCAGAATTCTGAGCTCCTTTTTTACCATCCAAGGAGAAAGAAGGTTTTTGGCCAATTAATGATGTAGTAATGGCATTTGCAAGAAGGGGCTTGCTTTTGTACCTTTGGGACATACCATATACCTACAAAAGGATGTGTGCCTAAAAAGTTAAAAATCAATATCTGAAATACCACCTGTTAAGTCATAACATTTTTGTATCCCCTCAATTCACAGGACTACAAAAAACTGTACTGTACATGCATTGTGGGATTTTACAGCAGGATATTTTAGTTAACTGAAATCTCACACCAATCTACATTGCTAACGTTGTGATACAACAAACTAGTGTACTCCCATTAAACATTACAGCATGCTTGCAGCTTCATTTAACATAATAGAAGCATTCTAGTGTAATCACTTTGCGCTGCTAGTTTGCAATGTAGACACTGTGTCAGGCTTTAGATAGCACAAGGATCAAAGTTTGCTGACCTCACATCAGCCGGTCCTGCACTAACAGGGAGGAGCTGAGAAATGCTGATTGAACAGATTTAACATGGACTCTGCTCATGCCGAGAATAACCTGCAGGAGAAAAAGAAAAAAAGAGGCATAAAGATAAAATCCACATACAGACTTTACAAAGGCTCATTACGAACAGATCAGAATATTAAGCATTCAATAAAAGCAGTATCCTGGTTTATCTTGGCAGTGAGTGGCCACATAAAGACATGTAGATGTGTATAGAACTATGCGGAGAGAAAAACAAGGGAGAGTGTGAAAAGTGGGTGTCAAGGTCAAGGCACTGGACCAGAGAAACAGCAAGAGAGAGAATACATTGAAGGGGGGAGGAAGTGATGGAGGAGGAGGAGGATGATAAAAGAGAAGAGAAAACAAAAGAGAGAAAGCATGACATGTTAGGCATGAGGGAGTATGTAGCAAGCCTAACCTCCAATGAAGCAACTCTCCGGTACTTTAAAAAACCCTAGCAGTGCTTTGTTAAATATGAAAGATCAGGAGATGGGTTATTAATCTTTAATAGATCATGCAACCATTTTAAAGTGACAGACACACCATAATCTTAGACATGCTGACTTTTATAACAGACGAGTTCTGTTATTTTGAGATGAATGATGTGGGTGGAGGTTATACTCCTATAACACTCATGAAATATGAAATACGCTAAACCAGTGCACTAATAACTATAGCTGCAACCATAAATGATGGGGCCAAACACATCAATGGCAAACATTTAGATTCAATTTATGCAGAGTGGTGAAAAAAGACATTATTTTATTACCTACAGTTTAAGTCATAAGTTTACATACACCTTAGTCAAGATAAGTATTTTATTACCTACTGTATAGTGTTGTACAACTGCGTATATCTTTTATATCACCGTCACCAAATTGATATGGTATTGTACGGTCTTGGACACAATGCCATATATGATATGATAGTTTCATGTCAATATGCCAAAGCGTTCAACAGATACAGCCTAAGATCCTTGTTGGCATCTTGCCATTTAATTCGTTAATCCGTTAAATGAGAACGGTTTGGTCTATTAAAAAGCTTTTCATAACTTTTTGCCATGAGTGTCTCTAATAAGAATTACATTCTAAGAGGACATCAAAAAAATTGGTTTTAAATTAAACTAAATATGGCGGACAGGAAGTATAGCCGACCATTGCAAATTTAGTATGGACATACTTGGCATGACCAAGGAAGTGAATGACCCAAGTCTCATGACTAGGGATGTCCCCAAAGCCGAATACCTTATTTGGAAAGGCACAAATAATTACTTCATCCGAATAATAGAACAAATATTCTGAAGACTGATCATCCAACGAACATAACCTTATGAATGAAAATGTGCATGGTGATTTTAAATTCTGATCGGATGGCTGCATTCTTCACTGCTTTCAGTCTCCATTAATGGTGTGTTTCTTAGAAATCTAAGCTTGTAAAAAGTATTAACTATATCATACATATTTTACACTTCTTCAAATGTCTGTTTGAAATGTCTGATCACATTAATGTCTGATCACATTAACAATAAATGTTTCACACAATTCTCACGTAAGGATTTATAAACCAACCTGTGTTTATAAATCCTTTATGTTTAATTTCTGACCAAAGAAGTGATGATTTTATAGTGGAGTTTGACTGTAAGTTGACCACATTTATATCCACATTAATGTAACTATCTGATTAATAATTTATTCCAAAAACGTTTAAATGCTGCATAGAGGTTTAAATATTTCATAGAGTGTAAATCTATCCAGAATATTTCTTCACACGGAGGATTAAAAAAAAAATATGTTAATTTCTTTCGCTTTTAATTTCTAGAAATATATAGAGGCTCGACATTGCCTTTTATTCCTCTGTATTTCACTAATACTGCACATGTAATTTAACTAATTAATTATGTCCTCCACAAAAATATGTGAACACAAAATAAGCCTTGAATTTATCATAAAACTTTCTAATAGAGATTTACGGTGCTTTCAGTTTGTAGGCTATATGACTTTATTCTCATTTCTTTTAATATTCATGTGTTTAATATTAGCTGCAAAATGTGTGCTTGAATTTTACAATTGCTTGACACTTGTGCCTCCAGAATAACATTGCTATTGTTATATTGATGATGATAATAATAATAATAATAATAATAATAATATTTAAATAGGCCTATCAGAGGCATACTTTATATACAGAAGCTATAGCCTAAATGTAAGAGAGTTACATTTTAAAATGAGTTTTGCCATACCCACAACTGATCCTATCTGAATACAGATGATTTTGTCATAGTTACAGATACATACAATGGCTTTGCTGCACACCCCTACTCATGACAATAGACTAAATTAATCAAATGTTACAAGCATGTCTTTGTATCTTTTGACCACTAGGTGGCACTGTCCCAGAATTTGAGTAACTTTAGTACGTGGCCCCAATGACACACATCAAATTTCGTAATTATAGGCTTATGAGTTTATAATTTACAGCAATTAAAGGCAAAATTAAAAATGGCTGACATCCAATATGGCCGACATAGGACAATTGGGTATCATTTGACTCGATATACCCTAAGGAATCTAAAAAGACAAGATTTGAGGTAAAAAAGTTCAGAAATTATGAACAAAAATATCCATATTTCATATTTCAGGTCATGCTTATGACATAAACCAAATTTTGTGTCAATATGCTAAAGTGTTGTGAAGATATAGCCTCACTCAACATTTTGGCATGCTCGCCATCAAATTCATTAACGAGAATGGTTAGTTGTGTTTTTTATTGAATGAAGGAATGAACGTTACATTTATATAGCTCTTTTCTGACACAACACTCAAAACACTTTACAAAGTGAACAGGGGACTTTCCTCAACCACCACCATTGTGCAGAATCCATTTATTATCATGAAATCCATACATTTCTGCCATGAGTGTCTCTAGATGATACGTGCACAATTTTGTGCAAATCGGACATACTGTACAGCCTAGGAGTAGTTGAAACTTACAAATGGCGGTGCTTGGGCCCTAACTAATTAGACTGAACTACTATTTTTACCTTTAGGCTAGTAGAAAATAAATGACAGATACGTCAAGCTCTGCATTGAATTCAACCTCATCACTTTATGAGTGTGTGAGGATCAGTGGCAGAATCTGGCACAGACGACACTGGCAACCGCCTAAGGCGCCAACATTCTCTAGGGCAACACGGCACCACCCCCTCACAAAGCTCTCAACTCACACTTCTCTATAGCTCATTCGCAGAAGATTTTACCTCCTCTAAGTTCTTCCTGCCCCGTTTTTGAAAATGATCATCCGAGTGAGTAACTACTTGCGAGCAGTGCACTGTACTGAGGTCAGAATTACAGACACATGTAGAGCACAAGCCCTGGGATTGAGATTCTCCCACAAACACTTGGATAAAGGGCTCTACCCCATCCCATCCAAAAAGTCCTTGTTTTTTACATATACTCGAGTCCAGTATTTAAAGGAAAGGTTGGGAACCATGAACCAGTTCTTATTAGGAACCATATGACTTTTTTCAAATACAGGAACAGTATGATTTTGATGACTTTAGGTTACGTTAAAAGCTCTTGAAAGTGTAATTTTTTTCACTGATGCGAATGGAAAACTTAAAAGAAACAGTACTCTGAAAGTGTTTCCTGATGCACAATTCAGTTAGTGATAACCCTCTCCTAAATCTACAGTGCAAAACACACAGCACAACCATTGTATTCCAATTCCCAAACTAATGACTCTTTTGAACTGGTTCTTTTGAATCTACAGTGGGAAACACACAGCACAAGCATTGTATTGAGGTTCATGATTACTGTTATTATTCTGGTTTCTCCCAAGTTTTTTTTTTTTTTTTTCTACACTAACCAGAATCAAGAGTTTTGGGTTCCTTGCCACAGTCGCCTTTGTCTTTCTCACTGGGGGATTAATTTTTATGACATGATTTTCCAGTGAAACTATTCAACTTGGACTTTAAGACATTACAGATATTTCAGCATAATTTTCTGTAAAGCTGCTTTGAAAAATGTGTATTGTAAAAGCACTTTACAAAAAAAAAAAAAAAAAATTCCTAGACTTGACTTATGAGCCAGTTCAAGTGAATCAAAAACACCTCAGTTGGAGAAGATACTGAATTCATCTGACTGACTGTCACGTCCAACTTGAAATCAACCAAGAACTATTATGATACAATAAATGAAATGTGTTTTTTGGTTAGAATTTTTTCTTTACATAATATTACAGTAGGAATAATTATTTAATTGCTTTTATGCCTAAGTCGTTAAAAAGTCTGTGTAAACATGTCTTTTGCAAGAATTGTATTACAATTATCCCTGATTTGTTATACTTAATCTATTGATCTGAAATGATCTCATCACTTGGCAACAAACTGCTGAGTGCAGTAAATTCAATAAAATTGCATTTATTTCCATATAATTCTTCCTCAAAAGTAAGAATCATAAATGAAACAGTTAAGGAATCCTAGAAAAATAAGTATCTGATTTTCATCCTCAGTAATGGAGGGCCCCACATCTCCACGTCCCAACACTGCCTCTAGAAAAGCACAAGGCCCTCTGAACCCTGAATTTGAACTTGCCATGCATCAGGATTTTTATGTAATAAACAACAAGTTATTGAGAAGGAAATCAAGGAAGAAACTTCACTAAAAAATAAATAAATAACCCCAAAAATTTGCTTTATGTGGTCACATCAAAATTAACTGGTTTGATTTAAGTCCAATATATTTAGAGTTAGATCAGGTTGAAATAAATCCTTAAGGTAACAATAGCAGGTTACCACTTTTTAGTGTTTTTAAACAACTAATATTCATTCACAGTGTACATAAATGTCACATTTTAATATACAATCATTTCATATGTTGGACAACAGTCTACTACAGTTCACTATTGCACATCTATGTTTTTTTAGGCCAGCGTACACACTAGATCAATTGTTCTGCAAGATACAGGATGAGTGTTTGCTCATCTGTAATACTAGATGTATAATTTTAATGCCAACAATGGCATTGTAAATACAAATAAATCAATTAGCTTTATAGACCTTTTACTTGAGTAAACAACGCAGGGGCATAATAGGCTGCAAGCAATATGGAACAATTGCAGCTGCTAGTGTGCTGGTATCATGACATGCAGTCTACGGACGGCATTATGAGTAGAGGATATCACAAAATCATAATATACTCATCCAGGTCTTGAACATATGGCCTAGTTCAATCAACGTGTGATTCCTAACCCGACCAACTGAGCATATAGCCTCAAGTATGATGTTGTATTGATTGTGTATTTAAATGTTCCATTTGCATGCTTGCCCAGGGTACCAGAGCCAGGACCACCACTGGTTAGCATAGATGACTTTCTAACATAGAACAGGTGCATTAATACCACAGTCATTATGACAGTTGTCGTGTCAACAGGCGTGTTGCCCTCCGGTGGTTATTGAGGGGGTATTGGGCAATCGTTGAAGGACAATGTTTGTGAGTGATTGTTATTTTCAACTCTTTCTTACTGCAGAGTCAGGGGTTTTGTCTCCTCTACCGCAACACTGTATGCACTGATAGACAGAGCTTAAAAACAGACGCTGCCTGGGGGAAGTTTGAGTGCATACGTGTTTGTGTGTGTGCGTGTATGTTTTAATGTCCGTGGATGCTCACATTAAAGCCAGTGTTCATCATCTATGAACACATTGTGTGTGGGTGTGTGTATGTGTATTTTGCCAAACAAGGGTCACAGCCTTATTTCTCTTATGTCACATCAAAGTCAATATAAAAGGCTTGAGTATGTATATATTGTGTGTGTGTGTGTGTGTTTTGTGTGGCTGTGTGCTTCGGGTAGGTGGCTCTGGACGGATCAGTCGGGTTGTGACACACTGGTGAATTTAAATTTAGAGAGCTCAGCACAATATTGCCACAGGCAAGAGTTGTCCTATCTAATACCTACTTAAAACAACAAGCAAAACAGAGAAAAAAGAAGTGAAAAGGGAACTAAAAGGAAGAGAGGAGAGAGAGGAAAATGTGGATATTTAGAGGCAAAATTTATTTATAAAAGAGAGCTTAAAACAGTTTGGCTTGCACCTTTCAGGGCTGAATTTACAAACATAGCAGTTCAAACACAGAACATTCATTTTGTTCAGTCATAGTGTCAGATGGTGATAAAATGCAACCAAATAGTCTTTAAATACACGTTGCTTGCATTTGTCCAATTATATGCTTCAGAAACATTATTGTAGCTGAAACACATAATTAAAATCTCTGAAACAAAAAAGGAGCACGTGCAAATATTACATTGTTAGGTGATGTCAAGATTTCAACACAATTCACCTACTTTTATTATTCCTTAAAGGGATACTTCACCTCTGGGAAGATGAATGTGTAATTAAAATTGGTCATTTATATAGTATAAACGTGAAATTATTTTTGAATTTGAAGCATTCTAGACTGAGAAAAGGCAGAAAATGTATTTTTTACTCATGTGGCTGAAAGACAACAACTCCCAGAATGCACTTGCTTTGCTGCCCTTACGAGGCCACTCCCAAACCACGCCTACCAGTTACAGGCGGCAGTATCTGAAAATATGATACAACTATGCTACATCGTGACTCTATAAATCGTGAGTTAGTTGATAAATTGACTGACTATGCAGGAAGAACATTAGAATTCCGTGTGTCCAAACTCTGTACATGACGTCTTAGTAACAAAAAAGAAAAACAAACAAAATACTCACTTTACACTAAGCCGTCCGTTTGTCCCTGCGGGCTTTGGCTGGCGTTTCCAATTTATCTTCGGGATCCTAAAATAAGTTTCCAGGACTCCCCTGTCCATGTGTCATACAAAACTTGGGTGCTCATCGGTGCTTATCGGTGCAGTTTCATCAGCGGATTCAGCGATCTCATCCAGTATCGCTGAAATTCGCGACAGCAATAGGACTCTCTATCTGTTTCCATAGGCGCACAGCAAGAGCACTGACACCACCAGTCCGCCCCAACTCGAGTCTGAATATAATTTAACACTCTCTTCCTCCTGCCTGCCAAGCAGGTTTTGCTCCCCTGCTACAGCAGCTACTCCAGCCTCTGTTCATCGCTGTATTGCGGCACGTACAGGTAGCGCGAGCATCAGATTCTCGCAACAGATCGTCGTAATCCCCTTCTGCAATTTCAACTTCAAAACTACATTCCGCCATCGTGATTAGCCTACTTGTATACAAACTTTCTACACAGAGCAAGAGCCTGTTTTCTTAGCTTCTACAGAAAGATGGCTGACACTATCTTCACATTCTGTGAGTGAGATCCCGCCCCATATGGGCGTGGTGAAAACATGCGGAATACTGGCTGTAGTTTTAAGCCTCTGGACCAAAAATCCTCCGATGACGCAAAATGACGATTTTTGCGTCATCGGAGGATTTTTTCCAGACTAAAAATAAATAAATCTCTCGTCTCAGGGGGATATGAGTGGGGGGAGCTCGGTAATTAGAAAATACTACTGGTTTTCTACTGATACAAAGCTTAATGCTAAATCCTGAAGTAACCCTTTAATATTTTTTTTCTAAACTGGGACAGTATTGATTACCAGACAGCAGATAAAAATCCCTGCAATAATAGGTCTTATATGTTGCCTCCAGTCGATCGTTTTTAAGAATCTATAAACAGATTTTGTCTCCAAGGCCTAAATAATTAAAAAAATGTAAAACTTGTATGTGAGAAGTGTTCGGGGTAACACGATAAAAGATTACTTTGAGTAACGAGTAAAGTAACGCAATTTTTTAATTTTATTTTAGAGTTATTTTTTAAATAAGTAACATGGTGCTTTTGTACACCTCTTCTTTCCCCGTATTGTGATCAAATCAGGAGTAAAAGTGTACAAACTTCGAGGGGGGGCATAATGGGCACTGTAGTTCTACAGAGTGGGAGGCTTACTATATTCAGTTTTCAATTAAGTTTTATGTGTGTGCATGATGGGCATTGTAGTGTGCACATGATAGGTATTGTAGTTTTAGAGAGTATGAGATTTATGTTTAAAAATTGCAAAATAGGAGGGCCTGGGTAGCTCAGTGGTAAAGACGCTGGCTACCACCCCTGGAGTTCGCTAATTAGAATCCCAGGGCGTGCTGAGTGACTCCAGCAAGGTCTCCTAAGCAACCAAATTGTCCCGGTTGCTAGGGATGGTGGAGTCACATCGGGTAACCTCTTCGTGGTCGCTATAATGTGGTTCGTTCTCAGTGGGGCGCGTGGTGTGAAGCCTCCACGCGCGATGTCTCCGTGGCAACACGCTCAATAAGCCATGTGATGTGTGTTGTGACGGTCTCAGACGCGGAGGCAGCTGGGATTTGTCCTCCATCACCCGGATTGAGATGAGTTACTACGCCACCACGAGGACTTAAAAGAGCATTGGGAATTGGGCATTCCAAATTGAGTGAAAAAAGAGAAATCCCCCCCCCCAAAAAATATTGTTGGTAAAGGAATGTAAATCTGAACGCTACAGTGGAATCCAGTTGTACTCATCATTTGAAGTGGTGGATTTTTGTGTGCAATGGAGCTAAAATAAGCAGCAGTCATAAACTTTGCCATTGTCATGACAATAGTAGCAAGAGTTAATAAAAGTTTTCTCATAAGGCAACATTTTGTCAAAAATTTAGCATTCGGGTGAGTGAATTTGATTCTCACGATTGATTCATGTAGGCTGCATTTCAAAGTGTAAAAACAGGCATAAGCCAGAGAAGTTTGCCCGTGGCCACTGCATGATTATACAGATACAAACAACGTGAAATGATCGCTGACTGATTGTGCACCCAAATTGCTTTGTTTTAAAGCTGCCCGTAACTACTTCTCTAGGATCAGTTTGCATCTGAACAGCTCTGTGTTAAAGCATTTAACATTCAGCATTCGGCTGAGTGAAACATGACCGATTCATTTGTTAATACACACTGCATTAAAAAAAATTAGTAAACGCGTTTAGGCAGAGGGATTATAAGACTAGTCTTCCACTGGCCATGGCATGATATTCAGGGGGAAATACTCGCTCAATTCACAGACTTATGCAGCCGAACTGCTCCGTGATACAGCTCCGCTTACCTGAGAGAATGGGACGAGAAAAGCTGATTCTGGATCAGCAGCTGCGAGCAAAGTACTACATGGTTTGTGTACGCAGGCAAAATGTCTTCATTTCTTAAAATATTTGACATTTTTGTTCTATAATAAATGAGTAATTTGATTCCCGAAACAAAGTTTGAAGACATTTTGGTAGAATTAAAAATGATTCCATTCAAGTTGTATCAACATGCGTGTTTGCAGTTGTATACGATCAACCAGTGGCATCTGTACGCATCGTGGATCAGCTCAAAACAAGCATGCACTGAGATGACTTAAGTGAAAAATATTCATTTATTCATCAGACTTATTCCTTGAACATGATAGGTTGGCATTCCCCACTGAATTTTATCCAGACTTCTGAAAAACATCTCAAGTTGACGATGGGCAGACAACATGATGACAGATATGATGCAAGTTCAAGTGTTGGACTTTGCTGCTTTAGGCAAGGCAGTGGTTATTCTTCATTATTCATGTTGGCTTCCATGTCGATTGAAGAAAAACGAATCATGCATATTCCAGTCATTGAGTCTTTATTACAAATTTGGCACAAAGACCTACTGATTGTAGACTTTTTAAATACCGGTTTGTTTAGTATGCTGTTTTGACATGAGTATTGTACAGTAGCTAGCATGACCTGTAATGTCGCTTCATATCTCTTGTATTTGTATTGAATTCACAGCAGAAGTGAGAATGGCGGTGGGAAAAAAAGTAACAGATATGTAATGTAACCCTTTACTTTCCATAAAAAGTCACTTTAATTCATTTAGTTACTGTTTAAGGAGAAACACAATATTCTAATAAGTTACTTTTAAAAGTAATGTTACCCAACAGTGTATGTGAGTGCGCATGCATTGGTGTGTTAATGTTTGCAATCAAGGTATCCATGATTTTAAAAATGTGCCACATTAATTAGCATACAAATTACCAAGTAATTTGTATTGTGTAATAAAGCATTTCTTAACAGGTACTAACGATGCAAGAATATTAACTGCTACCACTCATTTTTAATGGGCATCAGTTCAAAATCAATATTTGTCCACTTTATATATTCCTTGTGTGTTTGTGTGTAGTGTCTCTGCAACTTTGTATTCACATGACAAATGCAGCAATGGGACACTCTGGCTTTCCATCTCTCTCTCTCTCTCTCTCTCTCTCACACTTACATATACACATTTACACAAACATAAAAAACAGCCCCAAAAAACTAATATGAACCCGTGGACACACATCAGACTTGGATGCTTTCTAATAAACTCCAATAGACTACATGTACCATCAAACATAAACTACAAAACTCATATACGCACACATATATTTACACTACAACACTACAACCCCCAAAACATCTTTTAACAAGCCACAGGTCTCGGATTCAAAAACACAATGGAGCACAATCACAAACTCAAGGATGTGAGCCATGTCAAAATACTTTTTCACAGTCATGTTTTGTAAGTTATTGTAAACCTTACACTGAAGCTATGCATTTTTATTTTTACAGGAGCATTTGTCTATCTCATTTTTTTTACCAACAGCCCTACTGAACAAAAACAGTGCACTACTGATGACTAATAGTCATTAAAACATGCACTCAACTACTACTACAACAACTATTACTACTACTACTACTACTACTACACAATCACTCAATACAAACACACACACTCATGCACTTATATTATTATGGTGATAATACTTGATTAGATTGGATTAGATTAGGTATGTGATCATCAAAACGATAATAAATGTCTGGAATCAGAACAGATTGCCATTTTGATCCAGGTCTAATTTAAGGTCTGGATTGTGATGACAAAACAGGTCTCTCTCCAGTAAATCTCATAACATGCATATACACATTTGTCACAGTTGGATTGATTTTGGGATTAAACTCAACCCCTGCTCAAACATACGCAAGATTTCCATTTATGAATTTCCATCCAATGTTCATAATGCAACCTAATTTTGATTAATATAGATGACTACCCCTAAATGTAATCCTACAATAAAACATTTAAAAAAAAACTGTGGGCCACACATAAATTGCAGGGGGTACATTAGTTATTTGGCAAAGGCTAAAAGTAGTGTTTTTAGAGACACTGCATCTTCATTAGTTAGGATAAATGTTTTTTCTAAATTAAAAAGTTATAAAGTAAATGTTTCAACCTGGTCTCATAAAATCACATTAATATACCTACATTGATTTTTTACTTCGCTCGGTATGAGTATTGCGGCAGTCTCCTTGTGAAATAAACACTAGAGGTACTACAAAAATGACTATAATTATCTTTCACACAAATCATTAGCAAAAAGACAGATTATAACTTCATAAACACTTGTTGCTCACACAATGCCATCTTATGACATCTAAACACTTTTGCTATAGCTCATGACCTGTAAGATTTAAAGTTTGGTTTACATAATCAACACATTTACATGCATGTTCCAGTGCAAACAAATAATCTGGTAGATCTGAGAGAGCTTTAAACTTGCAATACAAGTTGTCACATGATCCAAAACTGTTGTAGAAGCACCACAAAGTTTTGAGGTTGCTTAAATAATTGCACATTTGCTTGTATGACACTATAGGTCCGTTTTTGGTTTAAAGTTTAAGGTAGGCTGGACTGGTAATCTGGCATACCAGGCATTTTTCAGGTAGGCCGACGCACTTTGGGGCCGATCAGGGGTGGACTGGCCATCAGGAGAACCGAGTGGGCCAGTGGATTGGCCGCGAAACGTGCCAAATTGGCCACGATAAGCTAAAACGAGCCCCCGCGATATGCAGAAAAGGACAGACAGTTACCATGTAAAATCCTGGGCCGATTACTCTTCCCAGTTTAGAGAAGGGAAAGAGAATTAACCTTAAAAACCATCTGTATTGGAGAACATTTAACTTGCATTTAGCACCACACAGTGGATATTTCACCTCAGATCTGCCATAATATTTGTTTACATTTATTTAGGTTAGGTGCGTCACGGAACGAACAGGAGTCAGACAGGTGGTAAGTGAAATCGTGTTTATTACAGTTTTGCAGAAGCAGACGGAGATTAGTGAGCAAACAGACAGGAGATGATACTGATGGGAACTTAGCTGAAGGAATAACTTGAGTCTCTTGATATTCAGACGGGTGATGGTGAAGTCGCAGGAATGAGTGAAGACGGAGGACCGAAGACAATAGTTGGCAGATGGTAACAAGGTGAGGGAGAGGGTCCAGAGAATACAGGTAAATAGCAAGAGTCTGTGTGTCATGTATTGACGAGACCAGACAATGAGAGTGTGAAGGAGGGTTGAATATAAAGGGTGGTGAACAGATTAGGTGCAGGTGATGAGAATCAAAACTCCGGTGATAGTGAACGAGTGGGAGGAGTGAGTGAAGCTGGAGGAATCCTGACAGTACCCCCCTCCTCCGAGGCGGCTCTTGACGCCAGAAAAGAGGGACGGAGACGGCGACGAGGTCTACCACGACCCCTGGGAGCAGGGCGATCAGGATCGTCCGCGTGGAACTGCGTGAGAAGAGCTGGATCCAGAATGTCCTCCCGCGGAACCCACGAACGTTCCTCAGGGCCATAGTCCTCCTAGTCGACCAGGTACTCCAGCCGAGGGCCTCGTCGCCGTGAGTCCAAGATGGTGCGGACTCGGTAGATGGGGTCCTCCTCGACAGGAACCGGAGGATGAGGGACGTCAGGAGGGACTGGTTCTGTGGGAGGAGAAGTGACTGGTTCAACGAAGGGCTTCAACAGAGAAACATGGAAAGAAGGTGAGATCTTATATTGAGGAGGAAGACTTAGCTTGTACGTGACTTCATTCAGCTGCCTCTGTATGGTAAATGGACCAACGTATCGGGGACTCAGCTTACGGCAGGGCAGGCGGAGGCGAATGTCCCGGGTCGAAAGCCACACCTTTTGACCAGGCTGGTACTGGGGAGGTTCCGAGCGATGACGATCCGCTTGATCCTTGTGCCTCCGCACTGCCTGTTGGAGATGTACGTGAGCTGAGTCCCATACCCTCTCGCTCTGCTGGAACCAGTAGTCGACATCTGGAACCTCAGAAGGCTCACCGGACCAAGGGAAGAGTGGAGGTTGATATCCCAGGACACACTGAAAGGGGGTGCGGCCGGTGGTAGACTGCCGAAGGGAGTTCTGGGCATATTCAGCCCAGGGGAGAAACTGGGACCAGCTGTCCTGGTACTGGTGGCAATAGGAGCGTAGGTAACGTCCGACCTCCTGGATCTTCCGCTCAGTCTGGCGGTGGTAACCAGAAGACAGGCTGACCGTTACCCCGAGGAGTCTAAAGAAGGCTTTCCAAACCCTAGAAATGAACTGTGGACCTCTGTCCGACACAATGTCTTCGGGGATGCCGAAGTTACGAAAGACATGATTGAAGAGGGCTTCAGCAGCCTCCAGAGCAGTGGGAAGTCCCGGCTATGGGATTAATTTGCAAGCCTTCGAGAAACGATCCACAACAACGAAGATACAGGTGTGATTACTGGACCTGGGAAGGTCGGTCATGAAATCTACTCCAATGTGGGACCAAGGTCGCTGAGGAATGGGAATTGGAAATGAGCTTGCCCTCTGGGAGTCTTCTGGGGGTGTTGGTAAATGGCACAGACTGGGCATCCTCTGACGTACCGGGACACATCCTGTGAGATGGAAGGCCACCAGTACCGATTACTGAGGAGCGAGAGGGTACGCCTGCTACCTGGATGTCCAGAGCCCGGAGCGGTGTGAGCTGCGTCCAGAAGGGCGGCACGAAGGTGGAGAGGGACGAAGATGGATCCTACTGGACCTCCTGGCGGAGCGGGATGACTACGATTCTCCTGGGAAATCTGTTCGTCGATGTCCCAGACGATCGGGCTGGCGAACACGGTTGGAGGAAGAACAGGTTCGGGGGGAGAATCCTCACAGGATGAGTGATGAAGACGGGAGAGAGCGTCCGCTTTGCAATTCCTACTTCCAGGTCGGTATGACACGGTAAAATCAAAACGAGTAAAGAAGAGAGCCCATCTAGCCTGACGAGGATTTAGCCTCTTCGCCTCTCTGAAGTATTCCAGGTTGCGATGATCAGTTATTACCTCGAAGCGGTGATTAGCCCCCTCTAGCCAGTGTCTCCACTCCTCTAAAGCCAGCTTGATGGCAAGCAGTTCCCGATTCCCGATGTCGTAGTTCCGCTCCGCTGGGGATAGCTTTTTGGAGAAGGCGCATGGATGGAGTTTAGGAGGATCACCCTGCCGCTGAGAGAGGACCGCCCCAACTCTTGTAGAGGATGAGTCCACCTCAACAACGAAAGGGATTTCAGGGTCAGGATGAACCAGGACGGGAGCGGTCAGGAAGGCTTCTTTGAGGTGTTGAAAGGCTGAGATGGCTTCTGGAGATAAGGACAGGGTCTTGGGCCTGCCCTTTAAAGCTGAGGTCAGCGGAGAACTGATGTGGCTGTAGTTAAAGATAAATCTCCTATAGAAGTTTGCGAACCCGTGGAATCGTTGGAGATCCTTCACAGAAGAGGGCTGGGGCCAGTTTTGGATGGTTTCCACCTTGCTCTGGTCCATCTGAACTCCCTGTTGGTCTATGATGTAACCCAGAAACTGAACAGAGGGGGTGTGAAACTCACATTTCTCCAGCTTTAAGTACAGCTTATGAGCTCTGAGTTTCTCCAGGACCAGAGTGACGTGATGTTGGTGTTCAGAGGGAGTTGAGGAGTAGATGAGAATATCATCAATGTAGACTATCTCAAAATGGTTGAGGTACTCCCGGAAGACCTCATTCATGTACCCCTGGAAGACTGCTGGAGCGTTGGACAGCCCCGAAGGGCATGACCCGGTATTCATAATGGCCTGAGGGTGTGATGAATGCCATCTTCCATTCATCACCCTGACGGATACGAATCAAGTTATACGCACTGCGGAGATCAAGCTTGGAGAAGATGCGGGCGCCACGCAGCTGTTCCAGTGCTGCTGGGACCAGAGGAAGGGGATAGCTAAACTTGACTGTTTGAGAGTTGAGATGACGATAATCAGTGCATGACCTCAAGCCTGTGTCCTTTTTAGGCACGAAGAAGAAACTGGAAGCAGCAGGGGATGTTGAGGGGCGAATATACTCCTGTTTGAGGGCCTCCTCCACATATTCCTCCATGGCCTTCTGTTCCGGGATGGACAGAGGATACACACGGCCCTTAGGTAGAGTGGCTCCAGGTAGCAGGTCGATGGCGCAGTCCCATGGCCGATGAGGTGGTAGTTTGGTCGCCAATTGCTTGCTGAACACATCCTGGAACGCCCGGTATGCAACAGGAATCTCCACTTGGAGTTGGACCTCAGGACTCTCAATGGAAGTGGAACAAATAGGAAACTCTGACCTTTCCTCAGAAGACGGTGAAGCTAAGGAGGGGTCCCTCTTAAGCTAAGCTATACAGGAACGGGAACAATCCTCACCCCAACGAAGGACCTCCCCAGATCTCCAATCGATGGTGGGCTGATGTTGGATCATCCAGGGACGTCCCAGAATGAGCTCAGCGGTGGACTCCTCCAGCACCATGAAGGAAATCTCCTCGGAATGCAAACAGCCTATGCAGAGTGTCAGAGTGGGGGTGAAATGGCGAATTCGACCTCGACCCAGCGGCTTACCCTGAATGTTGTGAACTTGGAGGACTTGATGACTTCGGAGCTTTCTGACATTCAGTTTTCGGACACTTGAAGCAAAAATCCACTGCAATCCTCCGCCTCTCCGGTGAATGTCGCTGGTCGGGCCATGGGACTCGCAGAGGCAGCTGACGAAGCAGCGGGTGTTTGCGGAAGTGAATGTAGACGCGCTGAGTGAAGGATATCCTCGGGAACGGTGGGTGGGTTAACTGGTAGAGAAGGAAGAAGTGACTGGCGAACAGCCTGAACGAGTTCCGCAAATGGATCGCGTGATGGATTCCCCACAGGCTCTGCATCTTTGGTCTGGTCTTCTGTCACGGAACGAACAGGAGTCAGACAGGTGGTAAGTGAAATCGTGTTTATTACAGTTTTGCAGAAGCAGACGGAGATTAGTGAGCAAACAGACAGGTGATGATACTGATGGGAACTTAGCTGAAGGAATAACTTGAGTCTCTTGATATTCAGACGGGTGATGGTGAAGTCGCAGGAATGAGTGAAGAAGGAGGACCGAAGACAGTAGTTGGCAGATGGTAACAAGGTGAGGGAGAGGGTCCAGAGAATACAGGTAAATAGCAAGAGTCTGTGTGTCATGTATTGACGAGACCAGACAATGTGTGAAGGAGGGTTGAATATAAAGGGTGGTGAACAGATTAGGTGCAGGTGATGAGAATCAAAACTCCGGTGATAGTGAACGAGTGGGAGGAGTGAGTGAAGCTGGAGGAATCCTGACAAGGTGTCTATTGTGGATTGTTTTATTAATGCCTCACATGTATCTTCTACTCTTAAAGTCATGCTTGTTTAAGTGTGTAAAACAAACTACTGGATGCAAATAGCTCATCACAATGTGACTTAAGAGCTCCAATTTTAATCGATGATGCTGTCAGCACTACAAATGTAGTGAAGTCAGAGCAGGCAGTGTAAACATAATCCTCTAGTTCTGTAACAGTGCATTCACCACTCACTTTAGAAACAGACCCAATTATAATGTGTTAACAATCTACTTATAGCTGCACTTTGTAAAATTATTTTTGGTTACAATTAACAAAAGTAAATGATTGAGTTAGTACATAAAAAAAAAAAAAAAAAAAAAAAAAAGTTCAAAACCATGTCCTTGTCTTATCCCGATTCACTACAGTAAGCTTAGATTAATGATAAAAAAATTTGGGGAATTTAAGCTGTCGGGTCAGATTTAGAGCAAAATCACACGCATTTGTCATTCGTCCTTGCGTGTTTAATAGGGATGTACCGAAGCCGAATACCTTATTCGGAAAGGCACGAATAATGACTTCAAATTGAATAATGGATTCAGCTGTATAATATAAAAAAATATTATTTGACGGATTATCCAAAAAGCACAAGGATAAAATGATGTTGTAAATAAACATACCCAAATTTACAACAAATCTATGAATCTTTGCAGCCAATATTTCTAAAGTGTAAATCTTGAATGAAAATGGGCACAGTGTGATTTCAGATTGGATGGCTGCGGACTCTGTTAATTGTGCATGTCTGGAGCTTGTCAAGAGTAACGTTAACGAAGATATGACATCATATTCAATTTCCATTTCTTGAAATGCTAATGTATCACACGATTCATACATGATTCTCATGTATTTATTTATAGCCTAAACATGAGTGCAATGTTACATTCCTGACCTGAAGTGATTTAACGTCAGAGCTCATCTTTCCATCTCTTAAAGTTGATCACATCAGCGATTAAGGCTATTAACTGGTTGAGACCTTATTCTGAAAAAGTTAAAATGCTCCATAAAGGTTTAAATGCTCGTTTTAAATATTCATCTATTAGGAATATTACACTTTATGTAAAATGAAGAAACTGTAACATGCTTCATCTTTTTTTCTTCTTTAAACTGTGCTAAATTTTAAAATGTTATGTGTTCTTGTACTCTGGTAAGATGCAATATAAATGTATTATTGTTTTAATATTATAATAATAATAATTATTATAACTAAAAAATTGTGTTGAATCGTAAAAATGCCTGATAGACTTACGGGACTTTCACCTGTTTGTAGGCTATATCAATTTATTTTAATTGCTTTTAATGTTTAGATTTGAATTTATTATTCACTGCAAAATGTGTGCTTGACCTTTCACATTTTGCTTAGCACCTCCTACCTCCAGAATAATGTTGTTGTACATTCACAGACAAACAAAACTTCTGTTTCAAGCCGATATTAATATCTGAAATACCAGGAGAAACCAAAGTTAACACAACATATTCCACAGTTAATGTAGCCTACAAATTCATCTGGTAAGAAAATACATAGATTTTAAGGCCTTTTACTGGAATAGGGAACGTAGAGAGGTTACAGGAAATCAGGGGGAGAAGAGTGGGAATGGGATCGGCAAAGGTGCATTGTATCAAATGGTTAAGTACATAGTAGTTAAGTCCACACAATATAAAGTGGGACCCTTATTATAATCTCCATGTATGACATAAGATTAATTTAAACATTTTCAAATAAAAAAAAATTCCATCCCAGAGTCCAATTACAGAAATTAATTGGTTTAATAGTTGTTAACGTGGACTTATTTCCTTGTAGTTTGAGTACGATGATTGAAGTGTCCGCTCGCAGGTCACAACTGAATGCAATGTAAAACATAAAGATGAAAATGTCCCAGTGTCTGTATTACAACTGTATAATATTTACAAATGGAGATGAGCAGACTGCAATAGTGAAAACAAACACTTAAAATGCCATCTCTTCGGACTTGAGTTGGCTAAATTTATTTAGAAAAACTGCAAGCGTTCATAGACAGATCGACAGGTACATGATTGGTAACGCTACTATTCCGAGCTGGATGTGATGACACACGGACTGGGACAAAGGCCTATACAGAGACAGATACAGACAGTTTTGTTATATGAACAGATACAGATAATGGCTTCGCTGCACACCCCTAGTGTTTACATCACATCCGTAAGCTGAGAATGAAGGTCTGGCAGTGTGGCTAGATGCGGAAAGCGAGTGTGACAGCTCTTCAGTCAGTTCAGTCGAGGTTTCAGGAGTCAGGACAGCAGGGGAGAAATATCACTATCCTAAAAGGATTTGACTATTTTTTATTGTTTGGAAAAGTTGTTCTCCTGCTATACTGCTTGGACATATTTTCTTGTATGGTTATTAAATCTTATATTGTTGGTCATGAATTAATGAATCGACCCACATTAGTGGCATTTGCTTAAAAACTACACAGAAAGCACGACTTCCCCTTAAATTGTATTAGAAATGTGACAATGATGAGTTTAATTAAAACAAACCTATATAAATTACACATAGATCTTATTATTTTAGCAAATAAAAGTGTAAAATAAAATAAAGCATAAAGTACCATTCAAATCAATGGCACAAAAGAGTCTTTCGGAGTCTAAGGGAGCTTCCTGTGCACTATTTGCATTGGATCTGCATTTGATTGCTTATTTGGCATTCAGGTTTCAATCAATGTAATTTATTCCCAACTGAAAGCCAGGCTTCTCGATATGATGACTATTATGAGCTCTCAAATCATTGGGTCTTTGTAACAAATGACCAATAATTGAAATGGTCATATATGTTATTGACAGTTATTTGCAATCTGACATTTATAATCTTTTCTGATTGCATATATTGCCTATTTTGTTGCAAAAAAAAATTGTTTTTAATTACTTAATTATTTTCTCAAGGTAATATCACTTAGCAGTTTAGTTCAAGCAGCTTTGGGAGCGACATTGCAGACACTTAAAGGCATGTTCCGTGCTTCCCCACTTTTGAAAAGCACCAGCCGCCACTGCCTTAGATAAAAATAAGGTGTTCATCTGTTAATAAGGCAGAGTGAAATCTAATAAAATAATAAGAATAAGAGACACAAAGAACAGATGAGAAGAATGAATAACTGATAGAAAAACTCATTCTCATTCTGTCTGCCATGCAGAGCATCAGAAATCAGAGGCTGAGGGTGTGAGACACACATCAGTTGTCAAGAAACTGAGAGAAAGAGGGGGTGATAGAGAGAGAAAGAAAATACATGGAAAGAATGATATAGAAGCTTGACAACATTAACTTGCAAGGCACAAGATCTGTCAAGTGTCATCCAATCTCTCTGACCCTTCTTCTCCAAAACACAAACAGACTAACAAAGCTTGCATTCCTGGCTGAGTGGAATTACAACAGCACTTTTTTGTGTCTTTGAAACCTCTTGTGTAAAAGATGATATCATCCAATGTTCTATAATAGATAACAGGCCGACGAGAGTCTCCGTCTTATCTTAGATTCTAGATTAGCAATTAACAATCCACAATTAGAAAACCATTTTAGGTTTGTCCAGGCAAACAGGATTTGTGACAGAGGGATATCCACGGGAGAAACAGAACGAGCACGCTGTCTAATAGGATTAGCAGCATGTCATTAAATGAGATGTCCCGGACGGAGAGGGAAAGAATGAGAAGGACAGAGAGATTAGGGATGTGAAAGTCAAAGCGACAATGAACGTCTGAAAACAGAACAGATATTTTGATCTAGGTGTCTAAATTTAAATTAAGTCCTGACTCTAACAACAAAACACAGTTTTGTCCTTAGTTGCTTCAATTTTCCAGCATTTCATTGCAAAAAACGTGTCTAATTCACTAACAACCCACAATCCAGTTTAACCATTTACATTTATTTAAAGCTTTAAAGTGACTTACAAATGACTTTAGTAAAAAGAGAAGAAATCAGTCCAAGGGAGAACACAATACAAGCAGTGCAATTATATAAAAAAATCTGAAATTACCATAGTATTACAATGCTATAACAATTAACCAGGTGCTAACCAGGCAATAATTAGGCCCTAAATATGCTGAAATAGCACATTTTTATGTCAAGTAGACTTATTATAGATCTTGCCTTATAAACGGAACTTAATTTAACTTCCATTATCGGTCACAGAAAACAAGCAGAAATTGAACCCCATTAAAGAAATATATGTGTGTATATTATATTGATCCTTATAGCAATAGATTTATCAAGTGATGATTATATATATATATATATATATATATATATATACACACACATATACACACACACACGCACAGATGAGCCAAAACATAATGACCACTCACAGGTGAAGTGAAGAATGTAGATCATCTCCTTACAAGAACACTTGTCAAGGTTTGGGTAGATTAGATGGTAAATGACAAACAGTTCTCGTCAGCAACGTGTTGAATGCAGGAGAAATGGGCAGGAGTAAAGACCTGAGTGACTTTGATGGGCCAAAATGGCCAGACGACTGAGTCAGAGCATCTCTGAAATGGCAAGGCTTGTGGGGTGCTCCCAGTCAGTAGTGGTGAGTACGTGAGTGCAACCCAAGGCTCATCTATGTGCAAGGGCAATGAAGGCTATCCCATCTGGTTTGAACGGACAAATGGCCTACTGTGGCACAAGTCACAGAAAACTTTTATGATTGTTACGGGAGGAATTTGTCACAACACACAATGCATCACACCCTTCTGCGTATGGGGCTGCATAGTAGTGTTAATTTTGTCACCTATTTTTAATTTAGTTTTAGTCTTGTGCGAAATGTCCTTGTTAGTTTTAGTCATATTTAGTCATTCACATATCTTTTTTTGTTAGTCAAGTTTTAGTCGACCAAAAGTCTCGTCATTTTAGTCTAGTTTTAGTCAAAAGAGAATTTAAGGTATCTTAGTCAATTTTTTGTCAACTAAAATCTCGTCATTTTAGTCTAGTTTTAGTCAAAAGAAAACTCAATATATCTTAGTCAAGTTTCAAAACATTTTAGTCTTTTTTTTAAATAAATTATTTCTGAGATTAATTCTAAGATAACCATTTCAGTCAAATAATGTTTCACACATCTCAAATATTGGTTAAATGTCATAATTACCTGACAAAATACACTTGTTGAATGATTTGTTGAATTCACTTTGTTAAACGTGTCTGGTTTTCTGATTTAAGAGACACATTCACAAATGATGAACTTGTTCTGAAGAGTATTTTATTAAGCAAATAAGTTACATAAAATATATATAACCTGCATAATGTATGTGCCACAACACCATAGCTAACTGGTTAATTTACAGCGTAGATGCCTAAAATCAGCATTAGCTTATGGAGACGTTAATTTAAGTTAACTTCCCTGAATGTGTGGGTGGTTAGCCTTTAGATGTCTATTAAGGTTGGTGGTGTTTTTCCCGGTATTGTTTATCCGCAGTGCTTCCCGTCAGTTATAATGACACATTCTGACTTTTTGTCAATATCATTGTACCTAAAATGCAACCAAATATCGAGCCTCTTCCTTCTACCTAGCATGTCGTCGACGCTCGTTGCGTGTTCGCCACTGTCTATGATTGTTGTGTTCTTGCTCCATGTAGTTTCGTGTTGCAGCCACAGGAGTATGAGACTTTTTTTTTTTTTTTTTTTTACAGGAAATATAAACAATCTTTCAAAACAAAAGAGAGATTATAAAAGTATGAGACCTGTAGCCGTTACTTGAGCAACAGCGCGAACTCATTCGGAATATTTTGAAGGCATAACAGCTGAATATTCTATCTCATGGTGAAAAAGTAGAGACGATTGTATACGAAAATGAAGAGAGATTTTATCTTAGTTTTTATTTTATGCAAAACATTTTAGTCTCGTCTTTTTTCGTCAACAATAATGCATGTTAATTTAGTCTTAGTCAGCGTTTTTGGACATTGGTGCAGTCTCGTCATCGTCTCGTCTTAGTCATGGAAAAAAAGGTCGTTGACGAACATATTTAGTCTCGTCTCGTCTGACGAAATTATCACTGCTGCATAGCTGCAGACCGGTCAGAGTGCCCCCTGTCCACTGGCGAAAGCACCTACAATGGGCTAGCGTTGTGCTCTATATCATTCTTGAACATTTAGTTATTAAACAAGGCATTTGAGTACCATTTACAGTTTAATATAATGTTAAGATATTATACAGTTGAAGTCAGAAGTCTACATGCACCGTAGCCAAAAACATTTAAACTCAGTTTTTCACAAGTCCTGACATTTAATCGTAGAAAACATTGTCTGTCTTAGGTCAGTTAGGATTACTACTTTATTTTAATGTCAGGATAACAGTGGAGAGAATTATTTCAGCTTTTATTTCTTTCATCACATTCCCATTGGGTCAGAGGTTTACATACACTTTGTTAGTATTTGGTAGCATTGCCTTTAAATTGTTTAACTTGGGTCAAACATTTTGAGTAGCCTTCCACAAGCTTCTCACAATAAGTTGCTGGAAATTTGGCATAATTTGTAACTGAATCAGGTTTGTAGGCCTCCTTGCTCAGTTCTGCTCACAAATGTTATATCGGATTGAGGTCAGGGCTTTGTGATGGCCACTCCAATACATTGACTTTGTTGTCCTTAAGCCATTTTGCCACAACTTTGGAGGTATGCTTGGGGACATTGTCCATTTGGAAGACCAATTTTTCCAAAAAGTAAGATCTTTGTCCCTATGTGCACTTTCAAACTGTAGTCTGGCTTTTTTATGGCGGTTTTGGAGCAGTGGCTTCTTCCTTGCTGAGCAGCCTTTCAGTTCATGTTGATATAGGACTCGTTTTACTGTGTATATTGATACTTGTCTACCTCTTTCCTCCAGAATTTTCACAAGCTGTTGTTCTAGGATTGATTTTCACTTTTCGCACCAAACTACGTTTATCTCTAGGAGACAGAATGCGTCTCCTTCCTGAGCAGTATGATGACTACGAGGTCCCATGGTGTTTATACTTGCATACTATTGTTTGAACAGATGAACGTGGTACCCTTAAGGCATTAGGAAATTGCTCCCAAGGATGAACCAGACTTGTGGATGTCCACAATTTAAGTGAATTTAAGTGAATCTTTTGATTTTCCCACGATTTCAAGCAAAGAAGTACAGAGCTTGAAGGTAGGCCTTAAAATACATCCAAAAGGTACACCTCCAATTCAGTAAACCTCCTATCAGAAGCTAACTGGCTATATGCCTAAAGGCTTGACATCATTTTCTGGAATTGTTCAATCTGCTTAAATGCAGTTATGTAAACTTCTGACCCACTGGAACTGTGATAGTCAATTAAAAGTGAAAAATCTGTCTGTAAACAACTGTTGGAAAATTTACTCATGTCACGCACAAAGTAGATATCCTAAACAACTTGACAAAACTATAGTTTGCTAATATTAAATCTGTGGAGTGGTTAAAAAATTAGTTTTAATGACTTCAACCTAAGTGTATGTAACTAAATAAACCCTTTAACTGCATGTGTGAACGTGCAACATAAGTTCCAATTAAATAAGACAAAATACAAACAGGGGATGTCCAGATAACGATACTGGTATCACAATACAGCACACATATACTTGTACTCATGCTCTTATTTTTCTGATACCAAAAACCAATACCATCTGACTTACGAATGTCAATATGTAAACATTCAGCACACTTATTAAAATCACGTTATGTCCTAGTTAGATTATTTAACTGCAACACCTGCAATTTAATGAGATAAATAGTAGTTTGCATGTGCTGTGTGCTTCAAATATGAGTGTTTGTGAATGTATGCTGGTTTTGTGAAGACATAAAGGCACAAATTGCTTCTACCTTTTACAGATCCTTGCCTCATACACGGAAAACACATTCATGAGCATCGCACACTCTGTAGCAGATGACAGCAGGCAGAGCACTAATTCACTTTGTAGCACAAGGCACATACAGACTAGGATTGCACGGTAGACTGGTGCTATGGTAGTATTGCGATACTAAAGCTTCAAAATACTGCTGGTGCCACAGTATTTTTTAAATGGTAGAACCACCAATATGGTAGTGCCATATGTTTTCTTGTATGTGTGATAGTAAATATTATTTTTCTAAAACCTTCATTTGAATCAGACATCTGCAATAACATTCAAAATATAGTCTTTTAGAGTGGCGTCCCATTCACGGAGTGCCCTTTAAGAGTGCAAAATGCTGTTTTGGTTATTTTTCAATGAGTGGTTTTCCCATGCTTCAAACACACACATCTGAAACCCAGCGTGTTAATTTGGCGGCCATGTTTCCTGATGGATAATATGGATTAAAGTAAAACTTTGGAGAGTGAGATGCTTTTTACACAACACAATTCACGTAGCAAGATTTTTAATTATTTTGTGTTTTGTCTGATGAGACCAGGAAAACCCATCGCACTGCTGTTTACCAGGAGAGAGGGGCTGAAATGGTTGTAATAGTTTTGAAATGCCTAAGTAAACGTTTGCAGGGTAAACTTTGACAATTTTACTTACCAATTTGCTACAAGAGCAAAATAAAATGTCCACTATTACATTTGTATGGCTTTCCAGAAAAAGAACAAAAAAAAGATAGCAGTGGATTAAGACAGATGGGAGAAGATGCCAAATTTACTGTCACATTCTCAGCAGCTGTAAACGAAACCCCCATATAGTTTTAAAAATGAATTACCACAGCTATTTCCAGGGTAATATAACAAAGATGAAATAATGAAGAAAATAATGTTATAAGCATTCACTCAGCAATTAAAAAAAATATATATATTTCCTAGATTTATGTTACTAAATAAGGCGGATACATGACATCACAGTCTGGGTCTAGAAGTGAAAAATGTCTATAATGAAACTGCTGGCCAAAATAGTATTTTCATGTAACCAGCAATCAAATAATCACAGATATAATGGAATAAAAGATACAATAAATAAAACGTTGCCGTTTAAACTGGCTGTTTTGATGCGGTGAAGTTTTTTTTTTTTACGTCAAACTAAGAATGTATCAAGTTTAAACCTTCTCCCAATCAATACATCAATTATTTTCATGTATCAAGTTAGTCCATTTAAACCTTCTCCCAATCAATCTTCTCCATCAATTATTTTCACCACTTCCAGAGCAACAAGTGGAATGGCTAGTGTCTACGAGCCACCTTTGTTATGACAAAATGTGTTAAGAAATAACACACTATTGTGTGGCATCGTGACATTTTAGCTGGTATAGCATTGGAAGATGATTATAGTATCGTGACAACCCTAATACTGACTTATACTACTATTACCCTCCTCCTCATCACAATTGTATTTGTACTCGTTACAAAAAAATCGGCTCTCCACACAACAGACATTTGTAGATCCATTGTTATTAATTGCTTTGCAAAGAGTGTACACACCTTTTGCTAGAGGCCTAGAGATACTGATGAGGAATATCTGATGACAAAAACTCTACAAATGGCAGTAATTACTGTGATGCGGTCGGCTGTAATTTCCCAAGTGCATTAACATATGCTTATCAATGTATTGAGTGACGTTTGTTTGTTACAATGTGTATGGCTTGCAATGAATGGCAAATCCCTCAATAGTTTGTGTTTAGCAATATATGTTGTACTTGCAAACATCTAAAATGTAGGAAAATTGTAAACAGTGGAAAAAAGGCCCATAGCATGGCTATTTTCTGATTTGTTGGTGTATTAAATTAATGCTCATATACAGTACATTAACCTTGACCTTATAATACATATGCAATGATGCGATTTCAAAACTGCTGATTGAATGTTTCAAATGCTCTGTCAAGGAAGCATATGTATACCCAGTGTTGGGGAGTAACTAGTTACATGTAACGGTAATTACAAAATAATTGTAACTGTAATCTGTTACAGTTACTGAGAAAAATGTGTAACTGAATTAGTTTTGAAAATCTTAACGATTACAAAGGGGGTTACATCTGAATATTTTCTGTAAAAAGCTAGGATATGTAGAATAATATTAATTTGTTGCTTTGCCTGTTTTTGATGTGCACGATGCCACCTGCCATTTAAAGGCCGTTTAGTAAAGCGATGCTATTCTGATGCTTTTGACTGGTTCTCGTTTGAATTTGCAGCACAACATGTATGCCAATTACATTAATCCACATTGCTGCTGAAAGCTTTAGTTTACAACCTGCCTGAGAGTTGCCACCATGGCGAGTGATAAAAATGCATTCCAGTGCTGGAAAATGACAATTTCATCCAGAAATCAGAAACAATTCAGTGCAAAATATGTTTGCCAACTGTTAAAATGCTATCTACATCGAAGGTTTCAATGTCAAACTTGAGGAAGCATCTGCAGGTATGTAACTTAACCTACATTTAAATAAGCAGTTATTAAATAAAGTAGGAAAGGCATTGCCTATTCCTGCCTGCAACACCATGCTACTAATGAGTATTCAAGACGTAGCTCTTTATTGCTTTAACATTTAACAATGTTAATCTCCATTCATAACAATTTAGCTAGTCTGCTAGCTAGCTAAAGGCATCTTAACCAGCCCCACTTCTATTTATGAACCCTTTGACAGAAAATATATAGTTAACATTTTTCCTCCTTGAATAAGGTTGGTAACCGTGTCAGATCTAGTAGTAGTTATTTCAGCATTGTAACATAACCTACATTAAGGACTCACGAGGTCATTGAGTTGTGAAATTCAGGGCACTAATGATTTTAAATCTGTATTTAACCTCAGAACGATCTCAAAGTAAAAAAAAGGTGCTAAAGTCTGATTTTGTGGTGGCTGTGCTTTAAAATTAAATTATTATAATCTTAATTCAAGTGATGAAGGATTTTGAAAATCTGACAGTAATCAGTGTTGAGTAGTACTGTAAGGCTAACCCTGCCTGATTTAAATGCTTGAAAATGATTAACAGTTGAAAACATCTGTTAGAAATGTAGAAAAGTAATCAAATGTAATCAGTTACATTGCTTTAATAAAGTAATAATTTGTAACCAATTACATTTCCAAAGTAAACTTCCCAACATACCTTCACTGTTTACAAAAGAGTGTTGGCCTGTAGCCCATGATTTTTATCATTTGTAATATTTAAAAGAGAATATCACCCTGAGACATGTAAAGTTTTTGAGTGTCCATGAGAGATGCAAGCTTAAGTTGTCTTTCAATCACACCAATGGATTCACAAAATGCATCCAAAAATGCAAGAAAATCCTAGTACATGATGTTCAAAATGTAATTAGTAAACTATCAAAGGAAGTTGTTCTTGATGTTTACAAAGAAACTTGAGTCAGATTATATTTTATTTGCAAAAATTCTCTCAATAATGAATTCATTTCATCTCACATTTTTAAATCTATTTTTGATGCAACGGAAGAAAATGCTTTGTGAATATATTCACATCAAATTTGCTCCAAAGAGGAGAGACTTGGAAAGAATTTCAAATTGATCATTTATCAAAGGAATCACTCAAATGCTGCAATTTAAAATTATCTAGTTACAAGTGTCTTTGAAATTACTCATTTGAAAATGATTATATGCTAGGTCAGGGATTTGCAAACCTTTTAAATGCCAAGGACTCCCAAATATGATGAACTCCTTGTGAGGGACCCCTTTCCTAAAATATGAAGACAGCTTGATATTAATAAGACATTTTAAACAAGAAAACATTTAATAATTGTCTTGTAGGTGTATTGTGATTGTAATACAGCCAAAATAAAAATTATTGAAGTTGTAAATAAAAATATTTATTAAAGTTCTATTAAGTTGAGTGTAATTTTTTTTCTACCCTACTGGAGTAATGTTAAAGTGCCTTCCCACCATCGGGACAAACATTTCTGAGCATTCTGAGTAATGGTTTCAGTAGCGTTTCCTAACTATAACTTTATCATAGAGCCTGGATAGACATGAAACAGCACAGTACTGTAATAAAAATATTTTTGGCCCGATGGTGGAAAAGAACCTTTCGAGGCATAAATCTAAATAATGTTTTTTTTTAATTCCATTCAAATTTTTTAAAAAAAATGTAATTTATTTTTGTTAAAAACAATGATTGTCAGTAGAATGAAATAATCATCAACAATCACAATTTATATTATGAATCTGACCAGTCTTAAAATGAAAAGCAAAATGAAATGGTAATTATGTCTAATTCAGAAATGAACATTTTTGAACACATTGTACACTTTTAGTGCAGACCCCCTAACAAACCTTTGTGGCCCCCTGGGGTTCCCTGGACACAAACTTGAAAATACCTGTAATAGGTCATTGACCCACTGTTTTGCAGATTTGAAAGGGTTGTTTTTTTTGCATGAAATTGTGTACATACCACTTTCTAAATGCTTGATGGGGAAAAAATAAGGAATTTCCTATGACAAAATCTACAGAAAGCAGGGATAGTTCACCAAAAATGAAATTTCTCCCAAATGCCAACCAAGATGTGTATGACTTTCTTTCTACTGCAGAACACAAACAAAGATTTTTAGAAGTATATTTCAGCTCTGTTGGTCCTTACAATGAAAGTTAATGGTAACTTTTGAAGCTCCAAAAATCTCATAAAGGCCACGTAAATGTAATCCATAAAACTCCAGTAGTTAAATCCATGTCTTCAGAAACGATATGACAGGTGTTGGTGAGAAACAGATCAATATTTATGGTTATGTTTTTAACCATACATCTCCACTTTCACTTCATATTTTGAAAGGGAAAGTGGATTTAAATATTGACCTGTCATATCATTAAACCACAGGAGTTGTGGGCTTTATTTGATTTTTGGAGCATACATTTTTTTTCGTGCATTGCAAGGACTAACAGAGCTGAGATATTTTTCTAAAAATCTCCATTTGGTTTCTGCAGAAGTAAGAAACTCATACAGATCTTTGATGGCACGATGGTGCGTAAATGATAAAAGAATAACAATTTTGGGGTGAATTATCCCCTTAATAACGTAGTGCTATGCTGTTGTAATTGTCCAAGTACAGTACTGTGGAATTTAAGCTTGTTGGTAAAGTCACACGTCACGTGGAGGAGGCAGGAAGCACGTCATTGTTTACAAGAGAAACTTGCACAGAGCACAGACCAAGCGCCTTTCACAAACCAAACAGTCAAAAAACAATTTCAAAACAATATAAAATAAAATACAAAATAATGTCCGGTCTCCTCCACTTGACGCGTGACCTTACCAACGAGCTTACGTCATCCCTCTCATGAGCGCACGTCACAGAAATGTACGGAAGCGAACATTTGTCATTAAAAAGTATATAATTATTGTTTTGTTTCTCAAAATAATCAATCGTTTGGATTCAGAAGAAATGTATTTGTCGAGTGGAGTCTTTGGATTATTTTAGTGGAGTGGAACCCTAAATATGCATTTTGGACCGTCAAAAAATGAAGTACATTCACTTGCATTTTTTAAAGGAGGAGGCCTGAAATGAAATACTAAAAATCTTAAATTGTGTTTTGATAAAGAAAGAAACTCTGAGGGTGAGTAAATGTTCAGCAAATTTTCATTTTTGGGTGAACTATTCCTATAACAGCAGTAACAACAGAAAATCGTGTGTTCAACAGAACTCCCCCTGTAGATGTGGTAGTCTCTTTTATACTCCTGTCTCTTGGGCCACACCAATCTTAAGGAGATTAATCCTGGCTGGTCCACTCCTGTGGAATGTGGAGAAGAGAGAGAGAAACAAACAAAAAGGACAACACAGCAACACATATATACACAATACATCACTGGACGTAACATAAGCTGCTGTCGCACTTAACCTTTACGCAAGTACGTTCAAACTTTTAACATTCAAAAGTTAATAATAACTGTTATGATCATAATAATATATGTTCATAATTATTATTGATAAGATGCAAATGCAAATCCTTTAACAGGCATGCGCGCAGCCATGTTGTTTACATTAAAATGCTGCGTGGGATTAAGAGTTTGTCACCGCAAAGATAAGAAACTTGCCCTTACACTTGTTGCCCTGGAAGTGATTAAAATAAGTGATGGACGAACTGGGAGAAGGTTCAAGAGACTAACTAGTTCCCTATAGGCCCTACATTCTTATTTACAGCCTACATTTGTTTAAAAAAAAAAACTGTTTTGCATCAAAACAACCAGCTCAAACTAACTATAAACTTCAGAAAAACTGATCACAGTTATTCACACACAGTGGCAGGGCGGATGGCGGGGCCATGTCGTGATTCCGCACACCTGGCCCCTAATCAGGCTAATTAACCCTCGAGAGGGATAAGGGCCAACCAAAGATGGCAGTGCGACAGAGATTTACGGACAGCTGTCTGACACCTTTGTGTGTTTGTCTTTTTGGTTCAGTTTATTATTAAAATATTAATTATATTGTCAAACCGGTTCTCACATCCTCCTCTCTTATTATACCTTTACACTGGTGCCAAAACCCGGGAAGGAAGCGGCCAGAACTGGCTTGAAAATATAAATCATGACCCAAAAATTGGGATGAAATGGTATGGTTGAAAATACAATTTGAGCAGCTGTTTCATTTTGGTACCTGCTTCAGTCCCTCATTCCAGTTCAAAAGATTGTCAGTGTTTAAGACTGACAACCATATTTTTTAAGATGTGTGACTGTGTTTAGCGCTAAAATCGAAAGATTTCACTGAAAAATGACTTACATTTTGGGTTGTTTCTCACCAAAACATATTGTATGCCTTCATAAGACTTGGAACATGAAGTACAAATCACATGGACTACTTTTATGATACTTTTCATTCCTTTAAGCTTTAAAGTTAGGCGCAATCCACTGTCAATGCATTGATAAGACAGATTGAAAATTTTATTAAAATATCACCTTTTGTGTTCTGCACAAGTATGTTTGGAATCACATGAGGGTGAGCAAATTATGTATTTTAATTGTATTAATATTTTGGTCAGCTGTTTCTTTAAGAGTATAGAATGCAGTTTTCACTCTTTCATAACTGAACTTTTTGTGAATAACCATATTTAGCACTCTAAACCAGGACTTACTAAAATATTATACTGATTATGAACAAAGTCATAGTGAGTTCAGATTTGTCCTTGTAGGAGTGAAATAAACATTGGTTGTAAAAGAAAGGAAGGGAGAACATTGGTTATTATTGGTTATCATTGTTTTTAACTATTAAATCTGTTGAGGCAGCAGGCCAATCAATACTATGAAATGATATAGGGCAATAGAGCAGAAATACAGACAGCTACACATACACACAGTCAGTCACAAACATACACAGTCACACACACAATGAAGGTTTTCCAGAGTCCTGAAAATAGTTTATAAACACAAGGTCTTCCAGTGCAGTCCATATGGCCTTGCAAAACTCGACCTTCACAGTTATAGTTAGATGCAGTCAGCACTGTGTATGTGTGCTCGTAATTAGTCCCTGTTTAGAAGAACATAGGATTGCCCTACACTGACCAAAACAACAGTGCTCTGTACTAAAGTCAAGATGAGACAACTGCGGGTACAAATACAAAAGCAACACTGCTGAAATGACTTGAAGTGTACCAAGAGCAAGTAAGTAATGAACACTTAAGGTTGGTGTTGCCGGAGAAAGTGACTTAAAGGACTTGCAGACTTGTGCATCACAACCAACAAAAAAGCAAAAGTTTTTATTTACTGATGCCATTGTAGAGAGGAACTGTTCCTAGTCAGGCATGATTTATTTATACCACAAGTGAAAGTGTCCATTATCAGGTGGGTTACCAAGATAAAGCAAGTACTATTCTGCTGGTCATATGGTGTCAATATGTTGGCCACCATAAGGCAGCCTGCTCCTTTATATGATTGTAAAGAGATTCAATGGAAAGGAGGCGGAGAGAACCGGCTTGACGATGTAAATAATATTTTAATGACACACACACGACAGATATGTCCGTAAACGATCTCTCTCTAGTCGCACCACCGTCTGCCATCGGCCATTATCCCTCTTGGTGACATAATTAGCCTGATAAGGGACCGGGTGTTTATAATCACAACCCGGCCCCACCCTCCGCACTGCCACAATGATTTTCATCTAATGAGGGTATTTAATTTTTTTCATATGTACTGTTCTTTTCTTTATGTATAAAACTTTTGGATTTATTTTACACCTTTTAAGGTTGTGTAATATGTAACCTTTCTAGAATAAGTGCTATGCATTATTAACCATGCTAGAATAAAGCAAAATTTAGTTATTTACATGGTAGTTTGGTAGTTAAGCGCATGATTGCCACTGTAGATTGCAGTTTACAAAGAACAAATGGATGAAAAATAAGAATACAAAACCGAAGATTCATGTCAGGAAGCCACAAATTGATTAGGTAATAACTTAGTATGCCCAGAAGGCAGGTAAAACTGAACAACAGTGTATAGAAAACAGAAGAATGAGGGTGCTTGTCAATAATAAAAAAAAAAGTTGCTATAAATGATGTTTCTTTTCCAACAATTGTTTACAGACAGATTTTTTCACTTTTAATTGACTATCACAATTCCAGTGGGTCAGAACAGAAGTTAACAGTGCATTTAAACAGATTGGAAAATTCCACAAAATGATGTCAAGCCTTTAAGCAATTAGCTTCTGATAGGTGTACTGAATTGGAGGTGTATCTGTGGAGGGCTACCTAAAACTCAGTGACTCTTTGCTTGAAATAATGGGAAAATCAAAATAAATCAGCCAAGACCTAAACAAAAACAAAAGTCTTGTTCATCCTTGGGAGCAATTTCCAAATGCCTTAAGGTGCCACGTTCATCTGTACAAACAATAGTATGCAAGTATAAACACCATGGGACCACGCAGCCACAATACTGTTCAGGAAGGAGTCACATTCTGTTTCCTAGAGTTGAATGTAGTTTGGTACGAAAAGTGCAAATCAATCCCATAACAACAGCAAAGAATCTTGTGAAGATGCTGCAGAAAAATGGTAGACAATTATCTATATCCACAGTAAAATGAGTCCTATTTTCACATAACCTGAAAGGCTGCTCAGCAAAGAAGAAGCCACTGCTCCAAAACAGCTATAAAAAAAAGTCAATACATAAGTGCACATGGAAACAAATATCTTTCTTTTTGGAGAAATTTCCTCTGGTCAAATGAAACAAATATTTAACTGTTTGGAGGAAAAAGGGTGAGGCTTGCAAGCCGAAGAACACCATCCCAAATGTGAAGTATGGGGGTGGCAGAATCATGTTGTGGGGGTGCTTTGCTGCAGGAGGGACTGGTGCACTTCACAAAATAGATGGCATAATGAGGAAGGAAAATTATGTGGATATATTGAAGTAACATCTCAAGACATCAGCCAGGAAGTTAAAGCTCTGTCGCAAATGGGTCATCCAAATGGACAATGACCCCAAGCATACCTCCAAAGTTGTGGCAAAATGGCTTAAGGACAACAAAGTCAAAATATTGGAGTGGCCATCACAAAGCCCTGACCTCAATCCAATAGAAAATTTGTGGGCAGAACTGAAAAGCATGTGCGTGTAAGCGTAGCGAACGGGACCTACGTCCGCTTAGTAGGGGTAAATCACTCTTCCCCGAATGGCTGGAAATCAGAGGAGCCAAGTCCCTAACTCCCAGACCTATTAATCTCGTGTCTACTCTGCCCACTCAGTAAAGCACAATAGCTTAGGCTTTAGGGTTTGGACCTGTCACGGTGGAGACCTAAAGTACAGAATATCAGTAGCCTAACTGTCAGTGTGTGTGACTTAACTTGTATTCCCCCTTCCTACTATACTTTACAGACAGCGGATGAGACAACCCTACTTCAGGGAAGATGGAAAAAAACTTCACAATAAAAGCAATAGTATAAAAGTTGAGAAATTAGTGGTTATTTATTATACTAAATACCAGTATTCTAATACTGAGTAAAATAATAATAATAATAATAATAATTATTACTAAAAAAAAAAAAAAAAAAAACAGAAAAAATAAAAATATATTTTTCTAAATCAAATGTAATACGTATAGGAATTGTTTCCCTATCAACCTGTAACCCTCATAAAATGTTCAAACCCTTGTATTAACATCCACTTCACCAGAGTGGCTCAATAACACTTTGAAAGTTTTACTTAACAACATCAGCATGTATCTAAATACACTGCAGAAAAACCTCAAATGCAAATAACAGCAGTATATACTTGTGAATGAAACCTCATAAACAGTTTCGCACAATACACTCAACACTCCATGACCAACCTCAGTTCAATGTTCCTTTTGGTTCGGATTGTCCACGTTATGTATGTGCCGACCGTACACCAATTAACAGAACATGTCCATCATGAGGGCGTTGCTATCCCGTGACAATGGTGGAGTCATGTGTGGCAGGGTAGCCTATTACTCATCAACCGCACCGTGTATCAATGGCGCGGGAAATAGAGGGAGAGAGCGGGTGAGATTAGCCACGTACACGTCCGGGGCTATAGCAGTGAACTGGCTGGTTGTCTTCCTTCCCTGGCGTGAACAGCTTCCAACGTTGGCGACGAGCTAGTAGCTAAATAATCAACACTTTGCACTACCTAGCGAGAACGGATGCCTCGCACTATGCGAACTATACTTGTTGACGAAATGATGACGGATGAATCTTCAGTACAGATGGCGTGGAGTCTTCCGCTCTTACACACGCCACTCAAGCCGTAACTGTTCCGTCACTCAGTCCAAAACATGTAGCACAAGCAATAACTAAGAGCTAAACTGTTATTTACTGAGTTATCATACCGAAATCTCCGTCAGCATGGGACCCATCCGAACGCCGCCATCCTCTCTCGTTCTTTCGTTTTTCTGCCTTTTCTTTGTCCCGCCCTCTCCTCTCATTCACCAGTGCACTCGCCTGCAAGTCATTCATTGGCCGAGTCTATATCCAAATTCCTGTGTGCGATTGGTTGAGAATATTCTGGGGAATTTCTTCATGTTATCGTGGGGCTACATATCAAGAAATATGTGCACACTCTGGGTGTACACCTACATTCCCCCCTTCCAAACCCTGCCACATCACAGACTTCACTGTTTGAGTCCATTGCTAAACCACAGTGAATGTTCCTATCATATTTTTTTTTTTATTTTTTTTTTTTACAATGTAACATCAATACATCCAGAACAGAAGTACACATGCATTCATTTCTTTTAGACTTTCGTTAGTGTAAAACAAAATCACATAACAAAACATAACAAAGGAAAAGGAGCTCACTTCAGAACATACCCCTCCCGATATCTAACAGGTAACTGACCCCTAGTGTTCCTCTGTGGGCGTCTCACTATTACAGACTCATTATCTGACTCGGAGTTATCTGCATCCTCAGCTAAACTCCCCATAACAGACCCCTCCCCAGAGCTAGCATAAGAGGCTCCCCCACTTTCATGATCAGATACCTTCCCCAGGCTACCACCCAAGACTGCCTCTGGCTCAACATCCCGTAGCTCCCCTTGACTAGCCCCCATACTCTCGCCCGGTGTTGGTGCATTGTGTGTAGGGTACCAGGAATGCAAACTAACCCTACAGAGTCAGTGTCTGAACCAGATGCAACTCTTTTGTGCCTGGGAGCAACTGCTCTGATAGGTGTCTGAAAGGTGCAATGCTTCATCTGATTTCGGAGCACTACTTTTGACGGCCCCCCAGTTTCGGGCCTGACTGTGAAGACAAGTCGGGGTGATTCTGCTTGACAACTAAATATGGCTCTGGCTCCCACTTGTCTTGGATCTTGTTCCTTCCCCTTGGTCGATGATTCCTTAGCAGTACTCGATCCCCCGACCTGACAAGTGCAGCGCGTGACTTTCGATCGTAGAGCCGTTTGCGTCGCCGGGACGCATCCTGAGCGGCATCCCCAGCCGCATCTGCTGCGACTTTAAGCCTCTCGTGGTGGTCGAGGACCCAATCATCGAGGTTGTCAATGTCACTGGGCTCCAAGTCTCTTCCCCCCAGAATGTCCTGAGGCAGTCGTGCATCTCGCCCGAAGAGTAGATAAAACGGGGAGTACCCTGTCGAGGAGTGAACATGACTGTTATAAGCCATCACAAGCTCAGGAAGATACTCCTTCCAATTGCGTTTCCTCTCTGGCGTCAACGTTCGGAGCATATCATGCATCGTTCTATTGAATCGCTCGCATTGAGCGTTGCCCTGGGGGTGATATGGGCTTGTACGACTCTTGGAGATGCCATAGATACGACAGAGTTCTTTGATGACACTGGCTTCAAAGCTGCGCCCCTGGTCTGAGTGAAGCCTAGAGGGGCAGCCATAATACACAAACCAGTGCTTGACGATGGCCCTGGCTGTGGTTTTAGCAGACTGGTCTTTCGTGGGTACAGCCATCGTAAACCGTGTGAACATGTCAGTCATGACTAACACATTCTCATAGCCACCCACAGACACCTCTAATCGGGTGTAATCCATGGCCAGTACCTCCAGAGGTGTGGTCACATTAGTGCATGTCAAAGGGGCTCGGATAGCTGGAAATACGTCTTTGGCAAGTGCACAACGCTTACACTGCTTCACCCACTCATGTACGTCTCTGCTCATTGAGGGCCAGTAAAAATTGCGTGTCATACGTGCAAGTGTACCCTTCTGACTAAAATGACCCCCATGCTCATGTTCCATACTGAACACATGTTTCCGCAGAGCCTCTGGTAATACCAACTGGTGTAACTCCTCACCATCTCTGGGGTCACAAATGTTACGAAAAAGGACACCATGACGGATGCTCAGTCGATCCCGTTGTGATGCCAGTTTTTTTTCCTCTGGAGCCATTTCCCGTAACTGGTTCTTATTGGGCCATGCATTAGATTTTGTTGCCCTTGCTATAGGGCCCACGACAGGATCCTCGGCCTGAAGTTGCTGAAGATCCTCACAGCTATATCCAGAAACCTCCGCTGTAACAGCAGCTTGTGAAGCCACCTGCACACTAGGCTTTCTTGCATTTGTCTTCTGTCCAGGCCATAGACAGGCACGCACTTCCTCAGCCTGAATAACCAGAAAGTCTTTATCAGTGTCACTGACCTCAGGCTCCTGTGCTTGAGGGAGCCGAGACAGCACGTCCGCATTTGTGTTCTCCCTAACAGGCTTATAATGCACTTCAAAATCATATTCTGCTAACTGGGCGACCCACCTCTGCTCCACCGCCCCCAGGTTAGCCGTTTCGAGATAGCGCAGAGGATTATGATCGGTCACCACAACAAATCTAGAATATATTAAGTCGTCCCGGAATTTTTCGGTTACTCCCCATTTAAGGGCTAGTAACTCGAGCTTAAATGCACTATAATTTTTGTCATTCCGCTCAGAACCCCGGAGGCCTCGACTAGCAAATGCGACCACGTGCTCCACCCCCTCTTGCCGCTGGCTGAGCACTGCCCCCAACACAAGAAGGCTCCCATCGGTGGTAAGGGTGAAAGGGAGTGAAAAGTCAGGGTACGCAAGTACCGGAGATGACGTAAGGTGCTCCCTTAGCTTATCAAAGGCTTCTTGACACTCTCTACTCCACACAAAGGGAACAGACTGGCCTCCACTGTCTTTCTTGCCCTTTCCCATTAGAGAATGTAACGGCTTTGCTAACTGGGCGAAGTTCGGAACGAAACGCCTGTAATATGACAAACCCCACCACTTGCCGCACATCTTTTGTATTCCTGGGCACCGGCCAGTCACGGAGTGCTTTGACCTTTTCCATGTCTACTTTGACACCCTCCGCAGAAACAATATGGCCCAAGAATTTGACTTCTGACTTTAGCAGGAAACACTTGCTCGGTTTAAGCTTAAGCCCATGTTCCTTCAGACGAGTGAATACCACGTCCAGTTTCTCACAGTGGCTATCAAAATCGCTGGAAAAGACCAGTACATCGTCCAGGTATATTAGTAACACGTCAAATGCCAGATCGCCTAGGACGACCTCCATTAGCCTCTGAAATAAGGCAGGGGCATTGCAAAGACCAAACGGCATTCTAGTCCACTGGTATAGGCCAAACGGGGTGGTAACAGCTGTTTTCTCCTGATCGTCTTCATGAACAGCCACCTGAAAATAGCCTGCTGTCAAATCTAGCGACGAGAAGAGCTTCGCCTTTCCAAGGGCATCTAAGGACTCCTCAACCCTCGGGAGCGGGTAGGCGTCCTTCAACGTGACACTGTTTAGCTTACGGTAATCGCAACAGAACCGTACAGATTGGTCTGGCTTAATGACAATTATTGCAGGGGAGGCCCATGGGCTGCAGCTTTCTTTCAGTACCCCCTGTGCGACCAAGTCCTGCACGTGTTTCTTAAACTCTTGAAATATGTGTGGAGGTATACGCCAGTGCCTTTGCTTAATCGGCCTTGCATCTCTAGTCTGAATATGGTGAGTCACCGTGGTGGTGTACCCAAAATCGCTTTTATGCTCTGAGAACACATCCCGGTGTTTCTTGAGAAGATTGTCCAGCTTTTGCACCTGAGGTGGGGTCAGACCCTCGAGATTTGCGTGTACCGGAACAGACAATGGTCCATCCCCCTCTACTGACTCGACCTCTCCACGGCTGACCTTCCTCACGTACACTTCTCCATTCACCTCCTCCACGGACACCACTTCCCTTGGTACGATCACATCGGGTTTACTCAACTCTGCCACTCTGCATCTTGGGAACAATGTGATGGTCTTCTCACTTGAGTTGAGTATGCGCACTGGGACCTTCCCCTCAGTAGCCTGGGCCAGAACATTTGCCACCAGTAGACCACGAGGGAGACTGGCACTGGCAGACGCCTCCACCAGCACTTTGCATGTTGCTCGGGGTGGTATCCTACAGCGACCTTCGATCACCTTTTCACTGAATGGGGGAATGGTGACAGCCTGCTTCCCTGCGACTTTTACGAACCCTATCCATCCGTTTGGGCCCACACACCGTTCCTCCTCTTCCATGGTGGCCAGTATACGGCGTAGGCTGGCCTGGCCTGGCTGTGGAGTACCTCGGTCCAGCTTCTTAACACCCTTGAAATCAGTCAGGAAGCCCTTGAGCTCTCCGATTACGTTCATTCCCAGAATGCCGGGTGGTTTTCCCCCTTGCCGCTGCAACTGTCCTTCAGCACAAAAACACACCGACCCTTCAACAGCCTGCCCATACACTCAATATCCGCCTCCAGACACCCGACCACTGGAATTTCAAGGCCATTAGCCGCTGTTAGACGAACCCATTTAGCTGGTGACAGACAGCACTCGGTCCCCTGGAAATGTTCCCTGAAATAACTCTCTGGAATGGTAGTGACCTCGGAACCAGTGTCTAAAAGGCAGCTGGTCTTTACACCATCTATCCAAACATCAATTGTGAAGCACTCCCCAAATGCACCACTAGAAGTTGCTGAGTCCCTCTCACTGGTCTGGGTAACAGCTTTAATGCCAGCTGAAACCAAACCACTAGGGCTTTGTGTGTCATTTTCGGCTTGACACTCTGTTGTAGCAACGGCTGCCATCCTTGCTCTATGCTCGGCTGGTTTACTCTGCCGACACGTGCGGCTTGTGTGACCCGGTTTATTGCAGGAATAGCAAATGAGTCGCCCTTCATCATCTCTTAGAGGTGGTCTAGCAGGTCTAGTGGGCATTGCAGCCTGCTCCCTTCCATGAACTGCTTTGTAGAGTTCCTCCTGGCGGGCAGCAAGGTTTTGGATAGCTTCGTATAGTGATGTCAGGGTCAGTGGAGAAGAGGCTTCTTCAGCCGCTGCTGCGTTAACTGTTCCTCGCACTGGGCCTCTGGCAGCTGTAGGCGCCTCCTCCTCTTCTTCCGACCACGTGATGGCAGCTTGCATCAGGTCAAAGAAGGACAGTGTGGGTTGCGCTTTCTCCTGTCTCTTTGTTTCACGCCGTAAAAAGTCATCTCTTAGCCCAAGTACAAATTGTTCTTTCAGCATTTTGTCTGGATCTTGAACTCGCTCCGGGTCTCGCCGTTTCAGCTTACTCAGTTTCTCCTGAAGATCATAAGCGTAGGCACGTATCTTTTCACCTGGGCCTTGCTTCCTGTCATAAAACTCTCTAAGGCGAGCACCAACAGGAACCTTGTCGCCATATGTTTTCTCCAGAACTTCGAAGACTTTTGTGATATCAGTATTTTCTTCACTTAACAGAAACTTAACTGTCAGTTTTGCCTCACCCTTGAGGTGCTGCCTGAGCAACTCGATTTTATCTTCTTCTGGAACCCTGGCTATCTTGAAACTAGACTTCATGGATGCTATCCACTCCTCAACACATGGCTCACCTTGGGCTGGGCTACCGGTGAAATCAGAACATTTTCTCTCTCTTGGAATATACAAAGACTCGGGGGTTTTGGCCTGCTGTTCGATTACAGTCTTAGCCATCAACAGAGCCTCCCTCTGATCTTGTCTGGCCTGATCAAGAAGTGCCGCTTGTTCCCCCAGCCTAGCTGTCTGAGCTGTAACTATTTCCTGGAGATCCTTAAATTGCTTCCTTAACTCTTCCATCTCAGCCATGGAGCATAAACTGTAAAGCTACAAAAAGTCGATCCTGTTCGTGACAGCCAATATGTAGCGAACGGGACCTATGTCCGCTTAGTAGGGGTAAATCACTCTTCCCCGAATGGCTGGAAATCAGAGGAGCTAAGTCCCTAACTCCCAGACCTATTAATCTCGTGTCTACTCTGCCCACTCAGTAAAGCACAATAGCTTAGGCTTTAGGGTTTGGACCTGTCACGGTGGAGACCTAAAGTACAGAATATCAGTAGCCTAACTGTCAGTGTGTGTGACTTAACTTGTATTCCCCCTTCCTACTATACTTTACAGACAGAGGATGAGACACCCCTACTTCAGGGAAGATGGAAAAAAACTTCACATTAAAAGCAATAGTATAAAAGTTGAGAAATTAGTGGTTATTTATTATACTAAATACCAGTATTCTAATACTGAGTAAAATAATAGTAATAATAACTAAAAAAAAATAAATAAATAAATAATATATTTTTATAAATCAAATGTAAAACGTATAGGAATTGTTTCCCTATCAACCTGTAACCCTCATAAAATGTTCAAACCCTTGTATTAACATCCACTTCACCAGAGTGGCTCAATAACACTTTGAAAGTTTTACTAAACAACATCAGCATGTATCTAAATACACTGCAGAAAAACCTCAAATGCAAATAACAGCAGTATATACTTGTGAATGAAACCTCAGAAACAGTTTCGCACAATACACTCAACACTCCATGACCAACCTCAGTTCAATGTTCCTTTTGGTTCGGATTGTCCACGTTATGTATGTGCCGACCGTACACCAATTAACAGAACATGTCCATCATGAGGGCGTTGCTATCCTGTGACAATGGTGGAGTCATGTGTGGCAGGGTAGCCTATTACTCATCAACCGCACCGTGTATCAATGGCGCGGGAGATAGAGGGAGAGAGCGGGTGAGATTAGCCACGTACACGTCCGGGGCTATAGCAGTGAACTGGCTGGTTGTCTTCCTTCCCTGGCGTGAACAGCTTCCAACGTTGGCGACGAGCTAGTAGCTAAATAATCAACACTTTGCACTACCTAGCGAGAACGGATGCCTCGCACTATGCGAACTATACTTGTTGGCGAAATGATGACGGATGAATCTTCAGTACAGATGGCGTGGAGTCTTCCGCTCTTACACACGCCACTCAAGCCGTAACTGTTCCGTCACTCAGACCAAAACATGTAGCACACGAAATAACTAAGAGCTAAACTGTTATTTACTGAGTTATCATACCGAAATCTCTGTCAGCATGGGACCCATCCGAACGCCGCCATTCTCTCTCGTTCTTTCGTTTTTCTGCCTTTTCTTTGTCCCGCCCTCTCCTCTCATTCACCAGTGCACCCGCCTGCAAGTCATTCATTGGCCGAGTCTATATCCAAATTCCTGTGTGCGATTGGTTGAGAATATTCTGGGGAATTTCTTCATGTTATCGTGGGGCTACATATCAAGAAATATGTGCACACTCTGGGTGTACACCTACATTCCCCCCCTTCCAAACCCTGCCACATCACAGACTTCACTGTTTGAGTCCATTGCTAAACCACAGTGAATGTTCTTATCATATAAGGAAGCCTACAAATCTGACTCCGTTACAACAGTTCTGTCTGGAGGAATGGGCCAAACTTTCCAGCAACTTATTGTAAGAAGCTTGTGGAAGGCTATCCAAAACATTTGACCCAAGTTGAACAATTTAAAAGGCAATGCTACCAAATACTAACAGAGTGCATGTAAACTTCTTACCCACTGGGTATGTGATGAAAGAAATAAAAGCTGAAATAAATAAATCTCTCTACTATTATCCTGACATTTCACATTCTTAAAAAAAAAAAAAAAAATAGTGATCCGAACTGACCCAAGACAGTTTTCTATGATTAAATGTCAGGACTTGTGAAAAACAGAGTTTAAATGTATTTGGGTAAGGTGTATGCAAACTTCTGACTTCAACTGGATATACCTTTGATATCGAAGGTGTCTAATCCACTACTAGAAGAAAGAAATATCCAACTTGACAGCACGTACTTCACTCCTTCCCTTATTGCAGCCATCTACTCTAGTCTAGGGATAGGCAATACCACTTATTTTCTTTTAAATTTGATACCAAGTACTTTTAGGCCAATATCTCCGATATCAATATCAATACCTCTGTTAAATTAAATATTTATGAATTCTTTGGACAAAATTAGTAACTTAAATTATTACTTAAATATGTTATATGTTCATAGGCCTAAATAGAAAATTATTAGGCTGCTTTGTTTACCCTTTCAAATTAGTAAGTATAAGCCACATATAAAACCTCAAAATGAACCATAGATATTATAATATGGTTACCATTACTAAAACCAATTTACCATATGGATACTATAGTAATGCTGTAGTAAAACCATGGTTAATTGTATCAAAACCTTGTTTTTGCCAAAAAAAAAAAAAAACATTGTTACTACAGTTGTTTACTACAGTCATGGATGATAAATTACTACAGTAAATCCATGGTAAGTTTTCATAAGGGTATCATTTATTAAGGAGGATTACAGATCATTATCAATATTTTAACAACTCAATTAAAACAACCAATTTAAATAAACTTGTAAAAATTGTCAAAAAAAAAAAAAACACCATTATGTCACATCTAGGTTTGTCATTACTTAATGTGAATAACTCCAGATGCTGTTTTTCTGTCATTACCTCAGGGAAGCACTGCTCCGACTTTGAATAAGTGCTTTGACTGAAAGGGTGAATCTATATTTTTATGTGAGGATCGACATTCTTGAAACCATATCAGTATCGGAACTATGGATACTTTAGTATCGATCCACCCATCCCTACTCTCGTCTACTTTCAAGGCGATGCGTTTGGCATCTCAAACGAGCCTATATACTCACACTGGTCTATTATTATAGTAACACGATGGCACGTAAAAACGAATTTAACCATGACTGGTTGTTTACATGTCTCAGTCGCTTCATATGCAAGCAGGCGATTCTCTGTATCTTCAAGAAACAAATCGGCCTAAGGGGAACATTTTTCGGTCGATGGCGATAATTAAAAAGTAAAAATATCTGCCGATTTGTCGGCCTCAGTGATATATTGGTCAACCCTAACTACATCCGTTGACCATTGGCTGCAGTTGGGCATTCTAATATCTCCCATTCATTTTAACAGAACTGGCCCATCTCTGCAAAATAGTCTGGTGAAACTTCAAGGTAAAAGCGCTTCACAAGTGCTACAAATAAATGCCTCATTCACTATGCACTGTATGTACAATTGGTTTGATTAGTTTTTTTTTGTTGAGGAAATGCGATTGCTAACGTGGACATGCCATCCATGGTTGCTCGACTACAGTGTGTAGTTTCCTTCTTCCTAATATATTTACAATTTCTTAATGCCCATTACTAAAATTTGATGACTAAGCAGAAATCAGAAGAAACTGCTCTCTACCATTTAAAATACATGTAAAGGGGTTAATGGAAAGGAGGTGGCGAGAACCGGCTTGACAACAAAAAGATAAACACACAAAGATGTCAGACAGCTGCCTGTAAATAAATCAATCAATCAATCTCTCTCTCTCTCACTGCAGCTTCTCTTCAGCCTTTATCCCTCTCAGAGGCTTGATTAGCCTGATTAGGGGCCGGGTGTGCACACTGCAAAAAATGATTTTCTAGACAAGTATTTTTGTCTTGTTTTCCTATCAAATTGTCTAAACTTTCTTAAAACATGATTTATTTATTTGTCAAGCAAAATGGGATGACTTATGACATCTCATATGAAGTGATAGTTGCCCTCACTATACTCTGAAATGATTCAATGGACCAATCAAGTAAGTCAATTTAAATGTTCCAAGAATATTTAACAATATTTAATTTATTTTTTGGAGTTTTTTAAACTTAATTAATTATTGTCCTTACAACACTGAATCATTGCAAATTTAATTGGTCCCTTTGGTCTTGTATGTTGACATGATGCATTCTCTTGATCGTCAAAACTTGTCTAAATTTGAGAGAGTGATTCACACTTTAAAGGTTATTTTTTTTATTTATTCTGAATAAAATAATTTTGATATGAAATCCTAGACTTATTCTCATACTGTGAATTTGGCAACAGTAGGTCGTTCTTCAAAAGCTCTTCTGCTGAAATCAGTCTGTGCTTATCAAAATTTGAGATCACTGCCCCCAGTGAAAGTGTTGTTGAATGTATGGGCATGTGAATAACTCTTCTCCAACCCTAAACCTAACTGTCAACAGCATAAAATATTTATTTTAGAGTTATGTGTTCAAATTTTAATTTATGAAAAAATGTGTGGAGTATGACACTAGTCAGTATTTGGCAGTATTGGGAGCACTTGTGTACCAAATAGCTATTCCAAAAATATGAGGATATTGCAACTATAGTTACGAGGATAGAATTCACACACACACAAAAAAAAAAATCATCCAAGAGAATACATTACTGATTATAATTTTAGTCTTGTAATTTGTAATCAGTACAAAATTTTAATTCAGAAGTAATCTATCCAGCACTGATCATATGTTATAGTCAATTGTACAGTATATACCACAACATGGTGCCATGACTCAAAATTGTGATTAATGCCAATTAACAAGTTATGCAAAAACATAAGTTTTTAAGTACGTAATAATTCTATTAAACATAATGCCTTCTCAGAAATATGTTAGTTGCCAATATCTTGGAAATGATGTTATTTGGCAGTATTGGGTTGATTTCAGGATACATTCAATTTCAGAAGTAGCATGTCGATTTTTGTGTGATCATATTGGAAATGCAAAGTCTACAACTTTTGGGCAATGCGGCATCTCATCCAATCACAACACAGCCTCCGCTTTATAAGGCAGCTGAAGTGTTTCTCATTGTTTCTTCCATTGTTGTTACATCACATGCCATGCCTCGCTTCTCCATACAACAGTCGCTTCATGTCAGATTATACATCATAATCTACTCATCATGATGTTCACACTCCTCAGAGCATTTGGTTTCCATGAAGAAATGTGCTAAGTTCCCTCCCTCTGGGGGGGGGAGAAATCATTAATGTAAATAGCTGGTGGTCGATGGGGTTCTAGGATTTCTGCTGTCAATGTTCTCAAATATATGTGCATAATTTTCCTTATACTGCATCAATATACCTTTTCAAGAGGCAATATTTGATTTTACAGTTCTGGGTTCTCAGTGATCTGCTAGCGTGCTGGCCAGGTACATGAGTAACTGAGCCCTGGGCATTCTCTCATGTGGGTATTCATACTCAACATCATGCATAAGTTCTTCAATGTATGGGGTCCGTTAAATCCGTTAAGACGATGTTTCTGGCGTTCTGTCAGTGCTCCTATCGCACATTAAATCACAGTTTTCTTGAATTCTGCATCCTTGTTCCTCTTAAAGGGGAAGTATCATCCGTAGCTGTAGGCCCAGTTCCCTTACGACTTCAGTCCACTTGACATTGCGTTTACTAATGCAAATGGGGAGTGCCTTCAAACACAACCTATTTGAAACATCTCTACAATAACGCCAATATTCTAATACCGGCTATGGTGTTTGAGCTCCACCTGTTTTGGAGCAAAACTGACCGATTGTTTCGGCGCGAATGGACCACTATAAAACAGGTGCACACACACGCACACACACACACACCATTTCCTCAGAATTTCTTCCTACAGGACAGCGATTACCTTCTATCTTCGCTGTCCATTCACACCAGTCAGCGGACGGAATCTTCACAGCAGCAAGAAGAATCTCCACTCCCCTGCAGTGCTCCGGCGAACATCACTCCACCTCGCTGATGAACAGACCTCAGCATCCTGATTCTCTGCAGCGCGTCGGCAGGTGTAGAGTATCCTTTTTAAGCAAATACTTGTGTTATAAATAAGTTATATAAGTTCTAGATATTTATATATCTAGAAGAGCCACTTACGTGTTCGCGTCTTTTTCAAGATGTCGTTCCGTAAGTGTTCCTTGTGCGAGAGACAAATCCCGCAGTCAGACAAGCTTGAGAGCTGCGTTTTCTGTCTGGGCCACGCCCACGCAGAGTCAGCTCTCATGGAGACAGACTGTCCTCACTGCGAGGACATGTCTCAAGTCACTTCGCTCACGAATCACCCTCGTTCTGAGGGACGATTCAGCCTCTCGCGCCCTTCCACCCGCCTCTTCTGTGATTCCCGAGAGTTCATACAAGGGGACACGGCGGGGATGCGAAGTCGAGCAGGATGAACTTGAGGTGGATTTTGTGCCGGCACAAAATTCCGAGCCCCTCAATCTCCACGAAGTGCATATTTCCCCATACGCCCGGCCCTCTGAAGGAGCGTGCAGCCTCGTCACGTTTGGTGGATTTGATACTGGGGATAAGGATGATAATGACGATGCCATGTCTCTCGCCGCATCAGGCGACTGGTCAATGGATGATGCTACTGCCCATCCCCCCAGCGAGGGCGAGGACCATGTATGCACCACTGACAGGGAGATGCTTCTCGTCCTTGCAAGGGCGGTCGAAGAACTCAAATCTCGAGTGGTCTCCCCCAGAGGTACCAGGACAGTCTCACCTTGATGAGTGGTTCTTGCAGTCCGGACGCCGTCAAGCAGCCGCGCCCCGAACTAAGTCCTGGAATGTGCCCCTCTCAGCGCGCAGTGACTACGTTCTCTCGAACATGGACCACGGGGAAAAGAAAGGCTATGCCGAACTTCCCCCGGTGGAGGAGGCGGGTAGCAGCACATCTCTGCCCAACGAGTAGCAGGGCATGGAAATCATGCCCCATTCAACCTTCTAAGCCGTGTAGGCAGACGTGCTCCTGACGGACGCAATGCTTTGAAGCAGAAAATGGAGCCCATCGTTCCCTCCGGTGCTCCGAAGGCAACTTGATTGGAGACACAAAACACTGTTCCCCACCTCCCCACTGCTATTCGTCGGGAGAGGAATATTGTTGTTCACAATGTTTTAAATGATGTTGTTTCTGTGTCATATGCAATAAAAAAAATGCAATAAAGAATACAGCACTCGTTGCAAATGCATGAGATGCTCATACATTCTCAAAAAAGAGATAAAATTATATCATACAGTGAGCAACCCAAAGTGTCCTCTGTCCCATTACGCGGATGCGTGGTGAGCCCTAACGGGCATTTCAGAATGGGTGCAAAAAACTATTGAACATGGCTATTTAATCCAATTTGCTCGCCGGCCACCCCGTTTCAAATGGCACGGTTTCGTCCGAAGACGTGCCAGCGTTACGAGCCGAAATACAATCTAATCGTGAAAAACGAGATAGAGATTGTGTCAAATTGTCAAGCACAAAAAGGGCTTTACAGCCATTATTTTCTTGTCCCAAAGAGAGACGGCGGACTTCGGCCAATCCTGGATCTGAGACATTTAAATCGTGCACTTATAAAGCACCCATTCAAAATGATTACTCAAACTAATTCTAATCGCATGTATGCCCACACGATTGAAGGATGAAGGATGCGTACTTCCATATCCAAATAGTACAGCATTACAGGATGTTTTTGAGATTCGCGTTCAAGGGAACAGCATATCAATTCAAAGTCCTGCCCTTCAGACTGTCTCTGGCTCCTCGCACATTTACGAAACGCAACAAAGCGGTGCTCGCCCCTCTGAGACTGAGCAGCATACGCATATTGAACTACCTCGACGATTGGCTGTTACTAGCACAATCAGAGGCTCTGTTATGCCAACACAGAGACTTACTGCTTCAGCATCTAAACAGCTTGGGCCTCAATGTAAACTGGGTGAAGAGCACGCTCTCTCCCAGCCGAAATATCTCCTTTTTGGGAGTCCGCCTCGACTCCACGAGCAGGCACGTGCACCTCACGAGCGAGCCCGTACAGGCTATTCTACAGTGTGTGTGTCTCAGTTCAAACTGGGGAGAACACTTCCTATGGGAAGCCGTTTCAGAAAGCATTGGGATTTATGGTGGCGGCATCGGCCGTCATTCTATTAGGTCTCTTACACATGAGACAACTTCAGTGCTGGCTGAAGCGCCATCTGCCACATCATGCTTGGCGCCAAGGGCGCATGCGTATCACTATATCACGCTGCTGTATGGTTGCATTGGCAACATGGACAACTCCTGCATTTTACCACCTCTATAAGTTCCTAAAAGGAGCAAGACGATTAAACCCGCCTTGGACAGCTACAATCCCGACTTGCGACTTAACTTCAGTCCTAAAAGCTCTCGCAGGGCCCCCCTTCGAGCCTTTGGAATCTGTTGATTTGCGCATGCTTTCCGTTAAGACCACACTACTGCTGGCTCTGACCTCATTAAAACGGGTCGGTGACGTACATGCATTATCAGTTAACAATTCTTGTCTGGAATTTGGCCCCGGTCATTCAAGAGCCACTTCAAACCCAGGAAAGGCTATGTACTCAAGGTTCTGACCCTTCAAAGCGCAAGTGGTTCACCTCCAGGCATTCTTCCGTCCACAATTTAATTCAGATGAGGAACAATCATTGCATTTGTTATGCCCTATGCGGGCGCTACGTGCATACGTTGAGGGTACTTGCCAGTTCAGACTGAGATCAGCTCTTTATATGCTATGAAGGACGCACAAAAGGAATGTCCATCTCCAAGCAAAGATTTTCTCACTGGAAAGTCGATGCAATTACACTGGCTTACAAATCGCATGGTCAGACTTGCCCAATTGGTGTTAAAGCACACTCAACTAGAGGCATGGCCTACTCATGGGCATGGACGAATGGTGTGTCCTTACAAGACATATGTTTTGCAGCAGGATGGTCCTCACAAAACACGTTCGCAAGGTTTTACAACCTAGACGTAACGTCTCTTTCTTCACAAGTCCTCTATGTTTAGAGCACTTGATATTCATTGGCCATATAGATAGATAGATAGATATTACTTATGCTTTCTTTTTAAGTACGGGCTCCGCATCATTTACACAACCGCCTGCATTCAGGCTGTTATAATTCCTTAAGTCACAAGCACTTCATTATAAATATACTCCCTTCCCGGCTGGTTTCATAAGGAGTAATTCATACTATATGGCTATAGCTCATATATTCATTATGAGTGCTCTCCTCCTGGCCATCATGAGGGTCACTCACTGCGGCATACTCATGTCGGATGTCGTCCCATAAGACTGCGCCGCCATGTTCCCTCTTAGGAAGTTATGTCATGTAGTGCGGCGTGATGGGATTCTGTTCCCCATATGCGTTAGTAAACTCAATGTCAAGTAGACTGAAGTTGTAAGGGAACGTCTCGGTTATGTACGTAACCTCGGTTCCCTGAGATGAAGGGAGCAAGACATTGCGAACGCTAGCCACACCACAAGACTCAGAGTTCTTGAGGCACGAGCAATGTGCTCCTTGTTCTCAGTCAGAAACTCTGAGGAAATGGTGTGTGCGCACCTGTTTTATAGTGGTCAGTTTGCGCCGAAACAAGCGGTCAGTTTCACGCCAAAACAGGTGGGGCTCAAACACCATAGCCAATATTAGAATATTGGCGTTATTGTAGAGAGGTTTCAAATAGGTTGTTCAAAAAAGTTTAAATAAACTAACACAAAAGAAATGGTCTGAACTGTGCCTACCTTTAAATTGCCGAATCCATGAAAAGGCAAGAATTGCATGTACATTAACTTGAACATCATTCATGAACTTGAAAATGTGGTCAGAGACTCTCTTATTTTCAATTCCATTGAAGTACTTTTTTTTTTAGTCCATGAGCTTTCGTTTTTTTGTATACATGTGGGTTCACTCCATGGATTTTCTTGTCTCGCTTTCCAGCAGCAACTTTTGATCCAGTTTCCGGGTTAATTCCCACAATTCCTCTGTGAAAAACTCCCACAACATCCAATTATCAAAAAACAGCATATACTCAAACAATAACATACAAAATTTGTCAGACAAAGCTAAGTGTCACTTTAAATCACATTTCATTCAATGAAGAGTTAGGATCATTGTGGCAGCGGGGGCAGGGTCAAGCGCCCGTCCGGAGAGGGAAAGCGGTAAGGGCGCTTGCACCCGAGCTAAATTATGTCTAACACCTGTCTCTAATTTCAGTGAGCACGGGGAGATCGGCATAAAAAGAGAGCTTCACTACCTCCAAGAGAGAGAGAGAGGGCTCATCCGCCCTTGGGATCGCCGCCATGTGGTCCTCTGCAAGCTGGACGGCTGCCTCCAGCGACGCCGGGCGGTGGCACTGGACCCACTCCGCTGTTCTCCTGGGCAAGCGTTGAATAACCTGCTCCAGCACCACCTGATCGACGAGTCCCTCGACGTCGCGGTCCCCCACTAGCAGCCACCTCCGGCAGGCATCACGGAGCTGCTGGGCGAAGGCGAACGGGCGGTTAGACTTTTCCAGCTTCATGCCCCGGAAGAGCTGACGGTTTTCCTCGGGGCTCCGACCAACCCGCTGCAGAATGGCTTTTCTTAGATCAGCGTAGGCCAGGAGGTTCGTTGCCGGCAGTTGTTGAGCCGCGAGTTGGGCTTCCCCGGACAGAAGAGGAACAAGGTGGGCTGCCCACTGATCCTGCGGCCAGCCCCAAATTTCAGCGGTTCGCTGGAACAAATCTAAAAAGGCTTCTACATCATCTGCCGCCCCCATCTTCTGTAATGTGGGCGGGGGTAACGTGGCACGGGTGTCCGGGGTCGCGGCTGTGGCGGCCTCCTGGCTGAGGAGGCTCCGGATGACCTGTCGTTCCTCTGCTTGGACCCGCATGATCTTGCAGAACCGCCGATCTTGGTCTTGCCCGAGCTCAAGCAGGGACTGTTGGTGGCTCTGATGTAACGTGGCGAGGGACAGGAGGACTTCGGCCAGCTGGGAGGACTCTACGGGACGACCTCTTTCCATGTTTGGACGCACAGGATCCAATCTTTAACTTTCCCGGGTTTCAGCACCAGTGTAAACGGTTTGGGTTCACAGGACGGTAAGGAGGACACGGGAACGGGGTTCGACTCACAGGTAAGGGTTTTTAATTCCAAATTATTCACACACAGAGGAGTAGAAGATAAACGTAGACTCCACTAAATATACAGACTTTTACACATAACAAATTAATGTCTCTCTCTATGTTGCCAACACTGGACTGGCATAATTCTCTCTCTCTTGGAGGTAGTGAAGCTCTCTTTTTATGCCGATCTTCCCGTGCTCACTGAAATTAGAGACAGGTGTTAGACATAATTTAGCTCAGGTGCAAGCGCCCTTACCGCTTTCCCTCTCCGGACAGGTGCTTGACCACGCCCCCGCTGCCACAGTCATATTTAACTTTATCAGAAATTTAAATATGAAAATATTTAGCCTCCCATGTTTACAATCAACAAATGTACAGATTAGGTCATTATTATACAAATTATGGGCAGAATTTAGCAGACTGAGCTCTATGCTGGATTTCCATCCTTGTTTAGCATTTTTAAAAACGCACTTCTAAAAATTTGGCTATAGAAAATGTAAATCATTGTGCGCTGCTCTCCACTGCATATAGTGGCAATTTTTTCTTGTTTGTTTGAAAACTTTTCCATAAAATATCTAATCCTGATAAACCAAAAAGTAAAGAAAATTTGGATGTCTACAATAAATAGTTTATGCTCTGACATACCTCTGAATAAATTCCAGCGTGTATGAAGCTTCATCTTGATAAGCAAGGTTGCTGCCAGGCCCTCAACAAATGCCTATGAACATGAGCCCTGGACAACTTCCCTTTCGACTGTCAACATCCACTTGCTTGGTGTCATGGATTCACCTATAAAAACAATATGGAAGGGCATAGATTAATAAGTGTTCTAAAAGTATGGTTCATGGGTAAATCATGTTAAATAATAAAGACATTGATACTTCAATACTACAAACTAATAGATAATGAAGATTACGGTTACTAATAAGGATTTATGTTATTAAGGAGAGAGAGAGAGAGAATAGATCAGAGACAATAAAAAAAAAAAAAACGATGGAAAACGGACTCCTATGGAAGGAATATACGAGTGAGAATAGAACTGTGAAATAGAATACCGGAACAGAGATGGCAAAAACAGTTTTAAAAGGGATCATAAAAGTGAAAGAAAAAACAAAAAAAAATAAAACAGTACAGGACAAAGAGGTATGCATGTGCAGAGCTAGAAAGTAAAGAATAGTGTGTATAATGGAGACACTGAGAGACACAGTAAAGAAAATTACCTTGGATGATATGTGCGGGTTAATCCGTTAATCCATCTCTTTACATGTCGGCTGCAGTTGCTGCTACCTTAAAAAAGAAAAAAAAAATTATAGATATATATTTTGCATTACAGTTTAAACTTTAAGACATTAAAAATCAAAATGATATTACTTACATCAGCTTCAATTAGAAGGGATTCTGTTCTCTCTTTAAAATGGGCCATTAAGAGTTGCAGGATGCACAGGACCAGAGAATTTCCCTTTTGATACATTGACATGTCGGCTGCAGTTGCTGCTACCTTAAAAAAGAAAAAAAAAATTATAGATATATATTTTGCATTACAGTTTAAACTTTAAGACATTAAAAATCAAAATGATATTACTTACATCAGCTTCAATTAGAAGGGATTCTGTTCTCTCTTTAAAATGGGCCATTAAGAGTTGCAGGATGCACAGGACCAGAGAATTTCCCTTTTGATACATTGACAGAACAGCATGCACCTCATTGTTTGTTGGCTTTTCTTGAAAAAAACCCTTAGAATACTTTTCCCTTTCCCTTCAATGCTCTCCATGATTCTTTGGAGCAGTGAGACGTCAGTAAGCAAATGGAAATGTAAAAAGATCCCCTTGAGACAAAACATGTAAGGCCATGAGATCTTTAGTTCAGTCAGTGGTGGAGATGGATTGGCGTTTACATCACGGTAATATGTGATCAACTTGAAGTTCTCCTCTATTGACTCCAGACATTCCTTCAGTAGAATGAATCAGTACCATTTGCTTGAGCTTCTCTTCTAGTGTGTCATCATTTTCTCCTGCAGGAAGCTCCTCTGGCTTCCAACTGACACAACCATATTGATCAGCTGGCCTTCTTGAGCTCTGGCTTATGGTTCTACACGATGATCATAGTCGTTCTTTTCTCCGACAAGCTAATGTGTTGATTCTGTTTACATGTTCAACGTGGATTTTAACTTGCAAGAGCAGAGAGGTATACCCATTACCTATTTTTGTTCCATCAGCGAGAACATCAGCAAAGCTGTCCAGAACAATGTTCTGCACTACAATCTGACACTGTGCCTTTGATGGGTTGACTTCATGTTTTCACATATTATCCACTAACATCCTTACTAGCTGCCTTCGATCAGCTGGTGATGGTCTTTATTTCCAATAGCCAATTTAATTCAGGAAGGCATGACTTCCCAAGGCACCTTAAATGTTTCAGCAAGCAGAATTAGGAGATGGTGTAGAACTTGAAGTCTCTGATCCTAGGCTTGATGTATCTGAAAGAACTTTATGTGATGAGCATTGGGGAGTCGCGCAGCTGGCTTGTTCTAACACAAAGTGAAGTTTGAACATGGAACATTTAACAATATTTTTCAAATGGACATTAGTAACTAGTAGTACATTTTCTGTCTACTTTAAGAGCAATTAAAATACCTTCATTTTTCCATGCATTTAGCAGTTTGCGACATTGGATAGGCCTGAGGTATTCCATGAGGTCTTCTTCATTCACATAGTGGAGGTCAGCCAACAGCAGTAAGACCATGGATACATTTTTGAAGTGTATCTTCAGAGAGAGCAGGTAACGAAGAGTGGATGGCGAGTTTTATCTTCTCTAAATTGGACATACCTTAAAAGGGTAATAATCTAATAGCTCCTTTTAAAGTACACAGATATATCTTGGGTCCTCAGCTGTTATCCAGTATACAAAATCCACAAACTGCACAGTATGCCATTTATCAGACACAAAGTAGACCACTGAATTCTGGTGAACAAGAATTAGTTTAATTCTGCAAACCTCCCAACCCTCATCATTACTGGCCAAAAGAACAACCATGACTTTCCTGTACTTTGTTCCTTACAAAGTGATTTCAGTAGCTCCTCATGTATTGCCTGGTTGAAAATCAAAATGATCAACTGATTCCTTTATTGCTTCGTTATAATCATCAGAATAAAATTCAGAGCCATTTTCAACTTGCACAGAAAGCTAAAAGAGGTTTCCAGCACTTAAATAGGCTTGGAGAAGCTGGTGCCTTTCTGCAAGTGTTGCACATATGTTTTTGAAGTTGTGCAATTTTCTAGCACATTGCTTGAAATAGGTATGTTTGCTCTCAAACTACTTAGTCCATAAGCGAATGAGTGGTCCAAATTGTTTTATAAGCTCTGGGTAATGGCACAAGTAGTGATGTTTAGGCTTAATCAAATCAAATCACTTTATTGTCACACTACCATGTACACAAGTGCAACAGTAGGTGAAAGTCTTGTGCAGTTCTGAGCAACATAGCAGTCATGACAGTGACGAGATATATAACAATTACAATAAACAACATATTTACACAACGCAATTTACATATCAAATGTACACATACACACCACAATAATAATATACAAACACAGTAAGAGGCTTAGAAGGGAAAGTCACACGCCTAATATGAATATACTCATCAATGAGCACTTTCAGACCTGATCTGCCAGTATCTCTCAGTTTGCTAAGAAAATAAGACTGTCCAATGTCATGGCTATTCTGAAATTCTTCAATAATGCCTTGAATGGTAGACTCAGGTAATAGCAATGTAGCTTGCAGTTTCAGATAGAAGAGGGTTACATTTCTTAGAAAAAGAGATTAATTCACAACTTCAGGAAAATTGTGCTCTACAACCTCAGATCTCTCACTCTGACACAACATCAGAAACTGGAGTTTCCATGGCCATAGCAGGCTCTATCAAATGGTTTACAGAGCACATTTTATGTGTCTGTGATACATGCGATGCAAATGTAGATCTCACCTTAAATGTTCTGTTGCAACCAAATGGGCACCGGATCTCCAGACCTGACTGAATATGGCTCTTCAAATGAGACAAAAACTGTGTTAGGGTCCCACATTGAAATTCACAAAAATCTACATGGCATTTAAATGTGTTATGATACATCTGAGCCTGATACTCTTTAGCAGACCTGTAATGTTCCCTGTGATGTCTGTATATATGTGGGACTTCAATGAAGAAAATTAGTGAGAACATGTGGGCAGTCAGGCACACCACATCTAAATCGTGCATTAGGCACATTTCTATGCAATTTCACATGCTGAACAAAACTCAGGATTGTACTGCTCTCATCATTACAGAATTGACAGATAAACACGTTGAAAAGAAAAAAGAAAAACTTCACAAGCTAATACATGTAAATTTCCAATGTACTTTCTAATGAACAACTAAAATATGAATACAATGCAACCTTACAATAAATATTAACAAAAAACTAAAACGTAAAAAAATAACTTCATTACAGCATCTTCAACAAACACTCGCTAATTAGCTAATGGCTTGGCAGTCAAGTGAACCACAATTGAGTTGCATAAAACCTACACAACTTAATTGTATTAATTTAATTGCGATATTTAAAAGTTTACATGACTACTACCAACAATCTAAAATAACTTAATACCGAACAGTTATCCAAAATGTAATTGTAATATGGAAGCCCGGTCACACTTTCATGATGAAGAAAATATACCCAGCTAATTGTAAATCTGTGACTTTAGACTCACCATGCAAATCCAGTATCATGAAATCGTAAAGATATTCTAGCTTATCCCTTTTGCAACATCAAAAAAAAAACAGTTCTAAAGTGAAAGAGCTTGACTGGTAAAATATCGGATGTAACAGGATTTCACGTTTTAAATGAAGCATGGATTACTGGCTACACTCACCTCGTCTCACTCTTTGAGGTCCTCCTATGGCAATCGTTGCGCACATGAGGTGAGCGCAAAAATTGAGCGGGTAAACCTCGCGCGAAAATTCCCAAAATGTCCGCTGCTGATGACGAAATGACATCAAACGCAGTGCGCTACGCCGATGATGTTGTCTAATCATGTGCGTTTTTGAACTGTTTTAAACTACTAATTATATCAGAGTCTACATGGTGTAAATAATTTGTTAAAAAGCCTGTATTTATTACAGTTGACATTTGCTTTAGTGACATTTACTTGTGAAGAACCAACAATTTATTTCAAAAATGTGCAACAGTTGGCTTTTTTCTTCTTAAAAAAAATAAAATAAAAATATAACAATTAAATACATGATATCCTGTTAAATTTACTGCATAATCATGTTCCCAAAATTCATAGGAAAATGCAGTAACAGTAATCTACATTAAAAAAAACACTTTTCTTATTGTCTCTTATTGTTGATATTACTGTAAAATTTACAGCAGTTATTAAGCATGTTCCCACAATTCATAGCAAAATACAGTAATACTGTACATTTCGAAATACAGTAGTCTATTGTTAAATATTTGCTGTAAAAAATTACAGCAATTGTTTAGTGCAGATTACTGATGCTATTTGTGTGGTTTGAAACATGCATCAAATATGCAGGCTCCACATCCTGGTTTTAAATTGCAGGAGCACACTGAGACAGAGACTTCTCATTAAGGTATCGTTAGGGAAATTTGTAGGAAGTCAAGCAAGATCCACAGTCCACCAGAATAAGAGTTTTAACATGGCATAATTGAGCAGTTAGTGCCCATCTGGGAGCAGCAGGACATCCATGGAATTAAATGGAATTAGGCAGGAGTCTCTGAGGAGTGCTACAGTTATAGGAGCTGAAGGGGTCCCTCTCCTCCACGCTTCATTTAACTCATGATCCACTGCTCAGAAGAAGAAAGAGAGAAAGAGAATGTAATACATTTGCTGCCATATTGCAACTGAATTTCAGTCTATTTCCCATGGCATTTATAGATAAAGTGTATCATTTCTGCCACAAGTGTCATTGAACAGAATTGCAAAAATAATTACTGTTTTCAGACATAGAGTCCCACCCCAAACTTATGCCATTGGTTGATGCAATGTTGCTGTGCCAGGCTGGTTAGAATCCTCAAACATAAAGAGCAATGTTTTGACAGTGCCTCAGAGCCACATCTGAGAGTGTTTGCATACAGAATCTACACCATATACATGTATAAGCCTGCATGAAATGCAAATGTAACTTTTTTACTTCTTAATGGATGATTCTGGTCTTATTGTAAATTAATAATCCATGCATATTTATTAGTTATTATTATCCAAAAAAAATAATAATTCAAAATATAATAACATGCTCTTACTCTGAAGCAGGTTCTCTGATGATTTCAAATATTATGTTAACATTGTTTTTTTTATGTTTTAACTTTGGAAATACTGTATTACATACATCACTCACATACATTTGCTTTCAGTGAGTCTAATTTTGGGTGCTATGATATTACTAACAATGACAATAGAGATTTACAGTATTACAATAGAGTAAATTTTCATGGTGCAATGCAAACTGGAAAAGCGAAAACTCTGTTTCTCATCGTAGTTTAATTTTTTCCATGCATATAAATTATAATTTATTATAAGTCTCTCTGTCTGTTCATCCCTCAATCCACTTCTCTCTCCCACATGCACAGAATTCCACCAAATTAAAACAGCAATGATGCATGCAAAAAAATATAATGGTAACACAAATGAAAGACTAGTGTCTTGTGGAATTTCTGAACTGATGCAAAGACAGTATAAGGCACTGCAGACAAACGCTCATGACCTTCACTCTCAGTATGAAATTGACTTTTTGGTGCATCAAAGAGTAACTCACGACTTGAACTGTAGGGACACGGCTATTTCAGCGGAACAACAACTCTGCAAAGATAACAAAGCAAAGTTAAACATGCAGCCGACGTGGCCTCTACACGGATTGCTTAGCTCAACGTCAGCAGTTCTGAATTTACAGACAGGGCTTCTCATCACAAAGAACAACCTCAGCCAGCTGCAATTTCAGATAAATAATAGCCTGCAAACTTATTTGAAAACATGAGCTGTAACTTTATCTGTGCAAGTAATAACAATGTAAGCTAGCTTGCTATTGCGCTTGTAATGTCATTATGGCTGCAGAGCTGACCAGAAAAGTATTAGCGTTGGCTTAAACAACAAGTCAAGTGGTCAAATTACCATTGCAAACAGCATTTTATTGACAAAATTGCAGTCATAGGATCATATTTGGCTTCTAGCTGAAACAGACAATGACAATAAGCATCAGTGACAACAAAACAATGATAAAGATCTCATTCGGAAATGCTGATTTGATGTGCAGTAGGAAAGAGTGGGGAAGAGGATAGAGATGGGAATTCACTAAGAATGAATTGCGATCCTTGATAGTGTTGTTTATTTGCATGCACTGTCTGTGTTGTTTTAGCATTTCACTAAATTAATTATGCAAATCGGGTAACAGTAAAAGAAGTGTAAAAAAAGATGTGCTAAAAGCAATTTGCACTGCACAATTCCAAATCTTGCAGTCTGTTTTCAAGCTCTAGGTTACTGAGGATCCAACAAACTACCACGATCTGGCATACTTTTGACGTTGCAGAATAGCCGCACCTCTGTGATGCAGGCACCCGAATTGGCTTTTTTAAATGCCAAAAGTGTGCTTCTTTACACCACACGTCTAGATAAATGTACATTTTTCATGTTTTTTTATTTCTTTATTTTACATAATTTGATGATATACTGTTGCCATGATTACTAGAAAATATGCACAAACTTTTACAATTAAAATTCCATTTATCACCTGCTTTCACCAGGTAATAGTGCAACATAAACGCATGATCTTCAATAAGCATAATATACATAAGTATATGTACAGTATATTCAGTGCATTTTGCCCCTGTTTAAACTGGATTGAAGTGAATATGTAAATAAGACAGTTTAGTGTTGAAATACAATATGCAAATGGGACGCAACTGTTTAGCAAATTTGCACCAGAGTCATTTGTAAACTGTTTGCTGCTAGCAGAGTTGAAATCTGTAGGTGTGTATTTAATCATGTTGGTGTGCGACTATATGGAGGACGAAACCTGCAAAAATAATAAAAAATAAAAATAAATGTAATAATAAGAAACGTCTTGATAAAAGAAATATAATTCGTTTTTAATTAAATTTATTCTTGAATGTATTTTTGTGTGACTTTTTTCCTTTATTATTATCTCTATGATTTAAAAAAAAAAAATCTTTCATTTATTTATTTAAAATGTTTTTATTTATTTATGCATTCATTTTTTTTATATATTTATTTAATCCCACATGTATTTATTTCCATATTTAAATATTCCCACATTTATTTTTGTATTTATTCTTACATTTCTTGTATGATATTTATGTGGGGTGGTCCTGCTTACCGTTGGTTTATCTAAGATTGAAGCATGTGCTCGATTACTCATAACTTGATTCGATGTATGTATATATATATATATATATATATATATATATATATATATATATATATATGCACTTACTAAAATCAACCCAGTATAATATTTACCATTTGACCTACAGCAAATCTGTAATAGATCATGCACTCTGAAACACAATTATCTATATTTTTGATGCTCAAATGGATCCCATCTGAATTCTAACTAGACCCCAGGTACAAAAAGCAACTAGGATACACAATAAGGTTTTCCACCTGAATGCTTCCACGATGATAATTTTCACCACTGTAAGTAGAAGACAGCTTGTTTCTTGAAAGGAAAACTGATTGTCTATTCAATATTTTATTTTTTTCCCTTCTGCAAATGAAAGCTCTGAGAGTGTCGACATTTGTAAGTAATTAAACAACAGACTTACACATCCCTGTAATGCTTCCTCTTTCATTATGAACCTTAAAAGCTGTTTCGTACATGCACATGTCAGTGTTAAGTGCAGTAAATGCACCCCTGCAGGTATCAAAATGGTTTACAAGCTTCATGTTGTGTGCTCTTTCTCCTGCTTTCTTCCTCAAAAATGCACTACTTAGCTGAAAGGATATCAGCATTGACAGTGTTAGACTGAGAGCATCCAATAAACTGAGTTGACTTAACTCAGAAATGGGAAGTTATGCAGGTTTGGAACAATATGAAGGTGAGTAAAATACAACATAATTGACATCTTTTCAGTGTGGGCTTTATTGTGTGTACTTGTGTAATAACTATTCCAAAAATATGATGATATTGCAACTATAGTTACGAGGATAGAATTCACAAACATTTTTTTAATTTAAAAAGTAATCTAAGAGAATACATTACTGATTATAATTTTAGTCTTGTAATTTGTAATCAGTACAAAATTAAAATTCACAAGTAATCTAGCCAGCACTGATCATATGTTATAGTCAAATGTACAGTATATACCACAACATGGTGCCGTGACTCAAAATTGTGATTAATGCCAATTAACATGTTATGCAAAAACATAAAAGTCATGGTGCAAAATGCTTGCATTCACTTTAAAAGAAGCTGGACGAAAGCATAAAATAAAGTAGCATTATATATTACGTAATAATTCTATTAAACAATGCCTTCTCAGAAATATGTTAGTTGCCAAAATCTTGGAAATTATGCTTCTTACTGAAGTCGGAGTTGATCGATCTTTCTGACACTGCACTACGAATAGAGCAGATCACAGGGGATATGAAGCACACTTTTAAGAGTTGAAGTTTTTTAAGACACTGCGCCTAAAAAGTGTGGTGCTCCTGCACAAGATGCTGAAAAAAATGCGAGATGCAATGGTCAAAAGCGTCAATCTAGTGTATGTTTAAATAGGAAACCAACTGAAACAGTGTGGAACCAAATGAAATAAACATAGGCTTTATTTAATTTATTTCTGAAAGTATTAATAAATTAATAAAGTTTATTTATTTAATTTTTTTGATCCTTTATTGTTATATGCCGTGTATTTGCTAATAAGAGTATCACACTGTTAGCTTAGCAATACGCTAACATCAAACTCTTGAAATCAATTGTGAGTTGAGTGCAGAGCACAAATTGGTGTGGAGATGCTGTCTATGTGGTGCATACCAAATCAATCGTTGATGAGGTTCCATGATGGTTAGGATGCTGCCTATGTAGGCAATAGCCAGTAAGCCAGCTTCTCCACAAATGTTACACATTACTGTACATGTGTGGACCACCCCTTAGACACTTTGAATGCTGGTGTGTAGCAATATCTGCTTTATTATTAATTTTATGACACTTTAAGTGCCCATTTATCAGAGATATCACTACTTGCAGGCCAATCATAATTCCAAAACATCAGGCCAGCAGCACTTATTAAGATTCTAAAAGACAGTGTCAGTGCATTAATGGAGAAATATTCTTTTAATGGATATAATGTATTGTCTGTTTATGAGGAAATAGATCATAGGGATATCGCAGTGTTTGACGGCTGCTCTCACTCACTCTCTTTCTGTGTGTGTGTGTGTGTGTGTGTGTGTGTGTGTGTGTGTGTGTGTGTGTGTGTGTGAATGTTTCCCTAAGACAACTGAATAGGGAGGACTTTAGCAGATACACACCATTTGGGTTATATTAATTTCAAGATAATGCATTACACATTCATCAAAGATTTCAAGCTTTCTAAGATGAAAAGATTACTATGATCAGTATGTTATTTATTTAATTTCTTGTCATTTCTTAAGCCATAAAAAAATCTCACTGGATCGGATCCTCTAGTTCATCTTTAAAAATATCCTCTCTTTGGTTATGTTTATTGCGATTTCTCTGCATCATTTCCATATTTATGTCTTTTTACATTTCAGTCTTTCTTTCCAGCCAACAATTTTTATGCACATTTTGAAAATTTAATGGAAGTGCTTGATATGCGAATAAACTCTCAAAATTCACATAAAATTTAATGTGCTAGGAGGAGGTGGAGTTTCTAGAGTTTTTTGTTAGTTAAAAGGCACATTAAAGTGATGGAAACTGATTATTCACATGAACGTGTCATGACCATTTGTGATGGTAATGCGCTCGTTGGATGGAATAGTTGTGCAAGATCAACGTGACTGGCTCAACGAAAGGCCAGACCATGGCACACAATTCTTTAAATGTTTTCTATGCTTTATCCATAGATCATTATTAAAGTGTATCCTCACAATCCACCAGAACTGTTTTGAGCGTGGGCGCTCCCAGGTATATGGAGGCTGTTGGCGAAAGGCAATAGCCATTTGAACCATCATTATGTGAGCTATTGCACTTATTCTGTGATGTCTCCTGGCAGCATTTAATAACATGTACAATTGCTTTATTATAGCAAATACAACTCTCCCAAGGTAAAGCGGTCATTCAGCTACTTCATGACAAAAAGGCGGCTCCCTCAAGATAATGCACATTTACAGTTCATGGAAAAGCGCAATGTTTCACATTTTCTTTAGTCTAATTTTCAGCAATGAACATTAAAAATGCTAAACATTTTGATGGAAAGCCAGCAACTGAGCACTTTATTGGGAACACTATGGACATAATAAAGTGCCAGACATAGTCTTCTGCTGTTGTAGCCCATCCACCTCAAGGTTTGACGTGTTGTGCATTCTGAGATGCTATTCAACTAAGTACAATTGTACAGAGTGGTTATCTGAGTTATTTCTCCATTCTGATGGTTGATGTGAACAATAAATGAAGCTCCTGGCCCGTATCTGTGTGATTTTTATGCATTGCACTGCTATCACACGATTGGCTGATTACATTATTGCATGAATTTGTAGTTGTAAAGGTGTTCCTAATAAAGTGAGTGTATATTTTTTGCTCATAGCAGTGTCTATGCTGTGTATACTTTCTTTTTGTTGACTATTAAATCACAGAATGTGAGTTGGTTACTTTTGTGAGTTGTGAATGTGAGTTGGTTCTGGTTACTTTTATGCAGCAGGCAATATGCGGTGTTTTAAATGCCCTATACGGGGGGAAAAATCTTTAAACATCTTAACCTCCTGAGACCCGAATTTGACTGCCGTGTGCATTTTCCATTTCCCTTTTTGATTTGTAACTTGTATAACTAGTAATAAAACATGACAATTTTAGAGCAAATAGTTTTCCTAAAAATTTATGTCTACATATGTGGTCAGCAAGACAACATTGTGACATTTTAAATAACACTAAGCTATAGAAAATCAGATTTGTTTCATCAAATTGTTTATTATTTTTCCAGGAGTGTTGGTTATTCGTGTTTTTGAGACGTTAGAGACATTACAGCTGATTTTCTGTAAAGCTGAATAAATAATTCTTATTTAAAGTAATGTCCAGCATCATCCAATCACTGCCAACCATGTTAAAATAAAATGTAGCATTATAAAATTCTGAATCTATGTACTGATTACCATTGTCCCATGTGTGCAAAACATGTTAAGTGGTCCAAACATCATCTGCAGCCTGAAACTGAACTTTTGGTTGGATTTTAGGAATGAATTCACTTAGCTGCATAGAAAGCTATAGGATACTCCCTTGCTCCCTATTTAGTGAATTACTTAACCTCCAGTGTGCTGTCTGTCTTCATTGGTCTCAGAGCAGTTTGAAATGCACTGTATTTTCACCCTAAGTCCATATAAAGCCTCTGAAGGCAACATTTTTCAGCTTTTGTATGATCCCATTTATGATCAATGTGAAAATGCATATATAGCAAATATATAGGAATACATTTATTAATGTTAATGAATAGAATCGTATTGCACAGAAATAACCAAATTAAACATAACAAAATGTATATTAAAATGAAACTAAATGACCTACAGTTAGAGTTGAATATTATTCAAAATAACAAACATGTTTTTTTTCTACTTTTGAGGAAACACGCAAAAAATTAACTTTTTTATAACACAGCATATCACACAAGACTAGAGATGATACACTTTACAATTAAACAGGTTTCAATGAAAAAACATAAAGATTTTTTTTTTATCAGAGGCACTTTTGTTGGTGCTGCGTCCTTAGGAGCGATTCAAGGAAATTGACGGTATGCTGTTGTGTCACATGACCCTTAAATGACAGTAGAGTCTTGTGAACAGTATTCAGTCGTTTTTTATTAATCAATTATGCATTGCGTATAGTGAAGCCAAAATAAAACATCCACACATGTGGATGCAGGGATGCACAAGGTTAAGCTAGCCTAAGCTGGTCCAGACACACTAGCCGGCTGTCTGGATACCAGCTTGGCCTGGCTGGATGACCAGCTACACCAGCTAAGACCAGCAAACTAGTTTAAATGGGTTTAAGCTATGTTTTTATTAGTTCCCATCATTACAGAGTGCCAATGGCAACTGAACAAATAACAAAACGAAAGAAAAACAAAACTGAGAAATGCCATAGTAATATATGCGCTCTAAATTTTAACATGAATTACATTAGATGACTAGAGGAATATGTATGTATAAGAAAAGCTAAGCAGAAATGCGCTTTTCCCTCTGAAGGGAAATTAATGATACAAATGCAGAAATTGGCAGATAAGTCACAGAAAATTATCCATATTAACGAAAAACTCACACATCAACCACAGACGCTTTATTTTCTTCCTGGTCACGACTCTTGGTGGAGATATGCAAATGAGGTGGAGCTTGTCAATTAAACAGACTTTTGAATTGCAGAAGCTCAAATAATGCATAACGGCACACGCAGCATTTCCATAACCACAATACAGAGGAAATCCATAATACTCGAAATAAACAGAACTCATACGAGAGAGAGAGAGAGAGAGAGAGAGAGAGAGAGAGAGAGAGAGAGGAGGGTGAGGAAATGTATGCAGAGGAAAAGTAATGAGGGATGATTCAGGGAGAAAGCAAAATGCGGATTAGTGGAGATTTTTAATGAAGGCTTTATGCAGGATGTGTTAAAGCTTATTAACAAGCATGGAAACACACATACACACTCTCTATCTCACACACACACAGACCAATGCTCTTTTTCTTTCTCCCTACACAGAGACAAAAAAGACACACAGTTAGGTCCAGTTGCAAATTGCTTACAGGAATCTGCAAGAGTTAATTGCTAATTGTATTGAAGTGCACACATGAAAAGCTCTCCGTTTCAGTACAGTAAAGTCTAGACACAGCAAACAGTGTGCTTTGCATCCTTGTTTATAAGCCTTGTGTATTAAGTATATAATGTAAATTACACTATAAATCAGTAGAAGACTCAAAAATGTATGACTGTCTTAGAGGGAAAGTGATAGAGAGAGAATGTGTGTGTGTGTGTGTGTGTGTGTGTGTGTGTGTGTGCATGCGTGCGTGCGTGTGTGTGTGTGCGTTCATGTGTGCATGTGTGTGTGTGTGTGGTTTGCTATTGTTTTTCCTCAGAAATCTGGTAGAGATAAATTTGTGGTCCCACGTTGATAAATTCACAGCTGTTTATGACAAATGGCTCACTTGTGAGTATATGAATATGTGTGTGTATTTGTGTGAATGTTCAGGGGCTGTATTGATGCTTTGTCCCTGCATTGTCCTTGCCATGGCCTCTGCTTTATAATACTTAGAGGAAAAACATACATTTTATGCAGTTTCCTTCTTCAGAGAGAGAGAGAGAGAGAAAGAGAGAGAAAGAGAGAGAGAGAGAGATAAAGACAGAAAATAAGTTCTGATCTACAAATCATCTTCTGGTAGTCTCAATTGTAAGTGGAGATGAGTAACAGACTATGTGTGGGCATTCAGTAGTGGTATGTGTGTGCTCTGACCTCACTAAAATCTGAACCCCCAACAGACTGAGCTAGAAATAGGCTGAAGCACAGAGGTCTGGAACTGTGCTGGCTGAATATAATATATGTAATGTTGTAGGACTATTGAAAATGAAAATTCTCTCTTTACCTTGACAATATTTACATCCACAAGAATATTCAGATATTAATCAGGCCATGAGCATATTCAGATTATATATTATGCAAACACAATTCACCTGATTGCCATAACTCAATTAAAAAAATATTGTAGTTAGAAATCTGAATAGAAATCTGAATAAGGCTTATGCCTGTATTAACGAGAACTTGGGGCAAGTAAATATTGTATTTGGAATATCCAATATATTGGAGGATTAGTGTAAAACTGAAATTGTCTTGGCAAAAGTAATTGTGGCTGCTTTGAGATGCACACATTGTGAAAATTCATGTGATCAGAGAAACACATTTTGGCATAAAGATAAGCTTTTTCTTTTTTCTTTTTCTTTCTTAAAAAATATATTGGTTGAAAAGAATGTGCATGGATGATTCTCAAAATCAAAATTCTATTCTCATCCTATTTTACTCCAAAATCCAAAAAGAAACAAATAATAAATTATAGTTTGCTATTGAAAATGAAGCCAACTTTTATGACCATTCAATTACATTGTGATATTACTGTCATGTAAGTTATGCGTGTTCTCGATTCTCATTACCGCAACATGAAAAAATGATATATTATTTATATAAAATTAAGTTGTTTAAAAAAGGACTGTTACAGTAATGAGAATCATCATTGAAAACAATTTTAATAGAAAAAGTTAAATGTGGGGACATTTGAGGAATTTTTTCCAGAATGTGCTGTAAAAAAAAAACAAAAAACAAAAATAAAAAAAAAAATAATCTTAATGGTTCTAAATGTAGGTTTCATTTTCTTTAAACAAAATTAAGCCAGGGGCGGATTATGGCTTGCAAGGGCCCTGGGGCCAATTATCTTTAAGAGTGCATAAAACAGACGTAAATGTCTTAGCAAATTAGATATCATCTACAAGTAGCCCTTACATTCACACATTCAAATACAATACGGATAGCTAAAATAACATAAAAAATGACATGATATACCAAAAGAATTGTGGGCCAACATCATACTAACATCAAGTAAGCAAAATCTAAATCTACAGGCTCTGTTATCCAGTTAGCAAAATTGACATAAAAGCCTAAACCATTTCTTACCTTATCTTTTTAATGTCTTCTGCCTTTCAAAGCTATCTACTACTTCAGCTGCTTTACAAGTTCTGATTTAATGCGATGGCCAAAAGCGATAAAGAGTCTAGGTGTTCTTAAATTGGCACACTGAATGAGAGTTCAAAGATGAGATCCAAGCAATCCATTTTCTTTGAATAATGTCTCTTTTAATACCCTTTCTGTTATTAACAGACAGATTAATTTTAATCACACATAGCATGGTGGTAAAGAAACTGCTCAACAGAAACATTTTCACTGAACTGCCGGTATTCTTAAATGACCAGTTTAGCCTTTGTTATACATAATGAAAACTCAATATAATACTTATGTAATGTGTAATGTACACATAGAAAAATCTTCATCGTAAACGTCCCAGTGTCAGTATTTAAATACCTGTCATAACCACTATAATCTGATTATACTGTTGTATCAAAATAAAATAAAAAATCTACCAATCAAATTCTTTCAAATATATACACTGCTTTATTGGTTATTTTAAAAGGCGATTTGATGGCGGGCCTGTTATACAGTCCATGATCATCCCTATACCTTATTCCCTTCAAAGACTTTACCCTCCACATTGAGAGCTTTAGAGGGCTGAAAGGAGTGGGGTTCAGAAATAGCACTCATTTGATCATTTTATTGAAAATTATTTTTAAATCGACCCTACACCTTGGCTACCATTACTGTTATTCCAACCCGATCTCATGAAAATGTATACATATTTTACGAGTTGGCAATTTTATATGATTTCGCACAATTTCGAATGTATACATTTGTACGATATTTCGCCATGAGAGTGTGTTTGGTTTTCCCATCAAAGTGCCCTAAGAATGCATCATTTATGTCTCGCAGAGTGGCTAAAATATACTACATTACATTGATGGATTCAAATCAGTTAACATTTTTTTGTTGGAATGTTTGTGATTCTGTCAAAACTCACAAATGAGTCCTTTAATCTACTCTAAGATGCTTTCATTCTCTCTTTCTTTCTCCCAACCTCATAAGTCAAGTAATTTTTTTTTTAATGTAGGGCAAAAATGCAGATATTATAATGAATAGAATAATATACACTGCCTGGCCAAAAATAAAAATAAAAGTCGAATTTAAATAAGCAGATACTTAAGAGGCTATGATTAGATCATTATTGCAGTGATTAATATGTTTCAGCTGGCAACAATTATTTTAACCCAAACTGATGCAGTGTGTAGCTTCTCATTTCTTAAACAACCATGTCGGAAGACGTATCCAGAGATCGTGGAAAAGATGTTACTGTGTTTCAATTAGGGCAAATTATACGCCTGCATCAAGCAAAGAAAACAACTAAGAAGATTGCTGAAATAACTGAAATTGGGTTAAGAACTTTCCAGTGCATTATTAAAACCTGAAAGAATAGTGGTGAACTGTCAGCTTCACAGAAGAATGTGTTTGGAAAAAATTGATTGTGATCGGAGATCACTAAAATGCTTGATTTAGTCACATCGTAAAAAATCGTAAGAGCATTTCCACATGCACAGTGTGATGAGAACTTACAGGATTGGGACTAAACAACTGTGTTGCCACAAGAAAGCCACTTGTTAGTCAAAAACAACTTGAACATGCTAGAGAGCATAAACATTGGACTGTGAAGCAATGGGAAATGTTCATGTGGTCTGATTAGTCCAGATTTACCCTATACCAAAGTGATGGGCGCATCAGGATAAAAAGGGAAGCGCAAGAAGCGATATCCACGTCATGCATAGTGCCCACTGTACAAGCCTCTGGACGTAGTGTTATGATCCGGGGTTGCTTGAATTGGTCAGGTCTAGGCTCAGCAACGTTATGCGGTAATAAAATTAAGTCAGCTGACTACCTGAATGTACTGAATGACCAGGTTATCCCGTCAATGGATTTCACGGGCATAATCCAGGATGACAATGCCAAGATGAATCGAGTTCAAATTGTGAAAGAGTGGTTCAGGGAGCATGAGGAGTCATTTTCACACATGGATTGGCCACCACAGATTCCTGACCTTAACCCCATTGATAGTCTTTGGGATGTGCTGGAGAAGACCTTACAAAATCTCAGCCATAATGTAATGCAGATCTAGACAGAAATAAATGTTGTGACATTGTATAAGGTTTTCAAAACAATGCCATGACGAATGCGCACCGTAATCAATGCTAAATGTGGTCCAATGACATTTTGGCCAGGTTGTGTATATATCTAAAAAATTATGATAAAAATCATGAAAATTTGAATATATGCTTTTTTTTATTATATTTTATACATCAGGCTTTAAAGGTCATTATCGCCCTGAGGCCCATTCATTTTTGTATAGGACTTAATTTATTAAAGTTTCTCTTAGCCCATCCTATACATGCCACAGTTACTTTTTCACATTACTTTTACATTAACAAAAAGATTTCAAAGCAAATATACATGTACAATGCATAATTAAGGCAGCCATTTTTTTTTTTTTTAAATGAGCAGGGAAACTTTTACCAGGAGGTAGAAGATCTAATGCCTTGCAAATACAGTTATAGGATTTTCATTAAAATATTGACTTAAAAATATGATACATGCACCTTAAGTGTTCAATAGCTTCTAAAATCAAATTAGAAGTAGGGAGGCAAAAGGGTCCTATAAGAGGGCTAGTAGTCAAGAGCCCCTGGGCATGGGCCTCATTGGCCCAGTCCGTAATTCACCTATGAATTATGCCACAATACAATGAATAATCCACAGCACTATATTGCTATGGAACTTGTGAATTTTTTAATTTTTTTGAGTAAAAGCTTATGTATATGATGTATAGGGGACCCTCTTGGTCACAGGGTCCCAATGAAATGCCTTGTATAGACTGTGGAGCCCACATATCTAAGAGTATATAAACATTTGTTTAAATGTTGATGGGCTGTGCAACCTTTCAGCCCAAGGGCCCCTGGGCACTGGCCTCATTGGCCTATGAATTAAGCCACAACACAACGCAATTCAGCCACAACACTTTAAATTATGCCACAGCACAACAATAATAAGCTACCACACAACAAAATTAAGCCACTGCACAATTAAAATTAGCCACAACACAACAGACAAGCCACAACACAATGGAAATAAGTCACAATGCAATGAAATTAAGCAGTCTCTTTTCTGATAATTGTATTGTGTTGTGCTTTTTTTGTTGTGTTGTGTCTTAATTTTGTTAAGTTGTTGCTTAATTTTGTTGTGTTTTCACCTTTTATATTCTTTACTTATTTTTTGTGTTGTGCACCCCTGGGCCACCATAGAGATTTGGGTTAAATATGACCAGGACATTTTCTCTGGTTTCATTGAATAACCTGCATATCGTTTATTTGGAATATACTGATTATCATGTATACAGGAATATTGCAATAGCTGTGGATCTTTTAAATCTCTCTCATTTAATTTTTATTGTATTTTTTTTGGAGTAAAAGCTTAACCAAAATTTGGCCATTAATTGGAAAACAAGTTTCATGTAAACATGGTCATTGTCTCCTTTCATTAAATTTCCCTCAGTGTTTCTTTTGAAATTACATTTAGAACATTTCTGTCAGATGCATTTCACTGTGTGATTGTGATCATCTTTGGCTTGGTATATCGGCTGCTTAAGACACTTTTCTAACTTCAGCTGTACTCCCCTTAACTAAAACAGAACCATCACTTAAGTTTGGACTCAATTTTGTGATGATGGCAGGCGAAAGCTGCAGCTACAGTGAGCTAGTGAGTCTATGAGGTCATGTGATGTGATGAAATATTTCTTACAAGAAATAACATACGCAGGTTCAACATACTCAAAAGAGAGGGTTGTTTCCTGTGGACAAATCTCTGTAGGTGTTTAGTTCAAGAAGAAATGACGATAATGGATGTGGGCCTCTAAAACAGACATCTGAGCCAGACATGAGAAACATGAACATGCTGGGTATGTGAGAGAGCGGGCGTGTGCGTGGAGATACAGACTGTTGGGATTGTGATGGACAGGTGGTGTCAGTGTTCATTTCTGAAGCATTTGATGAGCTGCACTGCTTGTGCGTAAGTGATTAATGACATGGCGTTCCTGAAGCCGAATTGGGGAAACAGCACGTCGCAGAAGAGGTGAAACAGCTGTCCGATTGAGTGTGACATATGAGTTTGCTCTGCAGAATTTAACGAGGGACAGCATAGCAATTGAGCAATCGAGCAATTGCATCATAATCATTCATTATTTTTTATGATCATGGCCAATTTACACATCCAGGAATCATTCAAACAAGTGGCAGACACAGTGGCTCAGTGGGTAGCACTGTCACAGTCTTAACTCACCCAGGGCTTTTATGTGTGGAGTTTGCATGTTTGCTTGTTCTCCCCATGTTCACATGGGTGCTCCAGTTTCCCCACAGTCCAAAAACATGCAGGTTAAGTGAAATTGTAAATTGCATGTAGGTGTGAGTGAGAATGTGAATGTGTATGTCTATGTGTGTTAGCTGTGTGATTGACTGGCCACCTGTCCTAGATATTTCCCTGCCTGACAGCTGGGATAGGCTCCAGCACTACCAGTGGCACTACATAGGACAAGCAGCTTTAGAAGATGGATGGTTGGAAGTCGCCATGCTGTAGGGGTTCATAAGGAGCAGTAGCAACTAAGAACTGCACTAGCAAGTGTAAAAGAATGATGCAAGTGAGCACTAAGAACTATCTGGGATCTAAGACAACAACCAGATCACCTTCTTTGGCAGCTGCAGTTCATGGTGGCAGCAGAGACAGGGGAGAAAATGCAGTTTTTAAATAAGAAGTTGGACCAAAAATTTTAATTAAAATTCTCTCATCACAGTCCCCCTGTGTTTTAATTTTAGCAGAAGGTCAAAGATTCTTGTTTTAATAAACCTAAAGTGTATAGGGACTGGGGATGTCAAGCTCTTAAAGGGACAAAAATCTACCATAAAAGTAATCCATACAAGTTGTATACTACATTTCAATTCTTCTAAAGCCATATAAGAGCTTTCTGTGAGAAACAGTCCAACATTTTTGTCATTACTAACTGAAAATCTTTAAATCATGATAACCTACACTGTAAAGTGGGAACAGGTAATTGTTACCTTAAATATCTATTTCTACTTCATCTAACCCATAATGCAGTCATGTTGATTTAGTCATGTTAAATAATATTGTTGACTTCAATTAAATCAGATATTTTAGATGTTACCACATGAAGCACATTTTTAGATTACCTAACAAAACATACAGTATTTTCCACTAGAGTGTACCTACAGGTTTAGAACGACATGAGGGACATGAGTAGATGATGACAGAATTTTCATTTTGGAGTAAACTATTCCTTTAATATCTTCAATCCATTCATACAAGAGTTCTCAATATTGCTTTTGCCAGAGTGTTAAAGAGTGTTAACTGTCTGAAGACAAGCAAGCTTCAAAATTAGCCCAGCGTGTGCATGAACGCTTTAAATGAAAAAGTGGTAATGACCTCAGGAAATTAAGATGTTAGCTTCAGTTTTTTTTAAACATGAGTATATTTTAAGCAGTTAAGCAGAAAGAAATTAAAAGACTAGATGAGTGAACTGTGATAAATGTCCAATGGTAATTACTTGGACCTGCACAAGAGTTTTGGGGTCATGGCTTTTCAATATCTGCCTGTGATGATGGGGGCAGGACTGCGAAACGTTTGCAGAGAGCGAGGCTGGTAGAGACAGAACGGTAAGGATTGACACCTGTGGGAAATCACCTCTAACAGCTGTTTTGTGTTTGCAGTGAGAGTGGAAAGGAATAAAAGGGCAATCCAGACCACCAGAGGGGAGAAAGAGAGCAACACTAGAACCTGACTGTGTGTGTTATCGGTTGTGCTTAAAAGCCATCTGTGTGTGTATATACTGAAAAGTATGTGAATAAAAGACTTATGGTGAATTGTTTGACTAGCTCCCACTTCCTCCACAACCCAGCAAGAAATCTTTCACACTGCCCCTTCTAATTTCCTTGATCTAGACCTTGTGTAATTATTACAAGGAGGAAACGTGAAGAAATAGATGAAAAGAAGGAAGGAGGATTGCATGAGGATAATATTGGTCTTTAACTTTCATTTTTTGATGCTGAATTTAAGCATCCATTTGTATGGTGTTTGGGAAAAAACTAACACATGCTGGAACATTATTATGTGCTTTGGCACTCTGCAAGAGGTATTTCTGGGATCAAATGGTAACATTACCATGTGAGAGAGAGCAATGTGTTGATAATTAGGGAGAAATACCCTCCCCAAATTCATGGACTACTACATGTTAATTACTCTCACAAGCTGATGACAGCAGTCTTCTCTTAATTAAGCCATGCTAGAATTCATGTCCTAACCTATTTTAAGGCACAAAACACAGCAGCCATGAAATGAAACTTTAATACATCTGACATTTGTGAAATTTACATTTGCTCAAACATTCCCACACACTATTACCTGCTGTGAGCAGTTTAGAAATTATCTTTCTCTAAAACCAGTTACAACAAAATTTACATTACAAAAATATCTTCTTGTGTTCATACTTTTCTGGGCAACCTGATAGGTAAAGCACTTCACTTGCGATGTAAAGGACGGAGGTACAAGTCCTGATGATCATGTGATTCGACACTTGAGCCAAAAGTGTCATAAAAGCACCACAAAATTATATGGTTGCTTAAGGAATTGTTCTTCTCACATTTGCCTTTAATTACACTATCAGTTTGGTTTAAGTTAAGGGTAGGTAGATAGGTTTTGTTAATTTAAAACTCTAGATAGCCTTAACCTTTAAAACATCATCGGTTTAGGATAAATTTTAGCTTGCTTTTTGCACATTTAACATTGGAACTGAGAATGATACAGCTGCAGGCATTGCTCCAAAAAGGGGTGTGTGCTCCAAATCGCCACTGAAGATATAGGGAGCCCCTAACCTAACCCTTTCACTGTGTCCCATTCACCCATTCACTCACACACTCACACTCATACTTAAATGACGGCAGAGCTGCCATGCAAGGCGCTAGCCTGCCATTGGGAGCAACTTGGGGTTTAGTGTCTTGCCCAAGGACACTTCGGCATGTGGAGTCATGTGGGCCAAAAATCATACCGCCAACCCTGCGATTAGTGGCGATCTACCACCTGAGCAACAGCTGCCCCTCTGTCTCTGCAGTAAGCCGAATAAGGAGAAAGAATTTTATGTAACAATGCCAAAATTACAGTAAACATTTGAGAGTGATGTAAAAGACAGGAAATGGAGCTCCATTCAAACATCTTTGCTTTGCATCACAGGAAAGAAGTTGACCTAGTAAAAGCTGCTCCTAGATAGTCCTACATTGAGAAATTGAATGTGAATTTCATAAGCTCATAATGCCATGAGGAGTGTACTGTGGGGGCTGTAGAGATTTTCTTATATGCCAGTGCACACACATAAAGAGACATGACCCCTGGTTGTTGTTAACTGACGTTAAAGAATGTGACAGGCTGAAATACCTGCACTTGAAGCCAACCGGAGCCTTGATAAAAACAAAAATCTGTATTTTGTAAACAAATTTCAGTTATGATTCTTTCAGGTCTCAATCTGTTGAAACCACCATCCAGAATTACAGCAACTGACAGGTTGTTTATGGTTGTACAACAGCAGAGAGCTGTGAATGTCATGGCTTTTGCTGCAGCAGGGATCAGCCCAATCTTTGCCCGGATGTTTTTTTTACCTTCAAAGCTTTCATATGAGATTTCATAAGGCAGCTGTGGGATTGTTATGACAATTCTGGATTGCCGTTTTAACCTCTTTCACAATCACTAGAGGCCAGTTTATCAGCCTAACTGTACAACAAACCACAAATTTGTTTAAATACGTTTTTCATAAAATGTATATCTCCTCAGTGTGCAACTAACCAATACAGAAACAGAGCACAGAGATGCTTTATGAATCATAGATTGAGATAAATCTCTCATCAGATGTAACATTTATAGCTCAAGCTCTACACAAAACAACATATTAAAGTTAATTAACCTCAGTTGATTACAGCACATAAGAGTCACGAGGCAGGCCAGATTCATAAAAAAATCAATATTTCATCCTTTTTGGATGGCGTTCACCTACATTCCAGGGTGTATTTATGTTGCTGCCAGTTTTGAAGATTATGTTAAAATGCTTGCTAAAAATCAATAGCTATTAAATGCCCACAATCTGCCTCCATCAAAAGAGAAAGCATGCATTTATCAGGAGAAATTTAGCCTCTAAATCCACTGCATTAGGCATACTGTATCACATTAATAGCCTACAAAGTGCTTTGTGGGTTAAAAGGGGAGCGATGATAGCTTGCATTTCTTTAATGAAACAATTAATTTGAAAACCTTTGTTCTGTTAGTCCATTTAATTTAATGAAACACTCATGCATTGATTGGATTGGATGGATTTAAAACTATTTATTCTTTACTTATTTATGTCCCTCCTCCATTCCCCAACTCCTTTAAAAATATAATTTTATAGCAGTGGTTCTTAACTGGTTTTGCTTCAGGACACAGATTTGATGTTTTACACCTAATGGTGGCTCAACAAAATTTCTTACTCAGATAGCCATGGCAATGAAAGGTGCATTAAAATGTATCAGTCATTTATCAGTCTCAGTATGTTCTTTGGGAATCAAAGCCAAGACCTTGGCATTGCTAGTAGCATGCTCTACCACTTCACATTAGCACAAGAATGTTATATCTTTTACCTGACATAGTTATGCTTTGTTCAAGGATAAGGGTACGTATTGCAATCTATCCATGTAGGCCTCTGCCTATTTTGGATATAGTTTCTCCCAAGTGGCAGAAGACTTTACGGCAAAATGCCATAGAGTTGGACGCATCAATTGCTTCAACAACAACATATAGCAAGCGTTTACTCCTCCCTTTTAAAAGTTAGGGCTAAGCGTTTTGTCACTAGAGTCAAAATGCAGAAGCATTTTGTCACTAAAAGTCTGCAAATAAAAGCCTGTTCACACATAACACTTTGTTTTTTTCCCGGTGTGATTGTTCGTTCCGAACAAGCATTTGAATGGATTCCTATGGTGCTATTTACATCGGGTCCGATATATTTTCTGCCGACAATCTGCAGTTTTGTTTTGTTTTACGGAGAATGGTCTATTTTTTTCTTCTGACTGTAATGAAAACAGACTGGCCAATGATATAGGAACTTTTTGTCATTTTTCCAGAGTCATTGCAGCTGCTCAATCCAGCACATTTGTGTGCTAATCAACTGGCAAACACCGGCACTGGACGTGCAGCTGGTACAACCAACAAGTCTAGAGCTGTCACAGAGAGTGGTGAGATATTACATGACACTTATTTCAGTGATATCTTTACGTAACATTCCATGAAAAAATGTACATGATTTAATATGTATATTACTGCACCTGTTATATTCTCATGGCATTAAAAATAGCAGTGAGATTTGGCAATTCATTTGGACTAAACTCATAATATCCCATAAAAAAGACTCTTTATATGCAATATTTTCTCAAAGACAAACTAATTGCAGAACCAAACTGTTATTTTAATTGCAAGGATGATATAACAAAGTATTGCAATAATTCAATGTTTTCTTTTATATTATTTTTAATTTTATACTATAGCCTACACTATGTAAGTTTATTTTGCAACAACAACTGGCTGACTTTACATTACCCAGTATATTACATGGCTAGAAACCAAATAAATACATTAATAAATAAATACATGGACATAAAATATTGATTTGCTTTGAAATTATGTAATTTTGAGATTGAAAGAAATCGCTGAACAGCAGCAAAATCAACATCTACTTTGTGTTGGATTTCTGTTGGTGGTTTCTTTTTGTGTAGAAATCTGAAGTGCAGACACAGAAGTGTCACATTATTCTTTTAACATGGAACAAATTACACACATATGTTTTTAGAGAAGGCTAAAATGCCCAAAATAGCATTACTATTAGTACTATTAGTAATCTACAAACAAATAGAGAAAAATAAAAAGTTTATCCAGTCAGAATTTATTCCTTGATGCTTACAAGCAAAATGTGACAACCGTTTCACAAATCACTTGCCCGAAGTGAGTCTGAGCTCCACCCCCTCAGGCCTCCAGATTTTCCACAGAATCCCTCAAAAGTGCAAATGAATGCACATCAAATGTCAGATTGTCAGATTCATCAGCCAATAAGATTGATTTATTTGTTTTTGGTGGGTGTGAACTTTAGGCTATGTCCCATTTGATGCCTTCTAGCTGGCCTTGAGTGACACAATCACACTTTAAGTGATGTATGTAATTCAAGAGAGAAAATCAAGAGATCTTACTGACCAGTCGGCTGTCATCACTGCTGGTATTGCCATTGAGAAAAAGATCCTTATGGATTTAAAGACATGAGATGTTCTGCATGACCATGTGATTGCTTAATTTATTAAACAGGAAAGAAGGATGGATTTTCACTTCAAGTAAATTGTTAAGTGCTTTTTTTAAGTGCTTTTTTTTTTGTAGCAACATCAGGAGTTTAAGTGTAAATAAGGCTGCTTGAGCATTCAGTGTCGGATCAAGTTTTGAAAGGTAGTGCTGCTTTCCATTCATCTCGGAAAGTCAGATTTTACAACGTCCTACTAGGAAAAGTGCAATGGAATGCATCTTGAATTCAGAATTACAACTTTTAGGCTCGTGCAGAAATTCTCCACTCTGATTTCGCTGAGATGCAGGGGCATGATGTCACACAAAACATGTCGACACTCAGGGAGGTATACAAAGTAAGTGATAAAAATTTACTTTATTAAGTAATATCGATAAATGACTTTGTTTCCACATTACATGATATTAAAGCAAGTTTAACAAACGCCTGCAGAAACGGGTGAATAAAACATGGTCAATTATAATCTCTTTTGATAATGTTTGCTTTATTCTGCAAATTCTTGCGCTGCAGAATTGTTTATCAGTTGGGTTGCTAGAAGACATCTCTAGTGTTGGGGATAAATGGAATACATGTAAAAGGATTACATTTTTTAAAATACAAAATATAAGTAACTGTATTCCACTACAGTTACAATTTAAATAATTGGTAATTAGAATACAGTTACATTCAAAACGTATTTTGAATACTGAAGAGATTACTATTCATTTTATTGTCATTTGTTTCATTTAATATTTAGTCCTTTCAGATGGAAAACATATTAAACATATAAATGATGTGATCCAAAGTGCATTTGAACAGCAGTGAAACACAGCAGTGAAAGTTTGGAGCAGAAGAAATAGAAATAAACCTTTTGTAAATTGTCAGCTTTACGTTAAGCTAAAATGCTGTTTCTAGCCATTTTTCATGCACATGTTACCAGGCACGATCATATTTTTTATCAAGAAAATTCATGTTGGATCATAATTCATTTTTTCTAGTAAGATCTTTGACATTAGGGCAAAAATCGTAATATTGATAATAATTTTGTATTGTTTTCCTCTAAAAATATCTTAAAACCCTTAAAACAAGATCAGTTTGATTTATCTTGTTTTAGAAACAACACTCCATAAGATATTTAGGTTTTTCAGAGAATGTATTTTTAACATGTTTATTTTTCTTACTGTACTGGCAGAGTTTTGATTGTCAAAACATGTGAAAACATCTACCAGTGCTGAAGAAGTAATCCAAATTAATTGTGAAACTGTGCTTTCTTAATGGCATGAATCAAACTGAAGGCCTAGACTTTAAATGCAAGGCCCGCCACTGAGTACAGCGCTCTATCAAACGCAGAGACACTATGACAGAACCTTGGAGACTGTGTGCAGCAGGGTTACGGTTAGCAGGAAATGTCAGGCAAATTCAAAAATTGTTTGCGCTGCACTGCCACCGAGGACTTTCCCGACAGTTTGCGATGTTCAAAAGCAAACAGCGTTATTTCTATTTCACACTCGTCAGGCGCACAAAAACGCTTCAGAAGCAGGTGAAAACCTGGCCAGCAGGAGCCATCTCTGCTCTTCAGGAATGTTTTGAGTGCACTGACTGGCACAAGTTCAGCGAGACTGCAACATATGGTGACTCTACCAACTTGGAGGAATACACAGCATCAGTGACCAGCTACATCAGCAAGTACATTGATGATGTCACTTTCTCCAAGACCATCACCACACGCTCCAACCAGAAGCCGTGGATGACTGCGGAGGTGCGCGCGCTGCTGAGGACCCGAGACTCCTCCTTCAGAGCAGGCGACAAGGCAGCCCTAAGAACAAACTGTCCCGGGCCATCAGAGAGGCAAAGCGCGCACACGCCCAGAGAATCCACAGTCACTTCCAGGACATCAGTGAAACGTGGCACGTGTGGCAGGGCATCCAGGCCATCACCAACTATAGGACAACATCAGTTGCCTGTGACAAAAACTACACTCGGTTTGATGTGCAGAACGATGTGGTGGCGAGGGAGACCACCCCTCCTCCCAACGACCAGGTGCTCTGACTTACCACGGCTGATGTGAGGAAAACGCTACATATATTCAACCCACGGAAGGCTGCTGGACCAGACAACATTCCTAGCAGAGTGCTCAGAGGAAGTGCAGACCAGCTGGCAGATGCTCTTACCGACATCTTCACATCTCTCTGAGCAGCCCACCACCATCGTCCCCATGCCAAAGTAGTCTTCAGTGTCCTGCCTTAATGAATACCATCCCGTCGCACTCACACCCATCATCATGAAGTGCTTCGAGAGGCTCGTCATGAGGCACATCAAGACCCAGCTGCCCCCCTCACTAGACCCACTACAGTTCAAAATCGTCCAAACAGACGATGCCATCGCCACCACCCTCAATCTGGCCCTCGCCCACCTAGATAAAAAGGACTCATACGTTCGAATGCTGTTCATAGACTTCTGCTGAGCATTCAACACAATCATTCCCCAGCACCTGATTGGAAAGCTGAACCTGCTGGGCCTGGACATCTCCCACTGCAACTGGATGCTGGGCTTCCTGACTGGGAGATGTCAGTCAGTCCGGATCGGGAACAGCATCTCCACCACCACCACACTGAGCACTGGGGCCCCCCAGGACTGTGTGCTCAGTCCACTGCTGTTCACTCTGCTGACTCAGGACTGTGCAGCAATGCACAGCTCGAATCACATCATCAAGTTCGCCAATGACACGACCATGGTGGGTCTCATCAGCAAGAATGACGAGTCAGCATACAGAGAGGAGGTGCAGTGGCTAAAGGACTGGTGTAAAGCCAACAACCTGTCTCTGAATGTCGACAAAACAAAAGAGATGGTTGTTGACATTAGGAGAGCACAGAGTGACCACTCTCCACTGAACATCGACAGCTCCTATATGGAGATCGTCAAGAGCACCAAATTCCTTAGTGTTCACCTGGTGGAGAACCTCACCTGGTCAACAGCAGCTCTATTACCAAGAAAGCCCAGCAGCGTCTCTACTTTCTTCGAAGGCTGAGGAAAGCACATCTCCCACCCCCCATCCTCACTACATTCTATAGTGGGACTATTGAGAGCATCCTGAGCAGCTGCATCACTGCCTGGTTTGTCTCACTAGGTGTCTCATTGACACTAGGTGTCTCATTGACTCTAGTTTTCACCTCAGATCCTTAAAAAAAACAAAGGGAAAAGCCAGCGTTTTACCAGCTGAGTGAGGTCCTGTTCATGGGGGCGCTATTGGGTTCGTTTCTGACTGAATTATTTTAGCTTACTTTTTTAGCTTGCACTTATTCTTTGTTTTAGTGTGGACAAATAATGCAAAAGTTGCAGAGTTTGAGGTTCATAAACAGATTTAAATTGTGTCAATTATTGAACAATTGATCAGACTACTGAACAAAAGTACAGGTAGTGTTACTGTGCAATTACGGATTTAATAAACTAAACTTTGTAAACATCCAACAAAACTGCAAGAGATGCCATCTCCAGTGACCACCTCTCCATTTCATTTTTTGAACAGAGACTGACACCTTGGGCTTCAGAAAAATTGCTTTAGGTATTTTGCACATTTTTCTAGATAGACACAGACATTGACCCTCAGATAGATACAGACAGATATTGACCCTCAGATAGACATTGACCCTTAGATATAGATAGATATTGACCCTCAGATAGACAGACAGATATTGACCCTCAGATAGACATTGACCCTTAGATATAGATAGATATTGACCCTCAGATAGATACAGACAGATATTGATCCTCAGATAGACATTGACCCTTAGATATAGACCCTCAGATAGACAGATATTGACCCTCAGATAGACATTGACCCTTAGATATAGACCCTCAGATAGACAGATATTGACCCTTAGATATAGATAGACATTGACCCTCAGATATAGACAGACAGACAGACATTGACCCCCAGATACAGACAGACAGACATTGACCCCCAGATATAGACATTGACCCCCAGATACAGACAGACAGACATTGACCCCCAGATACAGACAGACAGACATTGACCCCCAGATACAGACAGACATTGACCCCCAGATACAGACAGACAGACAGACATTGACCCCCAGATACAGACAGACAGACAGACATTGACCCCCAGATACAGACAGACAGACAGACATTGACCCCCAGATATAGATACAGACATTGACCCCCAGATATAGATACAGACACAGACATTGACCCCTAGATAGATAGACACAGACCCTCAGATAGATACAGACAGATATTGACCCCCAGATAGATAGACACAGACCCTCAGGTATAGATAGATACAGATATTGACCCTCAGATATAGATAGACAGACATTGACCCTCAGATATAGATAGACAGACATTGACCCTCAGATATAGATAGACAGACATTGACCCTCAGATATAGATAGATACAGATTTTGACCCCCAGATAGATAGATTTTGACCCCCAGATAGATAGATTTTGACCCTCAGATATAGACAGACAGATATTGACCCTCAGATAGATAGACAGACATATTGACCCTCAGATAGATATTGACCCTCAGATATAGATACAGACATTGACCCCCAGATATAGATACAGACATTGACCCTCAGATATAGATACAGACACAGACATTGACCCCTAGATAGATCGACACAGACCCTCAGATAGATACAGACAGATATTGACCCCCAGATAGATAGACACAGACCCTCAGATATAGATACAGACAGATATTGACCCTCAGATAGATAGACTGATATTGACCCCCAGATAGATAGACACAGACCCCCAGATAGATAGACAGACACAGACCCCCAGATAGATAGACAGACAGACACAGACCCTCAGATAGATACAGACATTGACCCCCAGATAGATAGATATAGACCCTCAGATAGATAGACAGATAGATATTGACCCTCAGATATAGATACAGACATTGACCCCCAGATAGATACAGACACAGACATTGACCCTCAGATAGATAGACAGACATTGACCCTCAGATAGATAGACAGACATTGACCCTCAGATAGATAGACAGATATTGACCCCCAGATAGATAGACAGACACTGACCCCCAGATAGATAGACACAGACATTGACCCCCAGATAGATAGACACAGACATTGACCCTCAGATAGATAAGAGACATTGACTCTCAAGCAAACCTAATGAACCAGAGGGGTATTTATACAGAGGGATATGCAATCAACTGCATTTAGAGCTGTTGTGGATGAGGAAACAGTCAACTACAGTTTTAGGATAGACTCACTGAAGATGGCACAAGGCACACCTCACTGTCCTCTGCCAGTTTAATTTGAGTCATATGCACGACTTTATCCTCCAATTATCCCAAGCCACAATGTACACATTTATTTTGTGCACTCTCAAGATCAACTTTAAGACTTCAATCATTTATTCGTTTATTCCCGAACACTACAAACATATATTTGCTTATTCTAAAATATGTTTAATGGATGGCTAACTAATATTGGCACTATATACTTGTAATACAGCCAGAGGGGAACTAGCTTCCCTCCCCTTGGCGAGCCTGGTTTCCCCCTAGGTTTTTTTATTTTTACTTTCTCCACTAATCAAAATTCTGTGGAGTTGTGTGTTCCTGGACAGTCACCTTGGCCTTGCTTACTGGGGGTTAAGACTAATATCTCCAAATCATAAATGTCATCTTCCATGATTTTCATATTACCACCAACTTAACGCTGTAAAGCTGCTTTGAAACCATGTTTGTGAAAAGTGCTATACAATTACAACTGACTTGCAGTCAGAATAGTCATGTACTACTCGCTGCTTTTTTGCACAAATTTATGGAACTTGCCCTTTGCTTTCCTTCTCTTTGTCGATTTTCCTCTGTTGTTCTTTGGTGGGGGGCCTCTTAACCAGGCTTCGATCTACAACAGACAACAATTAGTATTGTGAACCTCAAGTATTGTGGACAGTCATTCATGTGTACTGAAGTGCTAAAGGAGTTCTATAAATTATTATGCACTGTACAATAAATTAATGAAACACCATTTAACTCACCATCTACATCTGAACTCCCATCCTCACTGCATGGCTCAAGTGTCTTTTCAGGGGAGAAGAGGTCAGAACCTCCATCTGAAAAACAAACAAACACCTCATTCGCTGCAGTTTAAAAAAAATGGTTCACCCAAAATGAAAATTTGCTGATAATTGACTAAACCTCATGCCATCCAAGATGTATTGGAATTTCTTTCTTCAAAACAGAATTGAAGATAACTTATTCTGTTTTGATGAAGACACTCAAATACATCTTGGATGCCTGAGGATGAGTAAATTTCATTTTGGGTGAACTATTCCTTTAAGGATACATACTGAAAACAAGTAACGGCATCTGTAAAAAGGGCTACAATTATTGATTACATGAGTTTGATGCATTGTCACCATCTCAGGTTATACGAGTCCCTTACCACCAATGAGTAGCCCAACAAGCCCACTATGGAATACCCACTGTCCCTGCTATGCAAATATCAAAGCTAACAAAATGGTGTTGTCAACCAGATGCACGTTTGCAGACATTAACATAACTTACCTTTTGCTTCCCCCTCTTGGTCCGTTTTTCTCAGTTGTTCTTCGGGGAGGGGCTCTTAATCAGGCTTTCTCCTGGGTTTTGATCTACAACAGTAACAGATAAGCATTAGTACTTGTTAGGTATTGTGGACTCTCATATTCCATGTGTATTGAAGTGCTGACAGTGAAATCAGACTACCAAGACCTGACAGAGTTCACAACTGTAAGCAGCAGACTATCCTTGAACATAATACAGCTACTGTAACAGGCCAGCAGCACTGGCCATTTGCAAGGTCTTCTATTGTGCCTTACAACCAAAATGTTTGAGTTCTGTTACCTACATATGCTTGTTTCAGATATTGGCCTGACTCTCAGCTCTTCTGGTTTGCCTCCACTCACTGCTTCTGATATTATGTGCACTAAACTTGCTGAAAAAGTGAATAATTTTCCCTAAACTGCTCTTGCTTCATCTGCTTGTTGGTCCCAATTCTCAAATGTTATGCTACATGAAATGACTGAAAAGAGATTAAATGATCAGCATCACTGTAAAATATCCTTGAATTGTAACAGACTAATTGAAGTATGAAATACACAAATTAGGGTCCTATAACTAGGGACAGGGGCTGCAAATATGCTACAGTTCAACCCCTTATGTAAATGACATCTGCTGCACGACTTGCCAGTATTTAACAATGTCTAAATCTGTATAGTGTGTGTACCAATCTCAAATAAATGAAAAGGTGGTAAGAACTGCAACACTTTACTCAAGACTCTACTTGCCTTTTAACTAATGGGTTAAGTATGAAAAACAACCTGCCGGGTGCTTTGCCAAAAGGCATGAGTTTTTGTAGATTTCATGATGAATATTTTAACTCACCATATACATTTGACCTTCCATCCTCACTGCAGTGTCTCTTTTTAGGGATGAAGAGGTCAGAACATCCATCTTAAAAAACAAGAACAAACTAAAAAGTAACACATCATTCTCCTAATTCAATTCTATGTTTAGTATAAAGGACATAGTGGTGGTTTTGTACTGGACTGCATTTTACTGAGAGGTGTTTCTAATAGCAAAGTTTAAGTGTCTATTTGTACAAGTTTAAAATGTAAAACTTACCCTCATTCACCTCACTTCCTTGTTTCTTCTGACTCTGTGGGACACGCTCAGAAGTCGATGTGGGACCTTCACCTATAAAACACAATCAAATATTAATGCTTAAGTGTCCAAAAAAAGTCACAAGTACATAATTTTGATTAAAAGCTCCATTAGTAAATGTAGTATTCGGTAAACACCACATGAAGAGCTGTTTTCAGTTGCTACCTTTAAACTTTACACTACCAGAAGAATTACATGCCCAAACCTTCCTTTACCAGTCAAAAACATTTTAAACTAATCCTACTCCAGTTAGCGATATAAAGTATGTAACATTAACATTTTGCAAAATTGTGATTATTTTTAACAAGCACTGCATATAAACTCAGCAAAAAGAAACGTCCCTTTTTCAGGACACTGTATTTTAAAGATAAATTTGTAAAAATCCAAATAACTTTCAAATCTTTACTGTAAAAAGGTTTAAACAATGATTTCCATGCTTCACAGCAGTACCGGTACTACAGAACACCCACTATATCTAGTACAAGTCTGCAGTTTGACCGACACACGACTGCTTTTAAATGCAAAAACGCATATCAGAGTGCATGCACTCCTTTATACGAAACTGGACAATGTACAACATTTAAATCACAGATTTAATGACAGAGCAGAGCACTCATCCATGGCTAACCATGCATCACATTAAGTGTACGGCTAATTGATTTAAAAAACAGCACTTGTGCACTATAGTCACACTTGGGGATTTAGCAAACCATTTCTCCAGGACTGCGAAGGTTCCAGTGACAAAACGCGTCAAATTACGAGCATGTTTCAAAATAAAAGCCAGATGCTTGAAACTCAAGATACTATGACAAATTAAAAACACATTCAAAAAATTGGGTGTGATGTTTAGGATATGTCCCGGTCGAGGCCTTCTAGCTGGCCTTGAGTAACACAAATCACACTTTAAGTGACGTAATTTGAATGCGAAGAGTGCGAGATCTTCATCACTGCCGCAATCACCAATAAGAAACAGATCCTTATGGATTTAAAAACACGAGATGTGTGATGAAAGTGTGATTTTCACTTCAAGTAAATTTGTTAGAGCTTTTTGCATTGTTATAGAAACATCAGGAGTTTAACTGTAAATTAGGCTGCTGGAGCATTCAGTGTCAGATTAAGTTTTGAAAAGTAGTGCTGCATTCCATTCAACTTGGAAAGTCGGATTTTACAACTTCCTGCTAGGAAAAGTGAAATGGATGCATCTTGAAGTCAGAATTACAACTTGTAGCTCATGCAGAAATTCTCAACTCAATTTCAGCGAGATGCAGGGCATGATGTCACAAACATGTCCACACTCAGGGAGCTCTACAAAGTAATAAACATTCACTTTATTTTATCCCCTTTTTCCTCCCAATTTGGAATGACCAATTTCCAATGCACTCTTAAGTCCTTGTGGTGGCGCGGTTACTCACCGTAATGCAGGTGGCGGAGGACGAATCCCAGTTGCCTCCGCGTCTGAGACCGTCAATCTGTGCATCTTATCACGTGGCTTGAGCGCGTTGCCACAGAGATCTAGCACGTGTGAGGCTTCACTCGACCACATTCAAAATGAGCCACATTAATTGCGGCCACAAGGTTACCCCATGTGACTCTACCCTCCCTAGCAACCGGGCCAATTTGGTTGCTAAGGAGACCTGACTGGGGTCACTCAGCACGCTCTGGATTCAAACTCACGACTCCAGGTGTGATAGCGTCAATACTCGCAGAGATATCCTGACCCCTGAACATTCACTTTAAGTAACATTGATAAATTAGTTTATTTCCACATTACATGATAAAGCTTTTTTTTTTTTTTTTTTTTTTTTTGCAGAAACAGGTGTATAAAACAATCCCTTTAGATAATCATACACTAGGGCAGGGTGATATGGCCAAAACTGTTATCACGATAATCTTTCATATTGTTGATATCGATATTTATCATGATATACATTTACACATTGCACACTTTTTTTTGGGGGGGGGGATCTGCGGGATCTTTTACCAAAATATAAAAATATATTACCGTTTATCAATTGAAAATGAATGTTAAAAGATCATCTGTTTGTTCTGAAGCATAGTGACAACAATGTATGATGCCCAAAAGCATAGGGTGTCTTATTCATTGGGAAACTGTGTTTTCTTAATGGCATGAATCACACTGAAGGCCTAGACTTCAAATGCACAGCCCACCACTGGACTTGGCGTATTCTGAACCTAGCTGTATTAATGTGCATGGACAAATAACTGCCATGAAACTATATAGTTGACTTAGCACTTTCTAGAATCCTGACAATTTGTATCCCCACTTCTTGCAAAATGTAACTTCTCTACTGTAGCCTACATAAATGTAGCTGCCCTGCAGACGTGAGCAGTAATCTGGCAACATTCATTCAGATTAAGTACGTTCTACAAAGAATGTTGTTGGATCTAAGAATTAATTATTCTCTCATGCTTAAATCTGGAATTAATTTAGATTCTTTTATCACGTTGTGTTGTTTCCTTCAAAAAAAATTCCACAATTTAAAAGTTACAATTACTAACAACTGCTCAAAATAGTCTGTTAAAGGGTTACTTCAGGATTTAGCATTAAGCTTTGTATCAGTAGAAAACCAGTAGTATTTTCTAATTACCGAGCTCTCCCCCCCCATATCCCCATATCCCCCTGAGATGAGAGATTTATTTATTTTTAGTCTGGAAAAAAATCCTCCGATGACGCAAAAATCGTCATTTTGCGTCATCGGAGGATTTTTGGTCCAGAGGCTTAAAACTACAGCCAGTATTCCGCGTGTTTTCACCACGCCCATATGGGGCGGGATCTCACTCACAGAATGTGAAGATAGTGTCAGCCATCTTTCTGTAGAAGCTAAGAAAACAGGCTCTTGCTCTGTGTAGAAAGTTTGTATACAAGTAGGTTAATCACGATGGCGGAAAGTAGTTTTGAAGTTGAAATTGCAGAAGGGGATTACGAAGATCTGTTGCGAGAATCTGATGCTCGCGCTACCTGTACGAGCCGCAATACAGCGATGAACAGAGGCTGGAGCAGGGGAGCAAAACCTGCTTGGCAGGCAGGAGGAAGAGAGTGTTAAATTATATTCAGACTCAAGTTGGGGTGGACTGGTGGTGTCAGTGCTCTGGCTGTGCGCCTATGGAAACAGATAGAGAGTCCTATTGCTGTCGCGAATTTCAGCGATACTGGATGAGATCGCTGAATCCGCTGATGAAACTGCACCGATAACATGAGCATAAACTGAGCACCCAAGTTTTGTATCACACATGGACAGGGGAGTCCTGGAAACTTATTTTAGGATCCCGAAGATAAATTGGAAACGCCAGCAAAAGCAGTGACAAACGGACGGATTAGTGTAAAGTGAGTATTTTGTTTTTCTTTTTTGTTACTAAGACGTCATGTGCAGAGTTTGGACACCCCGAATTATCATAATGTGCTTCCCGTGTAGTCAGTCAATTTATCAACTAACTCACGATTTATAGAGTCACGATGTATCATAGTTGTATCATATGCATTGCGTTCATATTTTGGACTCATCTTATTTTTTTATACATAGTATGGTTTATTAATATGATGTGTACTGAGTTTGGTCTTTTAATATCACTGTCTTAGTACAATAAGCCACATTAAGCGTTTTTCACGTTAAATCATATTTTCAGATACTGCGCCTGTAGCCGGTAGGCGTGGTTTGGGAGTGGCCTCGTAAGGGCAGCAAAGCAAGTGCATTCTGGGAGTTGTTGTCTTTCAGCCACGTGTAAAAAATACATTTTCTGCCTTTTCTCTGTCTAGAATGCTTCAAATTCAAAAATAATTTCACATTTATACTATATAAATGACCAATTTTAAATACACATTCATCTTCCCAGAGGTGAAGTATCCCTTTAAGACACACACACCTGTGTTGACCTTCTTCCCATCACTTCTTGGACCTAACACCAAAGAGAAGATTGAAAAAAAAATCACATATCAGTTTAAACAAAATTATACAGTGTATATATAGACAGTAATGTTTTAGTACCTCGTTTATCTTTTAACATAACATTTAAGACCTTACAAATAATTATTTACTACATTTAAAAATTACATCCATACATACATATTTATATATATTTTCTGGTTAAATGACAATATTAAACACTGAATTTGGCATTGGACACCATGTCATATGTATGTGAAGTTCATAAACTGTGTGTGTGCAGATATGCATTTAGTGAATATAAACCTTGACTACCAGATATCTCGGTTATAGCCACTTTGATAAGTAAACCTGCCTCATTTTAATACAACAGCTCTGCCATTAAATTCAAACAACTGGGAATGCAGTCCAGTACAACTAACTGTGACTTTAATACTCAAACATATAATCGTGTTCTTAATTTACTAGCTAATATTTACTTGACATTTTCATTTTGCTGTCGGTTTTCCGTGACCTAAAACTGCGTTAAAATGTGGACGAAATGCCAAAAAGCTAGCTGTTGCGTGAGGACGAGGCACATAAATCTTAAAATCTTACCTGCACAGAAGAGGTTTGTAAAAATCGTGTTTCAGATCGATTATGATGAACTCTCAATCGCTCCAGTCTTCTCCTGAACCTGTCGAGGCCGCTGCTTCGCACATCCATGGGTTCAACTGAAGGTTACGCTTAATGAGCACGAGGGGTGCAGGTGCTGGGGGGAGGGGGAGGGGTGATCAATTAAGGCTGCACTGAAGTGCACCACAATATTCTCCACTTCTCACCTCTGACGCTCAGGCCTGTATTACAGGCTTACAGTGTTGTAACTAAAGGAAGGTTTACGTTTTTTACAACAGTTAACTGCACAATATCAATTAACACACTCAAATTACACTCTTAAAAGTAAAATTTAACCTTGCACCTAAACTTCACTATGTATATCAGTAGTGAAAAAGTAGTACCACAGTGTTTTAACACTCTGTAAAATTAAAAGTGCTGAAGTTAATTTTTAAATTAAGTAAAAAAATACAAAAGTATAAGCATTGAAAAATACTTAGTTCCAAAAGTATTAGTATGCATTATGCACAATTCAGAATAATTATATTGTTGGATTATAATTATTGTTGCATTAATGAAAACAATCCTTATAAAATTTCAGATAGTATAGGTGGAGCTAATTTTATATGTTAAACTGTATATTGCTAGGTAGCTTGTGAATTTCCCCATGGATCAATAAAGTTTGTCTTTGTCTTTATCTTAAAATAACACATTGTATTTTATGTTAATAATAATTTGTATAATCTAAAGTTGCAGATTATCGACCGCCATGGGCCACTGAATTACACCCCCAAATTTGAAGGCTCTTGCTCATCCTTTATCAGTTTACCCTTCCCTGAATGTACTGCTGCTTCCCATGCGGTCTGTCTCATAGAATCCTATGGCAGACAGGGAGATCTGTGAAAAATATTTAAAAAAAAAAAAAAAAAACAGTTTTTCCTCATACAATTTATTCCATTAATTTTCTGTAGCACTCCAAAAGGTCCAAATGACTCAAATTTAAAATATATGATCCCTCAGTGGCCCTGCAGACCGTGTGCAAAGTTTGAAGTATGTAGAACCTCGTTAAGTGCTTAATTAGCTGACGTGTTTACTTGTAATTGTTCCTGAATATTTGTTCCCAATTTTTTTTTTTTAAGTACTTTTCAAACACTGAGGGTTATGAAATTTCAATATGTTGTTCCTGATGTCCCAATGATGAAGCCTTCAATGCCTCAAGCTCTTAGCACATCATTTAATGTTATTTTCAGATTGTTGCAATTTATTTAATGGCTGCCAAATACATGGTTCATGTACAGTCATTTTTTTTAGGCAAATTATACTTATTTATGAGTTTTAATTCAGGTGAAAGCATTCCATTGAGTGTGACGAGTGCCGTAAATGGTGGTTTAATCAAAAACAGTTAAAAAATGTTAATGGGTAATTTGGATGTCTGCAAGAGAGGCGTCACAAGAGCTTGAAATTTGGTATTGTGGTCGCCCAGGGGCCTTCAAGCCAGGTCTCGAAGTTTGAAGGCTATAGAAGCTTCCTAAATACACTTGTAGCACAGCCACATAAGGGATTAATATGTACATTGCTGCAAAGTACCTTAACTGTTCTTATTTAGACAGCTATGATATATATGTATTCTTCCTGTGTTTGTTGCCTAGCAAAGTGTATTGGTTCTAGTTTTACTCACACGAGAATTTGTCGCGCTGCCCATTTCACAATATGGCGAAAGAGACTGGAAGTAGGGAAAGCGGTACCTACTGTCACGCTGCTACGATCGTCAGTCATTGTCACAATGGACTACTAACAGCTTGTTTTCTTCCAGTGACCACTTTATCTGCTAAAAGTAACCATGGCAGATGTTGTCCGTTTTGTTGACAGTTTTCAGGGAAAGTGGTAAATAGGACCAGGTTTTATTGGCTATTAAGAAAGCGTGAGGAGCCACATCAGCTTGAGGTAAATACATGTACTGTATTTAGCTAATGTTGAGTGGTACATGGTTTCTGTTAACCGGGTGGTACCCAAGGTATCCGTTGTCTCAATATACAGCAACAGCAGCTAAATAGGTTAGTAACAACATTACACTCTGAAATTACTAATGTATAACAAAAAGAATGTATTACATTAAGAAACACAAGGCTTCATGAATTTATAGATGCAAATTAAATGTTAGGATTAATACACACAACATTTCTTCACCAGACAGCATATTTTAGTTTACTGGGAACCAAAAATGTTCCAGCTGCCCTTGCTTGCACAAGCAAACAGCAGAACTGGCACAGGCCCTGCACCCAGGTACAAAAAATAAAAAAACGAGAGGAAATAACTCACTTAAAATAGTTTTAATTTGATAATGGTTAACAATTGTTTTTTTCATTGTGCATGACATGTGGAAATCAGATTGCAATATAGTGCAAGATATTTGTCAGAGCATCACTCCAGAACCAGTGTAAGTACAGTCTAGTTCTTCTGGCTCCTGTATTTGTTCCAATGCCTCATCAAGTGCACCTAATTAAAGAGAAGCAAACAATAACTTTTAATATTTTGTGTTAAAAAAATTACACTTTTTAATCAAAATTAATTTTTTATGAAAACTCATTCTTATTATTTGGTAAATGACTATTACCTATGCAGTTATGGACCAGTTAGAACATCACTGTAAATCTTTTATTCACCCCAACAACTATTTTCTGCTCAATAGTCATCTATATGCATACAATGGCCATCTGTTTCTTGCTCTATATGTTGACTGAACATGTGACACATCTGTTTTTTTCTCATTACAATTCATTTACTGATAAAACATTTGTTGATACTTTTAAAAAATATAGCATATTAACAAATGATCTACTGTTTTAATATGTCTATCATTGTCAACACTGTGTGGTTATTGTGTTGGTTAACAACATGCTTCACTCACCTGGGGAAGGGCAGCAGTCATAATCGTGCTCCTGCACCAGCAGTGCCGCATCAATACTCTCCATTTAAACATCCGCTGCTTCCTTCAAATCATAAACACTTCTTTTTGCTGTCCGTGTCTGGGGTGATTTAGCTTCTCCCCAGTTGTTCCACTGAAACTTGGAAGGGACAGCCTGCGGTTTAGGGTAATTCCGACTGGACTTTGGGTGGACGCAGAGTCTTAAAAGTGCACACAAAAATGCTGCCTTTCCTCACAGTAAATGCCCCCCCACCCCCTTCTCTTTGTATGGCCCAAATCAAACTCAACTTAGTGGAATTAGAGCAAAAAAGGCAAACTACATACCTGACTGCTTTTAGACTCTGCCATTGTTCAGCAAGTATAGTATAACCAGAAAAGAGTTTTCCCTACATTCAGATTGCTCACATCACGTTGTGAAATAGACCTATTCTTGCACTGAAGCTAAAAAAGCTTTTCCTTCATTCTAGAGATTTGTCCTCTTCGTATGACATTTGACGGAACTGAGCATGTGAAGTTTGGGGCCTGTCAGACCTTTCTCTAGAAAAAGACAATTTCCATATGACCTCGAAATTCAGTATCCTGGTAGTCCTCAGCCCTGTGTCACTCAGTCCTCTTGCTGCCTCCTGAGTGCCTCTATTCAGCTCCTAAATTTAACCCCTGCCCTCAGTGACTTGATTCGTACAAGCAGCTCTGTCTGGCTATCGGAGCAAGAGGTCTGTGGTGGAGATTCTTACATAAAATGTTGAAAATATTGCTCTTCATTATAGAAACTTGTCTGCTTAATATGTTGTTTTGGGGGCCCCAGACTAACAGTACATGCAACTTATTCCATTCATTTCCATAGGCTTTTCGTATAAAGCAAGACTTTGCACCACATTTGAGTGTGTTTTGACTGATTCTTGCAGGACAGTCCCACATACAATTTATTTGACATGCTCCAGATATGTCATTAGTTTTGCAAATAGTTTGTCACAAACCAACCAAAGTATAGGACAACTCAAAATCATGAAATGTATATGGCACTAAAAAAAGTCAGATCATCTCATATCTGATTACAATTCATCCTGAGGGGAACATGAATGTAACACATTTTGCTAAACAGTCTATTAAATATTTGATAATGTTGAATTTATATGTTTGTACAAAATTTCATTACAATCCATTTGTTAATTTTTTTGATATTTCAGTCAGGACCAAGTGATCAACCTACTGGCTGACATTGCCATTCCTAGAACACTGCCACTAGTGTGGCTAAAATAGCAGACCTAAAATGAGAAGCAGAAGGCAGAAATATGACCTTCATAATCTCTAAACAACCCTCAGATTAAGTGATGAAACCCCTGTGCACCAGCCAATTTCTAGTTTGACTCCCAGTAAATCATGCGACCAAAGATATATAGAGGTATTAATTTGGTCTCTTAGTCTCCATTCTTTGATATATTAATATCAATATGTACAGTATGTTGCTATTATTATTATATGAAAATTAGCTTTCACAGTTTTTGTATTATTTATGCTTCAGGTAAATACATGCAGACAGTAAATACACCCAAAAGTGTCTTTAGATCTTAAGATACATCTAACTTAGCAGATGGGCTTTGCATGTTTAAAATGTACACTGCCAACACCCAGTTTTATTTGAGAGAGAAAAAAAACAGTTGTCCACTAGTGGAGTTAAGACCATCCTTAAATTCAGTATTCATGTCTGCATATAATCTTAACATATTAATATTCCTCTGGGGGAAAATGCTACTTGGGTATACCAGGACCATAACATCAACAAGTGCAATTTACATTTAAAGTAGATTTCAGATTTAATGTTATATGTACTTAATACTGACAAAATTTGTTCATTATCTTAAAAGTATAAGATAAAGGTACATTTAATTAACCTGGATGAAATTTTATAAGATGTATTTAATTTTACTTACAACTAGAATTACCGCCTTGCGTTTGTATGCCTTATCCAACCTGTTCCTGAGTTGAATGGCATTGAATAATGGTGCAAAAAGTGTTTTTGCAGAACATTATGATGTCACAGTAAAGTTGACCTTTGACCTTTTGGATGTAAAATGTCATCACTTCATCATTTTATCTTACTAGATATTTGCGTGAAATTTTGTCATGATTAGTATATACATTATTGAGTTATGCCCAAAAATGTGTTTTGTGAGGTCACAGTGACCTTGAACTTTGACCACAAAATTCTAATCTATTCATCCTTGAGTCCATGTGAACATTTGTGCCAAATTTTAAGAAATTCCCTCAAGGCGTTCCTGGGATACTGTGTTCACAAGTTGAATTATTACAAAAATAGTGTTTTGTGAGGCCACAGTGACCTTGACCTTTGGCCACCAAACTCTAATCAGTTCATTCTTGATTTCAAGTGAATATTTGTGTCAAATTTCAAGAAATTCCATCAAGGCATTCCAGAGAAATCGCATTTCCGATTGGAAATAGCATAGGGGGCGACAGAGAGCAAAAAGTGTGTGCATGCATGGAACGTACACACACTGATTTTATCTCATTTTTTCTCATTCTACCGACTATCCGAGGACCTCTCTGAAACTTTGAGGGAAGCCTATAATTAGCCACTGGAGGCCATTACAGTGAAAACAAAGTGAGGACCGGCCTAAATGTCCTCACTTTGTAAAAAGGTCCTCACTCCAAAGGTTAAAAACTCACACTGGTCCTCACAAAGATAGCCATGCAAACACACACACACACACACACACACACACACACACACACACACACACACACATGTCCTAAGTTGCACTTTAATTATTGTCACATTATAACTGGTTGCCATTTGGCATTTTTAGCACTACTGTGTACTGGTCGGCGCTGCACTGTCTCTTACTGTGTCTATTGTCCTGTTCATTATTAGTAATTTATTGTACTGTCCCGTACTTTTTGCACACGTTTGCACGTGCACTATATAGGTATGTTATTTAGTCTGTGTAGTGTCATGTGGTTCTTGGTTTGTCCTATGTTGCTTTATGTAGCACCATGGTCCTGGAGGAATGTTGTCTCATTTCGCTGTGTACTATATTAACTGTATATGGTTGAAACGACAATAAAAACCACTTGACTTGACTTGACTATAACTGGTCATATTATGCTATCTTTTTTTGACCACTTGTGTTTGGATTTCTCGGGAGAGACTCCGGTATACTCACATGTTAATCATTAGGAATATGTCAATGTGTTATTGCATCATATAGCACAAAAAGTAAAAGAAAAATAACCATTTCTCTTAATTATTCTTACATTTAATCTAAGCACGATCAATTTCAAGTAATTTAGTGCATTAGCCTACCTGAATTAACAGAGGTTTAAATGTGCATGCTCTATGGTGTCATATTTATATCACCAGAACTTGAAAAAGAATTTCAAAAAATCACAGAATTTGAAAAAGCCTCCGAATTCATGATCTTGGAAAAAGACAATTTGATGTTATATTAAAATTGTAATATTAGAAAAAAAAAAAAAAAAAAATCAGGGTGTGAAATTCAAGTTTTTATTTTTCAAGTCATGAAATTCAGGTCTCAATATTGAGGTTGTTAAATCAGGTGGAAACATTTTAGATTGATATCCAGGAATGCAAGGAAGACATCTCTCTCTTGTACAAATCGCAAAGTGATGGAAACAGCTCAAAAGTAATTTTAAACAACTGTGACAACAACATTGTGAAAACACAAAAAGGTATACGTTAGTGATACTTATTATGTTTCATGAATATGTTTTGAAGATCAACTTAATCAGTAAATTGGATACTTCACCTAACAGCAAGTTTCATCAAGAATCTTATTTCATAATGATATGGGCACATTTACCAGTGGAAACAAATAATCAAACCAAAAAAAATTTTTTTTAACTGCAAGTCTGCAAAAAATAATCTAATTGTATTAGTTGATAAGTATTAAATAATAAATAAAAAATAAAAGATAGATTTCCATACGTCTGTTAAATGGTTGTGAGATAACAACGTATAAGCAATATCACACGAGCAAGAGTGTGATATGGCCCTACATCAGATTCAGCCGCAGGCAAGAGGCTGCAGGCTGAGTGCCGTAGATAATTACAGCAGTGCTGATGTAACGCCATATAGCACGATTGCAAGTGTGATATTGCTTATATACAACAGTTCAATGAACAAGTAGATTTTAAAAAATTAGGAAAAACAGAGAACGGTCATACAAACACATTTGTGCATGGAACTACTTTCACATGCGATGGATCAGAATCTGCCATTGCTGGTAAATGATGCATCCAAGCCTCTGTTAGTAATTCAAAAAGTTCACTTCAGAAATAGTATCATGGCTTGTAATGCTTATTGGATAAACAAGGATAGACAGCTGGATGGATGTGTGTGTGTGTGTGTGTGTGTGTGTGTGTGTGTGTGTGTGTGTGTGTGTGTGTGTGTGTGTGTGTGTGTGAGCATGTGCAATCACCTGTTGCCACACCCAATCATGGGTGAGAGATGCTTTTTCCATGGAAAATAGACACCCAAGCAGGGGTATTCCTCTCTATTTCGCGGTAGCCGGTGTGCAAGAGTCATTCACTATAGAAACAACGATGTCCTCCGCCATTTTAAACAACATGTATCCAATGTGGAAACTCAGATAAAAGATAAGCACTTGAGTTCTGTAATAAATCAGTCTGTTGTGTCTCTCAGCATGAACCTTAATCCTGCAGTTGTCAGTTTAAAGCCGTTTAAAGCTATTTCCTAGCTTTGGTAATGTATTAGTAATATAGCTATCACCGAGCACTGTTCTATGTAAACAATGACTAAGGATTCACTTTATGTCACCAACTGGCTCATATTACACACAAAAAATATCTTTTGCCACCACCTGCTGGCTAACATATGTCATTTCAAAAATTAAGCCAGTAACTCCTAACAGATACACTTTAGTTTAGAACAGCATGAACTGCCTTTAGAAAACAACAGAGTGTGTTTAATCATTCTATCTAAGGTAATATGAATCAGGTAGATAGCTACCTCTTGTTGTTACTGTAAATAAGTGAAATAATTCAGACCTATAGGCTGACTGAAACAACAGCCTATTTTACCAGTTCATTTGTACTAGTGCAGAATAAAAATATTTTGAACTTTGATTGTACAACACACGTTCTGTACCTAATTGTTTACATTACTAGTCTGGATTGCTAGCATGCCACCTCACTTTTTTATATTTTTATAAAAATACTGGATAGTCTAGCTTCATATGTATTACATTTGTAGACTATTGATGATTTGTCAGTGTCTTATTTATTATGTTTTTTTTCAAGCAGACCACAGTACCTTCATGATAACATAAACCTGGGCTTCATCTAGATACTTTACAGAAGTGTTCTGTAATATGTGCATTTGCAACGTACCACTTAATGAAGTCAGACAGCTGTATTCCGTTATAGTTTCTTTTGTCTTGCATGTAATGTATGCGTGAAAGATCACAATAGAAAAGTGATTATTACACGAGTCATTTAACCTTAAATGTCAGTCTTTTTGTTCCTCGAATTGTAAGTATTAACAATCAAACACACACACACACACACACACACACACACACACACACACACACAGAGGCTTATAAATTATTTTTTTGTCATTTCCTGTTATTAATCATGTATTATTGTATTAATTTCCTTTATAAGACACTCAGTTTGTACATATACCAAACAAAAAATAATAATTCATGGTAATGTATGAGCATATTGACCTGTTTCATTAGTTTAATTTCATTACTTGCATTAGTATTCAACCCCTGTGCTGTGGAAGCTGCCAGGTTACACCGATGAAAGAAATTGCCCTGATGAGGACACAATTACTTTACCATTGGCATCCACCTGTGAATCATTAAAGTTGAAATCACATTTTCTGGATAAAAAACCCATTGTTGAAGGATCATTGGTCAGCCTGTGAATCTCAAGGAAAATGAAGACCAAAGAGCATACCACAGAAGTTAGAAATAAAGTAATACAAATGCATAGATTAGGGTACAAAAGAATATCCAAATGTTTGGATATTTCAGTGAGCAGTGGGCACCCTCTGGCATCAGACCTCTGGAACCTCCACGTCTGGCCTCTGGATGGGATGCAGATGATCTGAGTGATCTACCACCTGCAGTCGTAGACACGATCAACCAAGCCAGAGCTCCCTCCACCATGCAACTTTACACCCTAAAGTGGCGGGCGTTCGCGAATTGGTGTTCTTCCCGAGCCGAAGACCCGCAGAGATGCACAGTTTGGTCAGTACTTTCATTCCTGTAAGAAAGGCTGGAGGGGAGGGTGTCCACCCCCACCCTGAAGGTGTATGTAGCTGCTATCACAGCCCACCACGACGCAGTAAATGTCAAGTCCCTGGGTAAGAACGACCTGATTATCAGGTTCCTTAAAGGCGCCCAGAGACTGCTAGCAGACATCTGCAGAGCAGCAGGCTGGGCGACACCCAATACCTTCGCCAGATTTTACAATCTCAGGGTTTAGTCGGTCTCATCTCTGTTGTCAGGTCCGAGCCGAAGAACTCGGTAACGTAACACAATCCACCAGATGTTCTGCTTGCACACAGCGCCCTTCACCAAGTTGATCCAGTGCGCCTTCTGTCCCAGATTCTGTCGCTTCCTGGAGGTTCGACACAACGTCAAGTGAGTGACAGAAGGGGAATGAGGGGACAAGATGTTGTGTCCCTCATGCCATAGCACTAGACCTACCACTGTAAACAGCCGTGCCTTATTCTCGGCTCCTCAGTGCAAAAACCTGACTGACAGATGCATGCCCGCTTCCCTTTTTACCCTTATGTCCGGGGGCGGGGCATGCAAATTCTGTCTGCCAATTTCATACTGGCCTTTTCTCAAGTTCCGAGGTACGCGAGGCTCCCTAGGAAGACCCCTTGTGTCACTTCAATTGACACAACGTCTCGTTCCCTCCCTCAGGGAACGGAGTTTACGACAGTAACCATGACATTTTTTTATGTTCTTGAAAAATGTATTTATTGGAGATACACGTTTTTCATCAGACAGCGATGATACATACATTTAAATTACTTTTGAGCTGTTTCCATCGCTTTGTGATTGTCTAAGAGAGAGATTTGTTACATCAATGCTCGTTTGCGCTTCCTTGCATTCCTGGATATCATCCTAAAAATGTGCTACCAGAATTTCTCCACCTGTATTCAACAACCTGTAAACTGAGACCTGAATTTCATGACCTGAAATCCACCTCTTGAATAATAAAAACTTGAATTTCACACACTGATTTTTTTTAGGAGAATTCAGACAAAGTATTTTCAAATATTTTAAATAAACAGTAACATTTTTCAATATCATCCAATTACAGTCTTTTTTTTAAGATCAATTCTGAGTCATTTTCAAATTCAAGTTCAGGTGATATAAAAATGACGCCATAGTGCTTAGAGATGAGATAAGTAGATTTTTTTCCAATTTATCTGGCAAACTTTATCATTCTTGGACACGTGGGCCAGCACTAAAACTGGTGCACAGCGTAAAGCAGATGTTCAAATGGCTGCTACAATCATGTTATGTAACTGTTATCTAAATATTTAACACAACCTAACTGGTGTTTTTTGTGTGCATACTTCATTCTAAATGTTCCTCTAATTTGCTACATTGATAAAATGCTTGGCATTATGTCTCCAACCATCTGCTTTCATGATGGTCAATGCATGGTTTATTATAAGGGTTATGTAAAGACGTGCGTTAACGCCGTTAAAAATAGTGGCATTAAAGCAATACTGCATTAACACGTTATTAACATGTTAACGTTGACAGCTCTAGTTACACCAAATGACTTTGATTTGGTGTGAAAAGTGTTTCAGTACAAAAATGTCAGTACAAGATTATTTTGCACGACTGTCATAATAAATTTTTTCCAAGAGTTTCAGTTTTAATGAGACTTGAATTCATTAATCAATTAATTAAATTTGTAACTGGCTCTGGATGTTTACACCACATGAAATTTTTTACTTTAAAAATAGGAGTTGTAAACAGCAGTTGTACACATGTTCATAATAGAATATATATTCAATTAATTGTTTTGTGTGAATTGCATTTGTAATGCATTTTTGAATAAATAATGTATATGCTCCATAGGCTAAACATGAGAAAAATGGCATCATCTGGTGGAAAATATAAAAAAAAAATACATTTTGATGCCAGGACTCTGGAATGAAAGAACAATATAGGATTTTTTAGAATATAAGATTTTTTGCTTTAATGGCACTGGGATCAAATATTGCAGTTTTAATGGGTTTCCATGGGGACATTTTTGTCCTTAAGGTCCTGAGTGTAACTATTTTGTGTACACAGTGTATTATAGATGTAAACTAGGAACTGAGGGTGAAATATCAACATTTCTCCCAAAATACGCACCCTAGGCCGTTGGCATTAACACAGCCAAAATGAAAAAGACAAAAATGTCCCTAAGGTCGCATAAGGGTCAGTAGATCTGCACACCAAAAAAAATAGCATCACATCATTGACCCTCATGTTAACTAATGTGGTAACATAAATTAAAACTAATGTTACAAATATTAATGAACACAACCTTATTGTAAAGTGTTACCGAAAAGACTGTTTGTAATATACTGTACATAATCAGTAACGGTTTAACCACCACGCAAACCACGCAATTGTGTGGGGCCCCGGATGTTGTGGGGCCCAGCCCTGGTAGGAAAGCTCCACAAAATCACTTCAGAGGTGACATGGTGTTCTGTGTACATGCGCAAATATGCTGTTGTCAGCTCTTTCAGAATATTTCACGTTAGAGGTTCGCCGTGTTGTGTTCGTTTTTCAAGTATAAATTTTAGTTTGGGTTTGTAAATGCTAAAAAAAACCCCCAGCTGGACGAATGTCCATACCTGCTGTACCACGTCTAGCTGTTTCTTCAGTGTCTCACATGACTGGCTCATTTTTAGACAACAGTGTTAAGTGAAAAAGAACTTCAGGTCTCAAAAACGCATGTCGAGACACCTGCGTTCTGATTCAGTCGTCGCACTGCAGCTAGATTATGCTGCATCTACATTGTTTTTAATGCGTGTCACAAAGCTTTAACGTTCTGAACAAGTTCAGGCTGCAAAGAGGTGACTGTTACAATGTTTAACGTTATTTGCGTTTGTTCTGCTCCAAGCAAAGTTTCAGCGCTTGATAATGGCAATGTGTTTTTCCTTCTGCTCTAGTGTGCTGAGGGATCGCCGGGCCTTGTATGTCTACTGTTACAATGCTTCAACGAATGTTGCCTACGATGCTAACATAAATTACACTGTAGCGTCAGAAAATGAGCTCCAGCTGAAAGTAAATTAAAATAGAAATAAATTACTATTGTATACAACAAATCCTTAAATTAATAATAATACTGTATCAAATTAAAATGACAAAACTAGACAACAATACATAATAGTTGGATTATAATAATAATAAATAAAAACTGAATTCCAAAATGTCAGTGAGTGTACTAGGTTTTACACACCCTGATCATGAAAAAAAAAATGTTTTGCAAAAATATATGTACATAAATATTGTTCCCCATCTGTCGCTCACTTCGATGTCATGTTGAAGAAACAACACTAGGGAACTCTCTTGAGCGCCGGATATGGCTCTGGTCTATGAAAAAAGCCCAATGAGAAGTTGGCAGACAGTATTTGCATACCCCGCCCCGGACATACGGGTATAAAAGCGGGGAAATACGTGGGCATGACCATGGCAACGTTGCGGTTGCAGCTTGCTTTCAATAGAAAGTACGCCACTACAGCCGCCCACCCAACCCCCACCCCCACCCCCACCGCGTCGCTCCTTCTTCCCACGGGATTGAGGACTATGCGGCTGCCGCTGGAGGCGATCTGGGGGTGGCAGCGGGTGCAGCTCCACCGGGTACGCCCCCCCGGACCACCCGCCCCCCGGCACGCTCGTTGACTCCCGTCCATGCTCGATGCAACAGCGGCTCGCCTCCTAGCTGGCCTGCCTATCCTCTAGAGCTCGAGGTGGATGAGCTTGCCGCTGCATCAGAGAGCGCGGCATCTGACGCTGATGCCTCCACTGGGCTGCCGCCTTCGGGCCAGCACGCTCAGGCTGAGGCTGACGCACAGATGTCCGATATGCTTGCCCGGGCCGCCGCTAGCGTGGGGTCGGACTGGAACCCTCCGTACTCCCCACAGCCGTAGCGGCTGGATGATTGGTTCCTGGGAACACCGTGCCGCTCACAGCCGCGCACACTCCCAGTCCCATTTTTCCCGGAAGTGCATGATGAGCTGACGTCTACGTGGAGGGCGCCGCTCTCCACTCATTGTGTCACCCGCTCATCCGCTCTCGTTACCCTCGATGGTGGAGTGGCCCATGGGTATACGCGATTCCCCAGGTGGATAGGGTTGTTGCGCGCCATCAATGCCCCGGAAACTCTACCACCTGGCGGGGTCGCCCTGTGCTCACTTCTAAGGCCTAAGGCATCTTTGTTTACTGCCAAAGCCTACAGCACCGCTGGTCAGGCCTCTACCGCCCTGCACGCCATGGCCATCCTGCAAGTCCACCAGGCCAAGGTGCTCAAAGATCTGCATGAGGGTAGCCCTGATCCCGATGTGTTGAAGGAACTGCGCTCAGCGACCGCCCTCGCCCTCAGCGTAGTCACTCGGGCAGGCGATGGCCACGCTTGTGGTCCAGGAACGTCATCTGTGGCTGAACTTGGTCGAGATGCGTGAGACCGACATGGCTTGCTTCCTCAACGCCCCTGTCTACCAGTTCGGCCTCTTCGGCAACACCGTCGAGGACTTCGCCCAGCAGTTCGCCACGGTGAAGAAGCAGACGGAGGCCATCTCTCACATCCTGCCCCACCGCAAGCCTGCTGCCGTGGGCCATGCCCCATCTGCGTCCTCCTGTGGCAAAGAAATACCCTGCTCCGCCTCAACCCGGGCCCAGCTCTCAGCCCCAGCGTCGAGCACGCCACAGGAAGCAGACGCCCCCTGTCTCACGGACCCCCTCAAGGACCCGTAAGGCTCCCAGGTGACCCTGAGACACTCGACCCAGGGACCAAGACGTTAGCTCCGGAGATGATAAGACCATTCTGTCCCACGGTGGAGGTCCGGGAGGAGAATCCTTTGTTCAATTTATTTCATTTGCCAATAAAAGAGCTATTTCCTTTGTCTCTGGGTCACCTGGCCCGCAAATACTGTTCTCACGGCACTCTGCCGCCAGATCTCAACAGTCCCAGCACACTGGACGAGGACCACCCGCCTTCAGCCCCACGACTGTTCCGACAAGTCTAGAGGAGACCTACGTTGGACCTCATCCACAGTCGCTAACCTGCCCCCTGCCGGGTGTGCGGAGCAAGGTAAGTGCTTTGAGTCTACGTCAAAAATAATCATCCCCTTGGTGCCTCTAGCACGGAGTTTGGACGCGTGGCTTTCACTTCCCAACCCGTCTCACTGGCTGGCCTGGACCATCGACTTGGTTACGCAATTCAGTTTGCCAGGCCTCGCCCCCTTCACGGGCGTCCACTTCTCCGCTGTACACGGCGAAGATGCCAAATCCCTGCGTGTGGAAATCGCTACTTTCTTACTCAAATACGCAATAGAGCAACTCCATAAACTCCAACCGAGTTTAAGAAGGGTCTCTACAGCCCTTACTTCATCGTACCCAAGAAAGGCGGCAGCTTACGACCGATCTTGGACTTGCGAGTTTTCAACCAAGCTTTGCACAAACTCCTGTTCAAAATGCTCACCCAGAAACATATTCTAACCTGCATTCGGCATCTAGATTGGTTAGCAGCGGTAGACCTGAAGGACACATACCCCCACGTCTCAATTCTGCCTCGATAGCGGCGGTCGCACTGCTGGGGTTGATGCATATGAGACCGCACTGGCTTCAGACTCGAGTCGTGTGACGATCACCCCCGCCTTCCGCCAAACATTCAAACCCTGGACAGACCTCTGCTTTCTACGGGCAGTAGTACCCTTGCAGCAGGTGTCCCGACATGTCTTGGTCACGACCGACACCTCCAGATTGGGTTGGGGCGCCGTGTACAACAGGTGCGCAGTAGCAGGCCGTTGGAAAGGGGCACCGCTGCGCTGGCACATCAACTGCCTGGCGTTGCTGACTGTTTTCTTTGCCCTGTGGAAGTTTCTCCCGTTAGTTCGAGACAAACACGTCCTGATCAGGTCAGACAGCAACACTGCGGTAGCGTACATAAATCGCCAAGGCAGCGTACGCTCCCGCCACATGTCACGACTCGTCCGTCGTCTCCTGGTTTTGGAACTCAAGTCGCTGCGCGCCACTCACATCACCGGCAACCTCAATGTGTGGCGGACGCTCTGTCACGACATTGCTTGCCCGGTAGAGAGTGGAGGCACACAGCTGGCCTGCGGGGCTGCGAAAGTACTCATTTCCCCCAGTGAGCCTTCTTGCACAGGTGCTGTGCAAGGTCAGGGAGGACGAGAAACAAGTCACCCTTGTGGCTCCTTATAGGCCCACCCGGGCATGGTTCTCAGATCTTGTACTCCTCGCGACAGCCCCTCCCTGGCGATTTCTCCTGAGGAAAGACCTTCTTTCTCAGGGACGGGGCACGCTCTGGCATACGCACCCAGACCTTTGGAACCTCCACGTCTGGTCCCTGGACGAGACACGGAAGATCTAGCTGGTCTACCACCCACGGTCGTAGCAACAATCAACCAAGCCAGAGCCCCTTCTACCAGGCAACTTTTCGCCCTGAAATGGCGCTTGTTCACGAATTGGTGTTCTTCCCATGCTGAAGACCCACAGAGGTGCGCAGTTAGGTCAGTGCTCTTATTTCTGCAAGAGAGGCTGGAAGGGAGGCTGTCCCCTTCCACCCTGAAGGTGTATGTCGCCACTATTGCATCCCACCATGATGCAGTAGACAGCAAGTCCTTGGGTAAGCACGACTTAATCGTCAGGTTCCTAAGAGGTGCCTGGAGGTTGAACCCCTCCTGGCCAAGCCTGTTCCCCTCCTGGGATCTCTCAGTGGTCCTCGAGGGCCTCCAGAGACCCCCTTCGAGCCGCTAGAATCAGTTGGACTCAGGGCCCTCTCTCTAAAGATGGCCCTGTTGATCGCGCTCGCTTCCATCAAGCGGGTCGGGGACCTGCAAGTGTTCTCTGTTAGCGACACCTGCCTGGAGTTCGGTCCGGCAGACACATATGTGATCCTAAGACCACGACCGGGCTATGCGCCCAAGGTCCCTACCACTCCCTTCAGAGACCAGGTAGTGAACCTGCAAGCGCTGCCCCGGGAGGAGGCAGACCCAGCCCCTTCATTGCTGTGTTCGGTACATGCTTTGCGTACCTATTTGGACCGCACTAAGATCTTTATGTGCTCTGAGCAGCTCTTTGTCTGCTTTGTTGGACAGCGGAAAGGGAACGCTGTCTCCAAACAGAGGCTCTCCCACTGGGTGGTGGATGCCATTTCACTGGCCTATCGCTCCCAGGCCCCCCCTTGCAGGTCCGAGCACACTAAACAAGGAGTATTATGTCCTCGTGGGCACTGGCTAGAGGCACCTCCCTAGCAGACATATGTAGAGCAGTGGGTTGGGCAACACCTAATACCTTTGCGAGATTTTACAATCTCAGGGTTGAGTCAGTACCGTCCCGTGTTTTCTCAGGTCCCAGCCGGTAGACCTCGGTAACACGCTGACGATCTGGCCGGGTGAATTGCTTGCACCTGGCGCCCTTTCCCTCAGGAGATCCCACTCGTTCAGCTCCCTGGATGACTCCTCCCTAGCCCTGTGGGTCCACAATTCAGCAGAGGAATCCACCGACGCAATCCACTGCAGGTATCTCAAATCTACCCTGCACTGGGAAAGGTGCTCCACAGATCAGGCCTCCTACGCGGACTCCTCCTGTGTGTATTTTCCGCGGTACGGTCACCTTACGAACTGACCCGCTTCTCCCTTAGGCAGTTTTCTCTGCCCTCCGGTCACTATGCTGTAGCAACTCCCCCCTCCTGGAGGTTGGATCTACCACTGCGCCACATTCCACATGTTGCCTAAAAACCCATGTGATGTATTTGCCACCTTTACCTTCTCTTTTGGGCATCGCCCAAAGCGTCGCCTTGTTCCCCTCCAGGGTAACCAGAAGGATTCTCAGAAGGACCATTTCCGGCTCCTCAGAAAAATCCTGAATGGACTCGACGTATTTCCCCACTTTTATACCCATATGTCTGAGGCAGGGTATGCAAATACTGTCTGCCAACTTCTCATTGGCCTTTTTTCATAGACCAGAGGCATATTCGGCGCTCAAGAGAGACCCCTAGTATTGCTTCTTTGACACAACGTCTTGTTCCCTTCATCAGGGAACGGAGGTTACATATGTAACCGAGAAGTTTTTTTTAGCACTGTATTGTGGAAAATTGGAAAACATGCATTAATTATATTTAACTAGATTTTCTATGTTTCAGTAAACATTTTGAATGTACTTGGCCACAACGGCTGATATGAATTTATAACTATGATTTAAAATCAATTTTATGTTATTTTTTTTAAGCAAAACATTTCAAAATAGGACCCCGGGTTGGTCGGTTGCTTGGGGCCTCAGAAATCTTAAGCCTGCCCCAGTACATAATAAATACAAGTTTAGATTTATAAGTAAACAATCCTGTTCTATACATTCATCTGTCATGAACGCTGCAGCAAAAATCACTCATTCACATTCAAGATGCACCCTCGGCAGATCATTTGATTTAAACTTAATATTTTGTTAACATTGTTCTCCTTGCATGCAATTCAAAAACTTTACCAACACGTCTTATATTTATTAGAGCACCAACTGACCTTCCAAAAAAAAAAAAAAAAGGAAAAGAAAAGAAAAAGGAAAACTCTAGAATAACAGTAAAATGTTTATTTATCAAGAATGTGAAAATTTTCATCCAATTCAACTGGTTCTATTCAAGTCAAATAACGCATTTCATATGACTGATTCAATGTGACTACAGTGGGTCACATCAACGAAATTAATTTGTCTGATCAGGCATAAATATTCCTTAAAATAACATCTACACATTTATACTCTTTAGAGTGTGTTATATAACAGGTAATGGCCTAAAAAGTAGTAAAGGGAATCACCCTAAATACAGTAATTAAATGTAAATGCTCTGTATGTAAATGCCCCTGTGGCTGCTTGTACTGTATATTTTAATTATTCACAAACCAGCACAATTATTTCAAATTCTCTAAAACAATACAGGTTTAGATACAGGTCATTGTCTTCCATACATCTGCATTAGTTGAGAACCCACTGTGGAATCATCATGCATATCAGTGCATTTTTCTCCTGATTAGCGACAGCCCATTGGTGCAATGCTGCATTGAGAGTTTGAGGAATAGATAGGTTACCCATGGCTGGTTGAGGTTCCCTGGAAAAATGGTCAATTGGCTTTTTAAAGCCCCAACGCAGTCTGATGTCACTAGGATTCAAATACAGAATCCCTGTGACGGGACACAGCTTGTTAGACTGCTGCATTGTAAAGCGCCCTGTTCTCCACTTCTATTTTGTGCTCAAGAACTAGGCTCTGACATTTACAAGAGAGACTTCATGCAAATGTTACAGAGATGGTATAAATTGGGTCCACTATGCTTTTGGTCCAGCGAATAATGGTCTTATATTAATTCCCCCCATGTGTCAGATATATGCGTGCTTTGTGTAAAAAGATCTCTCTTAACTAGACAATTATTTGAGAAAAAGTAGCAAAAGTGTCTGGATTGGGAAGTGACAACATTTTGACAATTACTCAGTATAAAGCATTTGTAATGCACTGAAATTCTTCATTTAGATATGTTAACAAAGTATTAAAGTAAAGTCTGAAATTATAGTTATCAAAATATGCGTTTTTCTTCAACTCCGGTTAATTTAATTTCATAGGGGATGATTTTTACTTATTTTTATAAATATATATCAATGAAGGTCTCATTAAAACTGAATTGGAAACTTTTCACAAGGTCTTCATAATTTATTTTTGCTACTTTTTTAAATGCTTTTTATGTTTAGCTTTTACTGTTTTAACCTTGTCCCAGATCCAGACTTTCAATAATAAACCATTAAATCCATTCTAAGAATACTAAATATTGCATGTTCAAACCTATGATAATCCAAACAAAGAGGGAAATAAATAGAAAACATAAAAAACATTTACAAAATCAACAAAAGTAATGTTTGAAGAAAACAGAATATTCAAGGTAAATATCACTTGTGAGCAGAGTATTTTTATTGGCCGTCATTTCCAATTAAGCTGTAACTTACTAAAGAAACACCATGAAAATAAATTATTTGTTACTGTTTATAAATTAATGCTACTGTTAAATATACCTTTACATGTATTAAACATGTAAATGGTGAGTTAACTACACAATATGAAACATAAGTAATTTACCAAGTAACAATCAGCCAGTCAGTGTTATGAGAGACACAAAACTATTACAGCTATATAGGAAATCGGTTGCCTGTGACAACAGTCAATTATGCAGTTTAGTGTTAATTATTCAAAAATAATTGACCATTGAATGCTGCAATTATTCCAGAGTGTCGTGTAATAATTAAAGATAAAAATAATTAGGGAGAGAGAGTCAGAATCAAGCCTGCATGATCCACATTAGCACCAAGGCTCAATGTGACAAGGCCAATCGCTCTGATCACTGCACCATTGCTCCATCAGTTCTGAGTAAGTTAATATGATGTCTGTGAGAGATATATATCCATATATATGAAACCTCGAAGCTGTGGCAGACTCTGTAAATGCAATATGATATAACATGAAAAATTGACACTCAACACTACAACAGTAACAAATTTTTAGCAGATCATTATGGTCTGTTTTCGATCCACCCAATGTACTCTCACTATTCTGCACACACACTTATACACTCTCTCTCTTTCTGTGGATTGCATAGCAGATGATGCATGACTCTTTTATAAGTCACTTTCCTTCCATGAGAGTTTTTATTTATTTATTGAGAAATAAATAAATATATATATATACTTATTTATTCATATAAGTTGGATTGAAACACTCATATCTCATTTAGAGGGAACAGCGAATCAAACTTGTCAGGTGCTGGAATGTGGCCAAGTGGTCAACCAATAGCGGTCAAGAGTTCAGGCCCCTGACACATTCCAATCCATCATGATCACCAATGTGGCAGAGGGGAGTGAGTAAATGTGGAGAATAAGAAGAAGAATATTGTGTTACACAGGAGAAAGTCTTTAATAGCATCTGCTTTGAGGTCATCTCTTCAGCAGTCGGTATCTGTGTGTGAGAAAGTGTTTTCTTATATAGTGATATGTTTCATTACAGTGCTTGCAAGGTAGGGGATTATTTTAAACCCCAAACCATTAGTATTTAATACTCCAGCATGATCTCATGAAATTAAAATTACTTCATTCATTACATGCAATGATGCAGTTTTGAGATGAAATGTCCACAGAGGGGCGCTAAAAAGTTAATGTTGATGTAAGTTAGTGCAAGTTAAATGCCCCCCCCCCCCCCCCCCACACACACACACACAAAGAAGGTTTTTAAGGTTAATGCTCTATGGCGTTTTAAATGAACCAAACCTACCACTCTTATCTATACTATTAACCCAAACCTAACCATAGGTGTCAAAACATTTTATCAAATTGATAGTGCACTGATCTTAAAAACCTCATCTGTTTTTCTTTTTAAATAAACAAAAATTGAAATCCCTACCCTGAACCCTACACATAAACCTAACCGATAGTGTAATTAAGCAAATGTGAGATGAAAAATGCAATAGCTGAAGCAACCATGTCATTTTGTAATGCTTCCATAAAACTTTAGATATGACTTGCATGATTTGCTGAACTTTTATCCCATTCTTAGATGTGACAAGCATGGGAGCGGCCTTTCTATCTATTATTTTTTCTCTCCATAGAATATTAGATTCGGCTGGGGCCATCTAATGCTATTATTCGTGCATGTGAAGGTGTTCTTTTCCTTTCCAATTTCTTCAGGTGAAAAAGACACCACAGAGACGACATCCAGAGACCACATCCACATGCCCGAAGGGAAGGTTAACGTGGCAAATACATCATCTGGTCTCACCAGCCGCACATGGAAGTGTGTGTGGGGGGGGGGGGGGGATCTCTACAAATACAGTGACCGGGTGTATATAGGGTTCTGTCCAAGGGAGACACTGGTCTGCCAAGAGGGAAACCATACTGAGGAAAATATATCACAGTGGGTTACCAGAGTTAATGGTACCTGTGGATCACCTACCCCAGTACAGGGCATATTAGCACTTGAACTGGTTCCGGCTGCGAACTCCTACGGCAAATTTGCGAGTCACAGGGCTAGGGAGAAAGGACATCCAGGGCACACGGGCTCGTGAACTCGCATGGGAGAAGAAGCGCACGTCTTTGTCTCACGGAGGGTAAAGGTGCTATACACAAGTGATACTCCCGGCCAGCTGTCCTGTATTCCCAAACTTAACTGTTTGTACCTGACAAAACATGGGACAAAACCGGCTCAAACCAGATATTGTAAAATCTTGCAATGGTATTGGGTGTTGCCCAGCCAAATAAGATGTGTTGTCTGCTAGAGAAGTGTCATTGGCCAGTGCCCACAAGGATAGCCAACTCCTTGTAGAGTGTGCTCGTATTCCCAAAGGGGGATTTCTGCTGTCCGCCGAAGCAGATAAAGAGCTGCAATCTCCGGGTTGAGACGGTTTTGTCCTGTGTTTTGTCAGGTACGAACAGATATGTTTGGGAATACGGGACAGCTAGCCGTGAGTAAAGCTCTGCATGCGATTCAAGTAGATGCGCAAAGCACACACTGGACACTGCATCAATAGGGCTGGGTCTGCCTCCTCCCTGGGCAGAGCTTGCAGACTCACCACCTGATCCTTAAAAGGGGTCATTGGAACCTTGGGCACATAGCCAGGTCGGGGTCTTAGCATCATGTGAGAGTCTTCCAGACTGAACTCCAGGCAATTATTGCTGACAAAGAACGCCTGCAGGTCCCCAACCCTCTATGGAGGTGAGCGCAGTCAGAAGGGCCATCTTCAAGGAGATGGCTTTCAGCTCGACTGACTCCAGGGGCTCAAACGGGGCTCTCCGAAGGCCCAGGAGGACCACAGAGAGATCCCATGAGGGGAAGAGGCATGGCCTATGAGGATTCAGCCTCCAGGCACCTCTCAGGAACCTGATGATCACGTCGTGCTACCCTAGGGACTTACACTCCACTGTGTTGTGGTATACTGCTCTGGCAGCCACACACACCTTCAAGGTGGAGGGGGAGATCCACCCCTCTAGCCTCTCCTGCAGGAAGGAGAGCATTGACCTGGGGGTCTTCGCCTCGAGAAGAACACCAACTCATGAACAGATGCCACTTCAGTGTATAAAGCTGCCTCATAGATGGAACCCTGGCCTGAGTGATCATGTCTACCACCGCTGGTGGTAGGCCACTTAGGTCTTCCGCTTCCCATCCAAAGGCCAGACATGGAGGTTCCGGAGGTCTGGCCGCGGGTGCCAGATTGTGCCCTGTCCCTTAGAAAGAAGGTCCTTCGCCAGGGAGGGGCTGTCGCGTGGAGCATGAGGTCCGAGAACCAAGTCTGGGTGGGCCAGTACGGCGCCACGAGGATGACCTGCTCCTTGTCCTCCCTGAACTCGCACAAGATCTGTGCAAGTAGGCTCACTGGGGAATGCTTACTTGTGCAGCCCCCGGGGCCAGCTGTGTGCCAGTGCATCTGTCCTGAGGGGGGCTCCCATCAGGGAGTACCAGAGTGGGCAGTGGGAGGATTACTGGGAAGCAAACAGGTCTACCTGTGCTTTGCCAAATCAACTCCAAATCAGCTGGACTACCTTGGGGTGGAGTCTCCACTCTCCCTTGAGCATCACCTGCTGTGGCAGTGCATCCACTGTGGCATTAAGACTACCTGGGATGTGAGTGGCCCATAGCAACCTTAGTCGCTGCTGAGATGGCAGGCAAGTGGAGACATCCGGACCAATACGTCCTTGCCCTGGATCAACGTCAATAGCCTCCGCAGGGGAAGCAGTACTGCCAGCAACTCGATGCAGTTTCTGTGCCAACACAGCTGCGGATCTGTCGTAGAGCCAGAGGAACTCATCCAAAATTGCTGTAGGGGAACTCCTACCTGCAGAAAAGAAAGGGCTGCTCGAGGATGCCATATGCCCCAGAAGCCTCTGAATGTGTTTTAGAGGAACTGCTGTTCTCTGCCTGAATGACTTGATCAGGAGACACTACACCGAGGAGTCTTGCTCAAACTTGCTCAAACTTCTCAAACTCGTGGCTGCGCTTATGGGCCCTCGGACCACTTACCTTGCTCCATGTACCTGGCATCGGGGGGGGGGGGGGGGGGGGGGGGGGTCGGTTATGGTGGAGAAGGGCCTTTTTGACAGTCCTCGTAGCTTGTCACAACTGCCTGGCTGTGGCTGTGAGTGTGGTGTGGTTGGGCACGTGAAGGCGGAAGGCCCGTGTTCGTGCCGTCCAAGACGCAGGTGCTCAGTTGCCGTGATAACGGTGGTCGTAAACACCAGCTGTGTGACAAAAGTAGTGAGGAAACTGCTCTTTTTTTTTTAAGATGTGGGTACCATAGCCCCTTTGAGGTGTGGCGAACATAAAACAAAATGGAACACAAGATTTCCCTCCCGGCCCTCTGCTGGGGGATGGAGTGTTCTGATACTAGCTCCAGGGTTCTGGCGGAGGTCTCCCTCCATGAGTTGTCCATCTCAGGGTCGCTTAGGAGCCTTCCTTAGGGTGTAGTGCCAGGCCGTGAGATGGGGGCATCCGGCTCCTGCGGGGGGCTCTAAGCTGGGGCCGAGGACAGGGCTCGGGCTGTGGCGGAGCCCCCTGGGTCTTTGCTGCCTCAAGGGGGCGCCCTCGGCGAGCAGATGGGGTACAGGATCCAGGCAAGTATGGTGGTCAGCTCTGCATTGGCCTCAGACTGGGCAGGCAGTCCCGAAGGTGGCAGCCCAGTTGAGTCTTCTGAGTCTGACATCACCAGTGCGCTCTCCGATGCAGCGATCAAGAGCTCCAAAAGAATAGTTTATCTGGCCATGATGCGAGCAGGTCTCATCTCGGAACACGACGGTGGCAACTGAGCATGCTGGGGAATGGGATGTTCGTGGGTGAGTGAGTGACAGAAGGGGAATCTATAATTTGTTCGTAATTTTTGTGAAAGTGGATAAAACTCGTTGTTGTTGCACTTATAATGTTTATTTCAACAGACAACTGCTGCGATATGTAGAATGATTTTTTTTTGCAACTGCTGCGATATGTAGAATGATTTTTTTGCAAAAATGTTGATATAGTATTGTGATTCTATGAGAAAAGGTTGAGTACTGCAATTAATCCTGCCCAAACCTAAAAATACAGAGTCAAGTTAACTAAATAGTTCATAGAAATATGCACATTTTCTAATTATTTATTTATGTCTTTCCAATTGCCTTATGGCTTTCATATGTGGAACTCCAAATAATTCATTTTAAGGAAATCAAATCCTATGCTTGCCTAAAACTTTATTTTCTTCTGGAAAGGCAAACTTAGTTATTCATTATTATGTCTTGTACTAAGGTAATTGACTGGTAAATGTAAATCATTGCAATTTATTATCTGTTGCATCATTTTTGTTTCCTGTTCTGTAAATCACATTTCTTGTTCACCCATATCTCATATCATTACCTCTAAATAAAAACTGAAAGGCATGAATATATACAACAAAGAAAATGTGAAAACTAAAAAATTGTGATAATCATCACAGGCTTTCAGATTCATTACCTTCTTTTCCACCATCGGGACAGTGCGTGCCAGGGCTATAAACTGATCAGCTGGGGCCAGAAACCTTGGACCTAAAGCCGCAAGTCCAAAATCAGTCTGCATTTCCACCATCAGGCCTATAGCCCCGCAGCGTTGCCCTAAAACCCACCCTTAATATGCTGCCTTAGTGCTAACGTCACACACTCTGCCATTTCACATGCAAGAATGAAACAAGCCGATGTATCAGACTCTGGAAACTAGCTAGCCCTCGAAATTAACACAGATATCTACTGTGTACTGACAAATCTCTGTTTATCTGTTGAGGTACAGTAAGCTGGTAGCTAGATATGATAATTGGGAAATATATTGGGAGTATATTGGTGCTGAAACCTCTGACCTGACTCTTGACATTGACCCTGTCATAATCCCCAGATAACCTTCTTTGGTCCTAGAGTAATTAGCAGGCCAAAGGCCAATATATATATATATATATGCGCACGCAAAAACCTCTCATATTATCTTCAGAAATTGTTATTCACACTGATCATGAAACCAAACAGCCCCATTAACCTTTAAGACTCTAGAAGACATAGATTAAACAACTGAAGTCGTATTATTTTATGCTGCACTTATGTGCTTTTTGGACCTTCAAAGTTCTAGCCACCATTCACTTGCATTGATGAACCTACAGAGCTGAAAGATTCTTCTAAAAATCTTCTTTTGAGTTCAACAGTAAAAAGTCATACATATCTGGGATGGCATGAGGGTGAGTAAATTATGAGAAAACTTACATTTTTGGGTGAGCTATCCCTTTAAGTGTATCCCACATTACTTAGTATTGAAGCAATAGCAACTCACCCATGAGGACTAAACTAGCAGGGTGCTTTTTATTCATTTATTTATTTATTTTATAATTTATGCTTTTCATTAATTATTGACTTTTTACTTTTTGTCCAAGCAGGGTTCAGACCAAAGTGAAATAAATATGGTGCTCCGGTGAAGAATTATGCATAAATAGAGATGCAGTCACATATTCCTTTAAGAAAAGCAGGTCCCTTTGAATCCCATACTGCTGCTCTTCAGATACAGCCATGTTCAAAAGTGCAGAGAACATAAAATAAGTGCAGGAGCGAACATTTAATGCAAGACTCCTTCACACTATTAACCTTCTTCCCCCCCCTCTCTCTCTCTCTCTCTCTCTCTTTCTCTCTCTCTCTCTCTCTCATCATACTTCTACTCCACTCTTTTACACTCTTACTTTCATCTAGCATCACTCTTGCTCTGACACTTAATCTCTTGCTACCTGCACTTCCAGCACTCTTTTATACCTTCCTCTTCACTTTCCCTGCTTTTCCCCTCATTTCTTTTACTCTAGCTATGTAATTTTTTCTGCCTTCAGAAGATTTCTTTTTTTTTTTTTTTTTTTGCATCTCTTGATGTCTCGGCAGCCTTGCCCCAAGATCTCTCTATTTCTCTCCCCTTCCTGTTTTTTTGTCATTGTAACCCAGATATCAGAGCTGTTCTGAAGTGGGCCTCAAACCTCAATGTGACGTGAGATTAGTTCACTTTCCCTAGCTGCAATTACTTAAACACACACACACACACACACACACACACACACACGCACGCACGCACACACGGCTCAGTAAATATAAGGCTCATTCATGGGTCCAGGGTTTTACTGCAGTCTCACCTCAATTCCTTTTCTCTATTGATTATGCTTTCCTCTCACTAGGGATGGGAATTGTAAGGAATTAAAATTCTGGCTCACTAACTGATTTCACTTAACTTAACTGATTCAGTTTTCTTCATGATTCTATTAACAATTATTTTAGGAATTCTGTTGAAGAAGACAACGATTGTACCTAATAATATACCTGAAGGGATAGTTCAACCAAAAATAAAAGATCTGTCATCATTTACTTTCTTTCATGTTGTTCAGAACCCATATGACTTAATCGCCTCTGTTGTATGTGGAACACAAAAAGATATGTTAGGCAGAGTGACAACTTTAGTCACTTTTTATCCATACAATGTAAGTGAATGGTGACTAAGGCCAGGGCTGGCTGGTAATCTGGCATACCAGATTGCCCCATCTTTCACCACCTCCCTCTCATTCCCTCCTGTCCATCTCACCCTTTCCATCATTAAAATGCACTGAAAACCTCTATCTCTATCACAATTTTGCTTATTTCTCCAGTATGACTCAATCTCACACTCGTCTGCCTTCTGTCAATTGAACCTCTCTGTTTCGCTTTCTGCTGAGTTCTGCTTTCTCTCTCCCTGTCTCTTGCACTCTCTTCTCCTACAAATCTTGCCAACTGCTTTCTGATAGCCAACAGCTATATAACTTATTTAGTAGCACTCTCAAACACACACACACACACACACACACACACACACACTCACACACACACACACACACACACACACACACACATTCTGATATCCTGAGCACCTTTCATGCTATATATTTATCTGTCGATCATTCCTCTCGGCTGCTTTAGGCCTTAGGCAGTTCCACTCAGAGCACAACAACATTAACCTGGTCTCACCTGCTGACACACACATCTCCACAGAGACAAACATCTGTATGCGAATGTGAGATTAAATTATGCTTAAATTATCTGATCTTCTCGCTTCATTTCTTATCCCTAAACTCAGTGATCTGTGGAACATGATTTGGTGACCAGTGATAAGTTGTGATGAGTCTGGATATTTAATATGGCTTTGACCCCAGACCACAAACAGAGATCCACAAGGTTCTTCTTTCGACAGCTGCAGCTATCCCTATCATCACATATTATCTGATGTTTCCAGCTATTTCTGCCAGATAAGAGTGGAATTGGAAGCCCCAGGGCCGTTTCTAGGCTTAGGCGAACTAGGCGGCTGCGGGTGCCACCTGCTGGGAGGGCGCCAACAAGGAGGACTTTTTGGTGGTTGCTAGGATGTTCTGTGAGGTTGCTAGGTGGTAGCTTTCTGGCTAACACCCCAAATCTCCATGATATTGTTATCCAGTGTTAAAATTGTTTCAGAGCTCATGAGGGATCCCCTTAAAACCCAAAAAACTGCATAATAGATGTACAAACATTCCCTGATAGCACACGTACATCACACATTGTGTATGTTTTTACATCTGGAAGACATATTTTTTTATTTAATTTGCTCATGAAATGTGAAGACAAATGCTAATAAGTCTCGGATGTCAAGACGTTCAGTAGATATCTGTGAGATGTTTGATTTAGAGTCTTTGTAAATCTGATCTGTTTAAGATGTTTAGCAGATGTTGTGATGCTTTCCAACTGAAAAAATCTAAAACAGACATCTTGGAGATGAATATGTGCTATCTGGGTTACAATGTTTTGGTATTGATTAGCTTTGGAAACATGTAATACCATATTTACTGTGCATATTAATGAACCTAGTGACTGTTCAGTTACAAGAGAAACAATGATTTAATGTTAGTAAATTTGATGTACTAACAATCATAAATCAAAAATCTTACCATTATTGTGTGGTGAAAATGAGGATTCGCTTTGCCAGTGTCACTCATTCGCCATTTGAAAACTTGAAAAAGTTTCTGCAGAAAAAAAATCAAATCTAATTTGTATTAATTATGAAAACTGGGATGGATAATGAACAATGTTGCATCGTGTCATTGCTATAATTTGGAGGGGGGGGGGAAAAAATCTAGTTTTGTTTCTTGTATTCCAGTTTCTATGAAATACCAGGGGACTCTTTCTTTATTTTTTAGCCTTATCCCCATTGGAAATGTTGATTATCAATGTTATCATAAATGCACATTTTCACACTTCACTATTTAAAATGTTTGTAGCAATGTATTTTTTGTGCTTATTAGTGTATTGAATTGTTAGCTTAGCAATACGCTAATACTATTAAAAATCAGCTGTGGCCACACTGCAAAGTTTTGGGAGTGACAATCGTATTTAAATACGTTGAAATTACTATCCCATGTAACAGACCTACAGTAGTCACTCCAGAAGCTACATTAACTGAAACAGTAATAACCATATCAACATTTTGCTGTCTTGTGACTGTAAACAAGAAAAATGGAACTTGTTTGATATATGCTATATATATATATATATATATATATATATATATATATATATAGATAGATAGATAGATAGATAGATAGATAGATAGATAGATAGATAGATAGATAGATATCGATTTTTTTATTTTTTTTTTTATTTTTTTTTTACAGCTGTTACTCTCCAAAATAACCAAACTCTGTTCAGTTTGTATAAAGAACTGGATTAAGCACTCAGAAGAGAAGTGACAACCATATTCAGCTGCAAATTATGTACTAAGACTGTGAGTGCTTAGTCAAGTCTCTCACGTGTTTCATATGAGGAGCATGTGAGTAACTGTTGCCACCCATTAAGAACATTTCAGATCAGTCACTTTTGAGGTATCATTTCAGTTGCTATGTTTCCGTAGATGGTAGATGCCTATGTAGACAGTGACAGCAAGTTGGCTCACTAGAGATTTGAGAACAGAGCAATAGATCCAGGAGTACTTAAAGAAAAAAATCTTTAACTGTGTTTGCCTCTGTTGGCTTCTGTGTTATACTCAGTAAGGGGTTCTGTCTTTTGTGAAATGTGTCATACATCAGAAAGCATTCAAGCACTGCACTATGGAGACATACTGTTTTAGCTTGAACACATATGTGCACAGTTACACATGTGTGCGTGTGTTGTGGGGTGTGTAGTCACTTCATCCATCCCTCGGGTTAGTGTTACAAGAAAGCTATGTCTGACAGCTGTCATACTCTCATCCGCAGAGGGTTTATAATCTAGGCCACCCAAAAGGAACAGCCCTAGCATGACTAATAGTGTGTGTGAGTGTGTGTGTGTGTGTGTGTGTGTGTGTGTGTGTGTTTGTTTGGCTATACTTTTAAGGTCCAAAATAAAAAATATCCTCTATGATAAAGTGAAACGACAAAAAGCAACTAGTGAGAACATTTTGAGTTGAACTAACCCTTTAACAGGTGTGTAAAGGATAGGTTTAAGGTTAGGGTTAGGGTAGAGCAAATATCATTACAAATATTTCAGTAGATCATATGTAATATAGTCCTTAAATAGAGGTAAAGTTAAACGGATTTGGCTCACTGTCCATAGTGAAGGGCTTGAGCTAGAAACTCGACCCAAGCTCTGATTACCCCCAAAACTTTACTTTGAGTTGAGTTTAGTAATTATAGATGCTTACTGTGGCGTTGTGACTGGTCGGATTAAATTAACATGGTACTCCCAAACTTTGTTTACAAAGCTCGATTAACAGCGGTCAAAGTTAACATGTTAACGTATACAATTAATTAAACATTTTAACAATTTTATTAATCTTGATCATGATTAAAGCATTTAACAATTTTCATATGAAATTCTGACATTTTATTCAGCTCCATGTGAGTGCTGAACACTGGTTGGATTGGGGGGTAACCTTAGCAATGTGTGTGGTGGGGATATTTCACTGATGTACACACTAGACATACACAACAGTGTTATAGTGCCACTGATCAAGTGATGGTGAAACTTGTGACAAAAATAAAGTACTTCATATCCTATGTAAGTTGAAATTTTACCACAGAAGCACGTCAAATCTTATCCATCACCTGCAAGCCAAAATGATATATGGCACTGGTGAGGTATGGCAAAAGCCGCTGCACAGCTTGTTGGAGTTCTCCCATGGAGGGTCTGTCAATGTTCATACCTGTTGCAGCTAATCATTTGAAGTGTCATCTAATTATAACTGGACGATTTGGATGAAAAATAATTACGTGGGCAGTGCCAGTGCTACAAGCAGAACATGACGTTGGTCGTTTTCGGAATGGTATTCTACCATGCTACTCTAACTTCTTCTGTTATACATGAAATAGTAATAGTAGTATGGGTAGTATGCCATTCTAGAAATGCCCACTGTATGCAGAGCTTTTCATGTAGATTTCAAAGTGGCACTTGATGCCATGATGTGAATCATGTGAATTCCATATGCAAAGAAGGAGGCCACAGACTGCCGGCCAATTTATAGTTTTAAAGGATGAGGTTTTAAGAGATTTTATGTGCATTGCAATGAATAAGCAACCTATGGGGAGACTAGTTCTTTCAATTAGTAAACCTCCCACTTATACTTTGGGAAACAGTCAATGCTACTTACATTGGTGCTATATCAGTGCATTTCTATCTTTATACTGTGAAAAGCTTTGTTTGGAAGATGTTAATAAAGCATTATTGTTACATTTTGTTTTTTTATTTTCTAAGAAGGAAATAAAAGCTTATTGACAGAAAATTAAGTATATATATATATATATATATATATATATATATATATATATATATATATATATATATAGTAAAATTTCACGACTTTCAAAATCTATGATTAATCGTGATTAACTATGAAAATGTATGTGATTAATAGCCATTAAAAAATTTTATCGACTGACAGTACTACAAATATTTTAAAAAAACATCTTATAGTTGTCTCATTAATAAAGCAAACAAATGTGTATTTCTGGGATTAAGGGATAGTCAGCATTAGCCTATATTTAAGGTGCCCTATTATGCTTTTTACCTTTCCTTTAGTGTGTAATATAGCTGTATGTGTATGTAAAATGTCTGCAAAGTTACAAAGCACGAAGTCCACACAAAAGGGAATTATTCTCTCAGTATATGTCTCCCACAGACAACACTGCTGAAGAACTACAAGAAACAGCTGGATTGTTGTCCAGCAATTTATTCCATTAATTATCTACTTCACTATGTATCACATTTGCATAATGCCCACCTAAGGGCTACTTTGGCCCACCCTCAAACAAACGTAGTAGTAGCTGAGGCCAGAATGAGTTGGGTTAGTGTTGTTGCCATGTTGAGAAGACGCTGTTTTCTTCACTGCAAGAGCAAAACTTTATTGTTTGGACATCCACAAGCAGACGCATTGAAGAATTATTGGTTAAAATGTATTTTAATTATTTAGCAGTACAACCACAACCAATGTTGAATTTTCAAGATGGTTACTCCTGAAAGATGGTGCAGTTCCCACATTCAAATCAACATGACCAATCCAATCTACAATCAATAAACATCAGATTTACACAACACAATTTACAAAACTAATATGCACATAATTACATACAACACAATATACAAATAATAATATACAATGTACAGTATACAATAAACACAATATAGAATACACAGTATCCAATAAAAATAATATATATAAATGTGCAGTAAGGTTGTAGTTGTATTGACATCCAGGCTTTCGGTTGATAGTCAGTTGCCAGTGTGTTGTTAAGAGAAATATAATTAATGACAGTCCAGTGTGAGATTAATAAAGTGCAGTGCTGATATATGTTGATTGGGAGAGATCAAGAGTTCAAATGCTAACTGCTTGAGGGAAGAAGCTGTCATGAAGTCGGCTTGTGCGGATCCTGATGCTGCAATACTGCCTGCCTGATGGTAGCTGTGAGAGCAGCCCATGGCACGGTTGGCTGGAGTCTCTGATGATCCTCCGAGCTTTACTCACACACCACCTGGAAGAAACGTGAGGATGTGGTGGTCCATTCCAAACTTCCTCAGCCATCTCAGGAAGAAGAGGCACTGGAGAGCCTTCTTCACAACGGCCTCTGTGTGGACAGACCGTGTGAGTTCCTCAGTGATGTGGACACTTCAATGAGGATCTTGAAGCTGCTGACTCTCTCCACCGGAGAATTATGCAGATTGTTTTTCATTCTTACTACCATGAAAATTGATCAAAAATGGAGATGGATTTATTTTTACAAACAGTAATTTTACATGCAATCCACGGTAGTGCTCGGCTAACTTGCTATGTAATGTTATTGTTTTGGTAAAGGTTTACTATTCAGCTGTGAGCCGGCTTTTACCTAAAACTGGGTAACAAAATGGTCGATCTCAAGAGTCTTATAGAATTATAAGCTGTAATGTTACAGCCGCTATCCATGGTAGTCCACAGCTAACTTGCTCACCAACCGGGAGTAAGCCTCTGTTCTCCGTTCATAGCTCGGGCGAAAAAAGTTCAGCTACACCCATTCCAGCAAAAGATGAATAAGTTAGATGCACTACATTCCTTTTACTTGAAGCTTTGTGAGGTTCACAATAATCAACAGTGTACTAGTAAGAAAGCTACAAAATAAAAACTATATAAAAAAAAAAAGTTGTGCTAGCAAAGGTGGTTCATTCTTCCAAACTTTCATTATCGGACTCAGACTGGTACGGCAAAAACCAACGGCAATGTTACCATAGTTACAATAGTGTTTACAGCTGTTGAGGAAGTCTGAAACTCATTTATGGTAAGGGGCGTTACATTTCCGGCACATGCTCTACGCTGTTGACCAATCACAAACGACTAGGTCAGCTGACCAATCAGCGCAGACTGGGGTTTTCAGAAAGGTGAGCATTAAAGAGACCTAAATCAGAGTGTTTGAGCCAGAGGGTGAAAATAGGTTTAGCAGAAATGTGCAGTATGAGAACATTAATGTGTTTTTTGAACATTAAAGCATTTAAACCTATTCTAGTAGACCCCCAAAATAAAATGAAACTCTAAATTAGCATAAAATGGGCTCTTTAAGAGTAGATGTGTAGGTAATTGACAGTTGACCAACACCCGCTTTGAGCTGATTCACTACAGCACTGGACCCACTGCCCCCTTCCATCTCCTCCATTTCCCACATCAAATAAATGTGTTTGCTCACCAACTGACTGAGATTTAATTTACCCAATAGAGAGTGAATCACAAGACAAGATCCACTCCTCCCTCCCTCCCTCTCTCGATCCTCTTCTCTGTGTTCTGCTGCACTGACAATTGCTCAAGGTGATGGATTTAAATAGTCTTCTGTCTCTCCTTCCCTCCTTCTCTCTTTCCTTCTCCTCCACTCCTCATCTCTCTCCAGGCCCATAGAGACCCTTCTCATGACTGAAATGAAGAGTGACTGCTCTTTCTCCCATACGCTCACATCATTCACGCACAAGCACACACACACACACACACACACACACACACACAAATATTCAAAACATTCTCTCCATTACAGAAATTATTTTTACGGAGTGTCTATGTACACTTATTGCAAATAGCAAATATTTACACTAACTCCACATACCACTGCTTAGACCAAACTCAAGACAGCCACAACAATTTTATTTGGGGTCAACTGCTGATGAAATGAAAGCGGGCATATTTGAATTTTTCACAATGGGGTAGAGACATTAAACTGGGTAATGGGTTAGACATTTAGTGGATTAAGAGATTGGATAACTAAGTGACTATTTCTGCTCCAATATTTGGATGAAAACACAGGATTTTATGGCAAACTGCACCCCCATGTGCAGCTGTAGTAGCTCTGGGTGTAATGATGGTATGTGTTGTCATGCTGGAGATCTGGATTCGAATCCCACCCCATGACATAATTTTTTCCATGTCTCTACTCTATATTTCCAATAATATTACTTACAGTAATAAGTAAAAGAGATTCCTCACAGTGATTTGGTAAGAGTGAAGCTCGGGGAGTTAAAATTAACCCCGTTTTACTGTAGTAATATTGTAGTAACAATGTGATTTGGTAGAAACTATATAGTTCTGATGTACACTGTAAAATAAATCCTGTTGTTTTTACAAAAAAAAAAAAAAAAAAAAATGTCAGCTGTGGTTGCCAGAATAATTATTTTAAAAAATGCAGTAAAAATGTAAACAACTTTACAGAACAACCTGTACATTTTATGGTTGTAATTTACAAAACCATGCTGTGGCACTGTAGTAATAAATAAATATATAAATTCTGTTAAATTTACAGTAAAAAATAAAAAATCATAAACTATTATTATTAGCCTTGTAAAAATCTGCTTTTTTCTTTATAAGGTATTTGTTAATCACCGTAGTAACTACAGAATGGCACACGATGACATGAAGTTCATCAATAGTGGCTCTTCCAGGGGCAATGACCAATAAACATGCAGAGACATTGCTCAGTGTCACTCACACAAACAATAAACGCCATCAGGCTTGCACATGTGAGATTTATAAAATGCAGTAAATATTAACTAAACTATATCAAATATAAAACAGAATGCCCCAATGTACGTTACTGATATTAAAAATAAGATAAAACATAACTATTCCCTTAAAATATAATTAAATGTAATGGGTCACGCAGAGAACTGTAATTTTAACAATAATTTACAGTAAAAAGTACATGTACTCTCTTGTTAAACATAATTAAAATGTTTACTATTAATAATACAGGAAAATCTTACTATTCTAACATTTTATTGTAAAAACTACTGGATTGTCTTTTAAAATATATGAACAAATTTTACTGTATATTTTACAGTTAATATTCGTTAATTAATTAACATTTTATTTCTGTAACATTTTTACAGTATTTTATTGTTAAAATTACAGATTTTTTTTTACAGTGTACTAACCATAGTGTTACTACAGTTCCCTGTCTGTCGCTCACTTCAATGTTGTGTCGAAGAAGCGACACTAGGGGTCTCTCTTGAGTGCCGAATATGCCTCTGATCTATGAAAAAAGGCCAATGAGAATTAGGCAGACAGTATTCGGATACCCCGCCCCCGGACATATGGGTATAAAGGCGGGGAAATACGTACGAGTTCATTCAGAAATTTTCTTCGGAGCCGCTGGTCGTGTATGCAGTCAGCTGCGAGTTACACACCCGTTCCTGTTCCTCTGATGCTTGCCTGCTGTTGGATCTACGGCGCACTTCAGTGGCTTTCTCCTTCTCAGTTCCCTCCTCCTCAGTCATGGGGTATGGGTATGCAAATACTGTCTGCCTAATTCTCATTGGCCTTTTTTCATAGATCAGAGGCATATTCGGTGCTCAAGAGAGACCCCTAGTTTCTCTTCTTTGACACAACGTCTCGTTCCCTCCATTAATAATAGTTAATAGTAACCATGTTTAATTTTGTTAAACCTGTTTTGAAAAACCTGAAATCTCAGCCTCTGAAGACACCCATGAAACACCCACAGTCCTCAACTGACCATCCGATGGATACTGCACACAAAACGGGAAAATATTCAATGATCTAGCTAGCTGTAATTTCATTGATTGACTTTACACAACTTCCAGGTGTGAGAGCACACCAGGTTTTTTTATCAATCCTCCTCAAAATAAAGGCGTGTTTACAAGTTTCTGAGCTGATACAATGAGTGCTTTTAAGGGAGAGCTAGTGACTGGATTTGACAAAGTTTGCCAGGTTAGTAGCAGGTTACAGCAATATTCAGGGTTCAATACAAATTGAGCTCAATCGACAGATTATTTAATTTCATTTTTTTTATTTTTTGGGGCATTATGTTGATTACCACAAACAATTATTTCAACAAAATAAAATATTTATTATGCCCATAGACTACTAACAAATATATTGTTTATATCTTGTGGCGATACTTGTGAGCATTGCAATCCGCGGTAACTTTGAACATTTTAATGTTTACGAATTGCCTCACTGTAACCCAGATTTAAGGACAAGTTTAAATAATTTTTTGTGGTATATTATGCCACAAATGAAGTTGATTGAGCTTGACTTGTATTGAACCCCATACATTCATTTAAATAGATATCCAAAGGCTAAAAATTAGTTATTTATTATTAGAGTTATTTACGAGATTATGTAATTAGTGGTTGGACGGACAAAAACTCTGATCACAGTATATATTTTATGATTATTTTTTTTTCAGCACAACCATTCACAGAAGCTGTATCTCAAATTACACTATACATAATGTCTACCATGTACTTACAAAATGTAATATGGTTGTATGAATTTTCAAAGTGTAGTATCGTCCCAAAATGGAACACTTTATGGTTTTTACTACATGGAAGCATTCAGGTTTTAACAGCTGACTGGATGTGACCTTTCAAGCACACACAATGTGTTTCTGCTAGCTCTAGTGGATTAGCCAACCTCAGTTCAACACTTGTATCTCAAACAACATACATTTGTATGGTGCTGTCTTCACTGAAGTTTCACTAGTCGCTACATTCTCCATTATTTACAACTGTTTTATAAGATCAGCAACGCACCCAGGTAAGTCCGCCCCTTCCACTATGTACATAAAGCCACCTGCGCCTACTGAAGTGAACAAAGTGTCCAACATTCCATACTCTGTTTTGATGGTTGAAAAAGTGCATCATCCTGGTACTTAAAGTACACTTCTTTTTTCTGCATTTTAAGTGTTAACATACTACTTGTACTGTTTAGACTACAAAATGTCGTAGAATAGTGCAGAAGTGTGGAGTTTGGGACACACCTTGAGACTACAATGTTGTTTTTATTATTATTATTACATTATTATTATTATTATTATTATTATTATTATTATTATTGTGGAATCAGCTTTTCAGATAAATCTATTACTTAACAGCAAATTAATGTTAGGTCAATTTACATGTTGGCCATCTTGGCCTTTTCCTTTCTGTGGGCATTGTACAGTATGTGGACCACAACTTATAAGCTTAAGCTGGTTCTCCCATATACAAGCACACAGACCAGTGGCGGTTCTACATTGAATTGCACCCTGGGCGAGACCACCTTTGAGCGCCCCCCCCCCCCCCCCACCCCCCCCACACACACACACAAAATTAACCACAAACAGTCATATTTTATTATAACAACATTTCTCTTAAAGAGAAATTTATATTTCTCAATTGCACAAATCCTTCCTAACATCCGACATTGTGCAGAATTGTGTTCATTGTCTTTTGGCAAACTATGACAGTTATCAGAACTTAAATATACACTATATACATAAATGTGCCAAACATATATACAATCAGATATATAAAAAAATGTAACAAGTGCAGAGAGCAACAATAATATAACACATTAAGAATAATATACAAATAAAATATAGAATAGAATATATATATTATATATTACACACAAATGTGAAAACACACTAAAGAGAATCTAATTATTACACTATTGCACTAAGAACAGAAAACACAAACTAAAACTAAAACCTGACTTTTCTGGCTTTCCTTGATGCAAAATCATCAATGATGTCATCGTATGAAATCTGCTCCCCTATTGAGTGATTGATACTGATGTCATAATTGAGCGAGTGACACTTAATGACAGTTGTCATAAACCTGCATAAAAACCTCCTTCATATTCATGGCATGTGTCATGTAGCAAATAAGTAGTAAATAAATAGCAAATGTCGTCTCTTTGAAACTACCTACAGATTTAAAAAAAAATTCAGTTGGCTAATTACAGGGCCTAACGTAACCCAACTGATGGAAATAAATAATAACTGAACTTGTAACAGTTTGGTTGCAAAGCACAATATTATGGTGAAATTAGATCTCGTGTTTGTTGACTTAAAACCGAATTATTGTTGTATAAGCATAGCAAGCATCATAGCAAATAGGCTAACAAACGTAAGAGTTACCAACAATTAACATTAGCCCTTCATTCATGACAACATGGATACCGTAATCATATCACAGAGAGAACATAGTTGCATACCTTTATCTTTTGCTCGTTTCTCCTCTTCTTCTTTTCTTTTTTTTTCTAAATTGTGCACCTGATGGCTTTGACCTTTTCCTATCCATCCCTGTTTATTTGGCACTCGACAATCAACAGATTTCCCATCCCCCACCCCCAACACTGTCACTCACGTTACGAGTCACGGCTAGAAGTCAAGACTAAACCAATTCACCTTGGTGAGGTGACCACATAATCGTTTTGTATTACTTATTTTTATTAGCCATTTCACACAGAAAAACAAAAATGTGCAGGAACTATAGGCCTGTATTTATAATATTATGAATAAAATAAAAGCGCTATATAAATGTAACTAATAATAATATTATGAATAAAATGTGCGTTATTTGGAAGAAAGTCGAGTGTGACTGACTTTAGCCCACTAATTTCATTAGAGTATTGCTCTGTTATACAGTGGACCCCCCCCCCCCAATCAGTCACCCAGAGGTGAACTATCCCCTGCCTGCTGCGCCCCCCTCCCCTTTCCCCTTCTCACACACGGCACCTTCTCAGCACGCAGGGGCGCCAATTTGCCAATTCCCCACACAGTGAAATGATAGATAATAGAAAACCTCTATGTAGAAAACCGCTTCGCGGCGCAGAGGATTTTTTATTTTTTTTTAAACTGCTCGTGCCGCCCCCCATGTGACATGAAAAAATGCCGCCCCGGGCGAATGCCCGGTTCGCCCGTGCCTAAAACCGCTACTGACACAGACTACAGAAAACTAAGCACAACTCTCTCTTCACCTAGCACACATGCAATTCAAATGAATAGTGCATTTCCCCTGACCTTCTATCCAGTCGATTCAATCATGGCTTCAGTACCGTATGGACAAAAGCAACTCCATTAAATGCATGCTCCATTCATCAGCTCCATCTAATATACACTATTACTGTAATAAATCCCCATGGGCACTCGTGTCTGCACCGCTTTTTAATCAGTTCTAATAAATCGGTGATTGGGCAGTGTGTCATTCCCTATCAATTAAACTATTCTAGTGGGTGAAACAGGGGTTAAAGTTGACATCACTAATCCTGGCTATTTTTGTTATGGTCTCCATAAAACTGTTTGCACAAATCAATTATGGTTTGTGTGAAATTGCTAATTTAGACTTTGCAGATATAATAAGTAATCTGTGTTTTGTTTTAGTCTAAAAATTAAGAAAAAAAATATGTTAATGGGGTTTTCCAAATTTAGGCGGTAAAGTTCATAAACTTCCCATTTGGAAACCCAGTTGAATAAACAGAAAGTTGATTTCAGTGGTAATTATCACTTTTAATGTTGACAGCAAACTTGAAATGATGGGACAATTTAAAACTAAACTGTTTTCTCTTTGACGTTCTTGTGTCACGGAATGCAGAGACAACAGAGAGGCTCGGGACCCAAGCGCAGAGTAAAAATAAAGGAATTTATTTAATACAAAAGACAAACACAAACTCCCACAAGGGGGAAAAAAATTCAACATAAACTACACCGAAGGGGAAAAACACAAAGGAAATTATCCAGGCTGGGGCAGGGGAAACTGGAGACATGACCGACCTGGAGTGTTATGGATGGGATGGGGGAATAAACGGACAGACAAATGAGACCAGGGGTCAGGAACCTATGGCTCACGAGCCACAAGTGGCTCTTTGTTAAAAATCAAGTTGCTCGCTGGGTGTCTCACCATTCACCAACACAAGATCATCAAGAACATTTTCTTGCAAAAAGTGTGGGTGCGATTGCAAAGCTTGAAGTCAATGGCAGTGTTTTGATTTCCTTTCTACTGAATTTGTTGTACAGCCTACTCCTGGTGAACAAGGTGTGAAATTAACACCGGACAAATGTGGGTAATTTTGCTGATGTACAAGCCACTGTGGAGTGTGACCTGTAAGATGTGTCAGAGTGATATATGACAAGAAATTAGACACAAAGACGTGCAATTGAACAAGCATGTGTGATTTATATTTTGAAGAGCCAAATACAGGTATTTCATGCGTGGGTAATTTTGCTCATCTATCCTCTACAGATAGGTGGCCTGTAAGACACACGATGTAAGACACAAGATACACACTTGAAGAAACTTCATTATATTTTATTATATAAAAACAGACAAATGAAAAGCCATCATTGCTAATGTCTGATTTGCTGTTTGTTCAGAGGTGTGCAGCAGGACCCTGTTTCGTGGAACACGTGCATTTAAAGAGTTATCACTCCTTTTTCTCTGTTTCATTTGCCTGAAAACTGTTTGCAAGAATAATGTTGTCTATGAGAATGCGGCAAATGATCTCTAATCATTTTAGGAGGTGCTGTGAGTTGAGTACGCTTTATTTCCACAGAGCAGTTCGCTCTTAGCTTTGTGAACGGTATTATACATCTTTGATTTAAAGAAACAAAGATGAAAGTGATTAAATCATAAATTAATACAAGACATCTTGAACCTAAAATTGCATTCTATTTAATTTTCTTTAGGCAGCATTAACTGTTTTACCAAAATGCAATACAAACACATTCGATAAGAACACACATTTGGCAGCATTATTTTGGGAACACAAGGGAATTTATTAGGCTTATTTATAATGATTATGATTATTATTATCTGTAAATGTACTTTTGAGTAGTCTATGGGCATAAAAAATATTTAATTTTATTGAAAACTTAACTAAACTAAACTAAAAATAGTAAATTATTAGTTTTTGCTATGGCTCTTTTGAAAATGTTAAAATTGGCACCCTGATTATAAAAAAAGTTCCCAGCACTTGAACTAGTCCAACCAACACTCACAACCAACTGGTAAAACACAAGATGAACTGGCACTGGACAGCAAACACAGGGAGACTAAAATAGGGAGAGAAATCAATAGGTTAACAAGACAGGGCAGGTGTGACTTATAAACTAATAATGGACAAACAAGGAGGCAAAACAAGAACAAGACAGGACACCTGTGCGAGAGTTCGGCCACACACACATGCCCGACACCTTAGACTGAAGTGACCAAACCTCAGCACAACATGAAGACAGCTTGTGACGCGAGGCGCACACGTGTTCATGAGAGACATACTTTGATGGGAGTGCATGCTGCCAAGATGACATATGTGCAATGCACCCACGTCAATAACAGACAGTCAATAACAGAAATACAGTGGTCTCAGGGCAGAGGGGACAATGTACTTGGTGCTGGCTGCTGGACAGGGGTCAGGAGGGAACGGCTCAGGGGCGGATCCATGTAAGGCTCAGGTACTGGCTGCGGCAGGGGAATGGCCTCCGTGGCTGTGAGAAGGGAAATGGTCTCAGTGGCTGTTAGCACAGGCAGTGACAGGAATGACCTCCGTGGCTGGGAGCACTGGCAGCAACTGGGAAATGGCCTCCATGGCCGGGGATGCTGGCAGCGACTGGGGAGTTTTAAACATGTCTGTCAAGGGACGCACGAGATATAGGCTCGCACTCAAGTGAAGCGAAAAATAATTGGAACTGCGGTGAATTATATAAGTCCATATCAAGATATTGTATGTGGTAACATCCCCTCAGTTACAGTATTGTTTAGAGAGGAAAACCAATAACAACGCCGAGCGGGACTGCTCGAATCTGTCTGGAACTTTCTCCTGAATAAATTACATTTCCTACATAACCACATAATACTTATAACACTGTGCTGATGCGCCAACAGCCCAAGGATTTCTTTATTGCTAAATCCTAAACTAAAGTGTGATTTAACTACAACTTCCACATCCATCTCATTCATTAATGAAGCTGCTGTGAATCGTTGTGATAATGACGCTCTGTTTAGCCTAATATTGAGATTTTTTTCATTAAACATTTATTTTTTATTCTCACAATATACTACTTTATTCTCACAATGCTAAGACTTTATTCTAATAATTTTTACTTTATTCTCAAAATATTATAAACATAATCTTAATCAACACGGGCAGAGCGCATATACATGCAGTCATTTTTTAAAACTTAATGTGACTTAAAAATACTACAATTTAATTCTAAGAATTTTGACTTTGATCTCATATGGGATGGCTGTGGCGCAGGTTTTCCACTAATCGCAGAGTTGGTGGTTCGATTCCTGGCCCACATGACTCCACATGCCAAAGTGTCCTTAGGCAAGAGACTGAACCCCAAGTTGCTCCCAATGTCAGTTTAGCGCCTTGCATGGCAGCTCTGCTGTCATTAATGTGTGTGAATGGGTGAATGAGACGCAGTGTAAAGCGCTTTAAATACCGCTAATGTTTAAAGGCGCTATATAAGTGCAGACGATTTACCATTTGAAATCTAATATCATAATGATACTGCTTTACCCTAGTAATTTTTTATTTATTTGCTAAATATTACGACTTTATTATTGAAATCTTTATTTTGAATTTTTTCTTTAATTTAACGTGGCAATGAAATGCCATCGTGGGATCACCGAGTATAGTTAAAAATAATAATTGATTCCAAGTTGTTTTTAACAAAGAAAAGTTTCAACACTTAATAAACGGTAAAAGTGTTTTTTCCCTTTTGTTCCGGTGTGCAGATAATAAGTACAATAATTTAACAAGTTCAATGTCATTTGATTTAAAAACATTTAAAAATCAAGGCACGCCAAAGAGGCTATTTGAATGCAGCAATTTAACTCCATGCACCCTCAACTCCCCTTCGACATGTCTCTGTCCCCTCGCGTCTTCACGAAAGTGGCAGAGGCAGCCCTTGCCCCGCTCCGAGAAGCCAGCATTCGCATACTCAATTACCTCGATGACTGGCTTATTTTGGCCCACTCACGAGAGTTACTATGCACTCACAGAGACCAGGTGCTTGGGCACCTCAGCCATTTAGGACTTCAGGTCAACTGGGAAAAGAGCAAGCTCATTCCGGTCCAGAGCATCTCTTTTCTTGGCATGGAGTTAGACTCAGTCTCAATGTCAGCACATCTCACCAATGAGCGTGCGCAGTCAGTGTTGAGGTGCCTCGCCGCTTTCAGGCCAGGCACAATGGTCCCCTTAAAACTTTTCCAGAGGCTCCTGGGGCATATGGCATCCTCCGTGGCGGTCGTGCCGCTGGGGTTGATGCATATGAGACCGCTTCAGCACTGGCTTCAGACTCGAGTCCCGAGATGAGCATGGCGCCGCGGCACGTACCGTGTGATGATCACCCCCGCCTGCAGCCAAACATTCAAACCCTGGACAGACCTCTGTTTTCTACGGGTAGGAGTACCCTTGCAGCAGGTGTCCCGATGCGTCTTGGTCACGAACGACGCCTCCAGATTGGGTTGGGGCGCCGTGTGCAACGGGCGTGCAGTAGCAGGCCGTTGGAAAGGTGCCCCGCTGCACTGGCACATCAACTGCCTGGAGCTGCTGACTGTTTTCTTTGCCCTGCGGAAGTGTCTCCCGTTAGTTCGAGACAAACATGTCCTGATCAGGTCAGACAGCACCACTGCGGTAGCGTACATAAATCGCCATGGCAGCGTACGCTCCCGCCACATGTCACGACTCGCCTGTCGTCAACTCCTCTGGAGTCTGCACCCCACTCACATCCCCGGCAACCTCAATGTGGTAGCGGATGCGCTGTCACGACAACTCTTGCCCGGTGGAGAGTGGAGGCTTCACCCCCAGTCGGTCCAGCTGATTTGGGAACGGTTCGGCAAGGCCCAGGTAGACCTGTTTGCCTCCCAAGATACCTGCCACTGTCCGCTCTGGTATGCCCGATCAGAGGCTCGCCTCAGGGCAGACGCACTGGCACACAGCTGGCCTGCGGTGCTGCGCAAGTACGTATATTCCCCAGTGAGCCTTCTTGCACAGGTGCTGTGCAAGGTCAGGGAGGACGAGGAACAAGTCAACCTTCTGGCTCCTTATTGGCCCACCCGGGCCTGGTTCTTGGATCTCGTACTCCTCGCGGCAGCCCCTCTCTGGTGAATTCCCCTGAGGAAAGACCTTCTTTCTCAGTGACGGGGCACGCTCTGGCATCCGCACCCAGACCTTTGGAACCTCCACGTCTGGCCCCTGGATGGGACGCGGAAGATCTAGCTGGTCTACCACCCACGGTCGTAGCCACGATCAACCAAGTCAGAGGTCCGGCAGACACATATGTGATCCTAAGACCACGACTGGGCTACGTGCCCAAGGTCCCTACCACGCCCTTCAGAGACCAGGTAGTGAAACAGCAAGCGCTGCCCCGGGAGGAGGCAGACCCAGCCCCTTCATTGCTGTGTCTGGTACATGCTTTGCGTACCTATTTGGACTGCACACAGAGCTTTAGGTGCTCTGAGCAGCTCTTTGTCTGCTTTGGGGGACAGCGGAATGGGAACGCTGTGTCCAAACAGAGGCTCTCCCACTGGGTGGTGGATGCCATTTCATTGGCCTATCGCACCCAGGCCGTGCCCTCCCGAGTGCACTCAACAAGGAGTATTGCGTCCTCGTGGCCACTGGCCAGAGGCACCTCCCTAGCAGACATATCTAGAGCAGCGGGTTGGGCAACACCTAATACCTTTGCGAGATCTTGCAGTCTCAGGGATGAGTCAGTATCGTCCTGTGTTTTCTTAAGTCCGAGCCGGTACAACCCGGTAACATACTGACGATCTGGCCGCGTGAATCGCTTGCACCTGGCGCCCTTTCCCTCAGCCGAGGTAAAACTGTGCGCTTTCTCTCCCAGGAGATCCCACCCACCCGGGTCTCTGGTTGATTCCTCCCTAGCCCTTTTGGGTCTGCAGTTCAGCGGAGGAACTTGCCGACCCAGTCCACTACGGGTACTCAAATCTACCCTGTACTGGAATAGGTGCTCCACAGATCGGGACTCCTACACAGACTCCCCCTCTTTGTATTTTCCGCGGTATGGTCCCCTTACGAAGTTGACCCGCGTCTCCCTTAGGCAGTTTTAGCTGCCCTCCGGTCGCTATGCTGTAGCAACTGCCCCCTCCTTGAGGTTGGATCTAACACTGCGCCATGTTCCACATGTTGCCTAAAAAACCCATGTGATGTATTCACCACCTTTAGCTGAGCCGAGCCATTGCAGTGGCCGGACCATTTCCGGCTCCTCAGAAAAATCCTGAATGAACTTGACGTATTTCCCCGCTTTTATACCTGTATGTCCAGGGCGGGGTATGCAAATACTGTCTGCCAACTTCTCATTGGCCTTTTTTTTATAGACCAGAGGCATATTCGCCGCTCAAGAGAGACCCTTAGTGTCGCTTCTTGGTGTGTGGATTGTTAAGAACAAACTAAGTTTAGAAATGAGGATTATAGATTAGATATTTAGAAATAAGACTTGCAAAATAAAGCTCCCACTGAAAACTTTCGTAATGTGTCTGATGAACTTGAACACGAACTGCAGGTAAAAGTCAAAGAACGAACTGTTAATAAATGCAGGTGGGGCTCACTGATTGGAATTAATTTAACATTTGAAGCCAAAATTGAAGCCTGCCTTGTTGCTGTTGTACATTGATGTAACTTTTAACAATAGACCATAAGAATGTTTTTTACCAATTAGTTTCCCAAACACTACCCCTGTCTTCCATTGATTGGACAAAAAGATTGGTTGAGTCAATTTTGCTTTGCTGGGCTAGTTAGGGATGCTCAGACAAAAACTTGTATCTTACTTATAGCTGTCTCTCCATATTAAACTGGGATAAGAAATAACACCCTTCAGCTTTAAAACTGCATTTTGAATTCTGTACACATGAACCTACAGTCTCTCTCTCTCTCTCTCTCTCTCTCTCTCTCTCTCTCTGTGTCTTTCATGATCTCTTTATAGAGAGAGGAACAGTGTAGGCACTGAACTATAATTTTCTTCACTAAAATTTTGTCCATTCAAGGACAAAACCACACACTTTTTTAAACATTTGTATGTGTGTCAAGGGGAATGCTGAGACTTCTCCATTTGACCAAGTAAGTTTGATTGAATCTCGTCTATTTTCCATTAAAAGCTGCCTGGACTCTTCTATTAATGCTAAAATATCACAGACCATGCTTACACTGTCACACTAAAGCAAAATATTCTGCTCCCCACTGTCACAATCAAAACCAAACAAATAATGTGTGAAATGGTTAATATCTGACTCTAGCCTCACCAAATGGAATCGCAAAAATAATAATTCCTTTCAAACAAGTTTCACAAACACTGCCCCCATCTGTCATTGGTCAGCATAGCAGTTATTCCAGTTCCAAACTCACACCATTGGTCTCCAATGTGGCTTTGGTAAGGACACCCAAATAAACAGAGATGTGTTTACACTTCTCAGGGTAACCAACCTTTAAATGGCTTAATTAAGGTTGACTCTGCAAATTAAACTGGGATAGGATTAAGTATTTTTATGTCCAAAAAATTACACCTTTAAATTAAATTTCAAGCTATATGAACAGCACACAATGGGGACATTATGAGCTTCTATCTGAACTAAATCAGTTGATTGGTGTCTGTCGGTTACATGCACAGTGTGAGAACAGTTCACTGTCCAATAATTCTGTATCGTAAGAGTGTCTTTGTGCTCCATGCATCACCATATGACCACAGATAGATCTGACAGGTCCTCTCCCAGTTCAACACCCATGCTCTGGATTTATGTGGCTCTCTCTGGAGCCATTCACCTCTTTGACAAGGGCCTGATCCTCATTTCCAGTATGATGGATCCAGATCTCCCTTTACTATTGCCAAGAAGCAAACATGCCTCATTTGCCAAATGAGCTTTCACCACATGCCAAAGAGATTTCTTACAAGGGGTAAGATCACTCTGATGCATTTATAAGCATGAGAGAGAAAGAGAGAGAGAGAGAGAGAGAGAGAGGCATACAGTACATACATACATACATACATCAAAAATCAATTGTTCATCCAAATTTGCCTTGTTTTTTGTAAAAATAGCTCTAGGCCTTCTTACAACAATACTTTTCCCCGTGAAGCAAAATTAGCATAAGGAATTTTGAATTTCCAAGAGAATTTTGTCTTCACAGATTTTTTCACTTGCTTTAAGCATTAACGTTGGCAAATTAATAATTCTACACTTCACAATAAGGTTCTATTTATTAACATAAGTAAATGCATTAGGTGTCATGAACTAAAAATGGGTTTTAACTAGGGCTTTCAATCGATTACAATTTTTAATCAAATTAATTACATGGTGTCCCGATTAATTAATTGTGATTAAACGCATATACAAATATTTGTTGAGAAAGCCCCTCATATAACAATAATTCAATATATAATGATGAAATTAATATACATAGTTATCTTTAAACATAAAAAAATTATTATATAAATAATATTTAAAGTCTTTACAAAAATTTGCAAATAGGGGCTTCATAGACATAAATTTAAACTTATGTATATAAAACTTGGCAAGAAAAATAAACAGATTAATCAGAAAATATTAACTTAAGTTATCAAAACTGTGAAAACCAAATAAAACTTCTTTATAAAGCAAAGAAAAACTAGTTAAAATAGAGATACAAATGAACAAAATTTTCTCCAAAATACTACAGCGTGGACACATTCCCAAAAAAGGTTAGGGGCAGATTCATCTACAGCATTACAGAAGGAGCAAAGTGGATCTATTTTAGGGAGCATGTTTCTTAAATAAAGATTGACTGGGTTAAAACGGTGTACCAGTTTAAAGGACACCTCCTTAACCTTGTTGGTAATTAAATATTTGTGAAGTAAAGACCTGCTTCAGACATGCTTGTGTCACGTCTCGTGTGTTCTGCGTCATAAAAATAAAATGTTTAGGTCACTGTGTCAAGTTAAAAATAGTTTAATACTCAATTTTTTAACACATCTTGAGATCCCTTAGTTCACATTTGCGCTCCTTCAAGCGTTTATAATGCAAGAACCTAATTGTATTAAACTCAGTGTTGCTGACACAGCTGAAATTTCACTTACTGCCCTCTGGAGTAAACAGGTGATACTACAAGCTTGCATTTCTCTGGAATTTCTCAGGAAAGCACTGCGATTAATTGCGTTAATTTTTTTAACGCGTTATTTTTTGTAAAATTAATCAACAGCCTTAGTTTTAACATTATTTAGTAATTTTGGTTAATGTTAATTCATAAATTATTCTACAAATTATTGTTTAAATAAACTAAACAAGTTTAAAGACAAAAAGAAAACAAATTACCTCTTCATCTAATAAATTACTTAATAAATTATGTTAATTAGTTACTGTTAATATAGTATTGTGGCACGGTGGAGGGCGGGACCGGCGCGTGATTGCGCACGCCCGGTCCCGTATCAGGCTAAATTGAGCCGGCAAGAGGGTTAAAAGGCCACTCGCAGACGGCGATCGGGAGAGAGAGCTTAATCAGCAGACGTCTGCTGTCCTAAATGTTTGTTTTAAGTTCGTCATTAAATTATGATTTATGTTGACAAGCCGGTTTCTCGCCTCTTCCTTGCCCATGAAAATGATCTTCGTTACATTGGTGCCGAAAGCCCGGAAGGAAGAGGGATACGCCGTAGCGGAGTTCTCGCCACTTCTCAATGGAGCAGCCGCGGCCATCTGCCGGGGGGCGGAGGAGCCCAGCCGCCTGGACGCGGAGGAACGGCCGCCGACCGCGAGGGGAGGAGGGGCTCCTGGCCGACCGCCTGGAGCGGTAAGGGCCGCTGCCAGGGGCGGGGGAGTCCCCTACTGGCCGCTGGAACGCGGCGGGGTTTGAGACTGCCGACCGCGTGCGGGGAGGGGCTTGCCGCCGACCGCCTGGAGCGGGAGAACCGCTGCCAGGGGCGGGGGGAGGCCCCTCCGACACCCCGGGAACGCGGCGGGGCGTTCCGTCCGCCAGGGGCTGAGGACTGCCTCCGATCTGCCCGGAGAGGCGCGGCTGTTGTCCTGAAGAGGGTGGAGAAGTGGCTGAGGAATGAGCTACGGCGTATCAGAGAACCGGTGAGTACGTTTTTTTTTTTCTTTCCTTTAATCTCTCTCTCTCCTCTCTCTCTCGATACCGCTCTGCGTTGGCCTTTTCCCTCTTTTTTAAATTATGGTGTTTGTGGGAGGGGAGGTACTGCCCAGTGCAGGAACCCTCCCCTATTTTTAATTGTTGTTTCCCTCCCCTTGCCCCCTCCCTCGTCCAGGCTGATGGGGATGACCTGCCGGCAGACCGCGCGGGAGGTGCCCCCCCCCCAGGGGATGTACGTCAGGCCGGGGGTCCCCAGCCTGAGAGAACGGGGGAGGAATGTGGCACGGTGGAGGGCGGGACCGGCGCGTGATTGCGCATGCCCGGTCCCGTATCAGGCTAAATTGAGCCGGCAAGAGGGTTAAAAGGCCACTCGCAGACGGCGATCGGGAGAGAGAGCTTAATCAGCAGACGTCTGCTGTCCTAAATGTTTGTTTTAAGTTCTTAATTAAATTATGATTTATGTTGACAAGCCGGTTTCTCGCCTCTTCCTTGCCCATGACCTTGCCCATGAAAATGATCTTCGTTACAAGTATCAAAATGTTATATACATATACAAAATACATTGTTTTTCATGTAAGTGCCCTAACTTATGTTAATATGTGAAACATTTTTATGTTAAAATATATTAGTATAATTAACATTTATCTACAATAATAAGAGTTGTTGCCTCATGGGAACTGAAATGATGAGATCACATGACAAGCCAAACATTTTTATAAATTCATTATGGCTGACTGTAAAAGCTGCATTTCCAAGGCATCGGCAACTGAAACCTTTATGCGATGCTGCCTCCACACCGCTAGGTGTCAGTATAAGTCTAAGATGACTGCCATAGCGGCCAGTGCAACATAAACCGAACATTCCCGAGTCCACCTTTAAATGAAGAACAAACACATTGAAAAACAAACACAATGAAGAACACACACACACACACACACACACACACACACACACACACACACACAAGTGTATTTTGTATTTAAATGCTCTCTTTTAAACATCCCTCTCACACACACATACTCGCCTACACACATTCACACTCTCTTTCCCCTAACCTTCCTCTAAAATAATGTTATCTGTTACAAGGCGGCAGCCGGCACCCAATCTGCATGTAAATGTCAAGTCATTTTGCACTTTAATGAGAAGGACAGAGAATCTCATCTTTTCAAGCATGTCACGGCTGAGGGGCTTTCGTCAAATGCTTCCATCAATCTCAACCAGTGTGAGCGGTAGTGCGACATAGTAGGGTCAAACTCCATCACACACATCCGTCACAACAAGCATGCACATCAGTCAGTGGAAACATACTGGTCTTTCATCTTGTGGGTCTGGAGAACATGTGTAAAAAGTTTGAATGAATTTATTGGTGATTCTGATATGGAACATCAAAAATGCGAGCAACCTAAATAAAGCCTTTTATTTTTAAAATAAATCACAAGAGGTTGTCTATGAAAATGCCAGCAGAAGAGACTTCACAAATCTGTAAAGACTGAGGGCATGCTATGTGTATGTATGAAACATCACACCAGCAGACACTTGTAATTTGAAGGTTTTAATTTTAGTGCAGAATGAAAATAGATTGGGGTGAAATTATGTGATAATTTGAAAAACATTTGAAGAGATGTTGATGAAAGTAGATGCGCCAACATCCTTCCCTGATGTATCTCAGTCTCTTTCTCTGGCTGTATGTACATTAACTTATTAAGTTTTTTTTATCTTATTAAACATCTAACTTTAATATGACCTATTTCATGATGTTGTTGTGCCAGGGGCGTTTCAAGCAATTCGGGCTGAGCGCGGGTCAGAATATTTGTTGTTGTGGCTCAAAGAAATATTTATAATACTTTCTGTGCAAAAGGTTGTTTAAATCTTACTCAAAAGATTTTTATTTTTTTTAATAAACCAATTAAAATTGCATATGTTAGTAGATAAAGATGGAGTATAGATGGCCTATTTGTTTGCATTTATTTTGTGATATCACAGGAACAGTGGCCAATGGAGAGCTGAAATGGACTACAAAAAATCACTTTGACACCTTATATGACCAAATGTCCTTGACATCAAATCTGATACAGCACGTCTAATGTCACCCTATTTGGTTTGAGTCAAGGCATTTTTCAGTGAATAACGACTTAAATTTCAGTCTCTATGTTACACAAAACATTTGTATTGGCTTCAATAGACTTGAATTACAGCGAAAAATTGAAATGGGTGACTTTTCTGATACTTGGTGCTTTTATTTTGGTCATTTTGGACCTTGACATTCCCTGTCAGATTCATTTTATGGGAAACATTCTTCATAAATTCATCTTTTCTGTTTCACAAAAGACAAACAGTCAAACAGTATTTTAAGGGTGCTGACAGCTGAGTTAATATTTTAGGCAGGCTGCAATGAAAGACGGGGTGCTGAAGCTTCCCCAAATAGGCTCTAGAATTGCCTATGGGTTGTACTCTTTGCCTCATCTTCCTCCATGATTACCTGCAAAGGTTGCACAGCATATCCCCCTCCTCCTCTAAGCGTGCCTGGAATGCAAGTCAGGTCTGACGCAGAGGATTAAGAGGCAAAGACTAAGGTAGGACTTGGAAAAGTGCATATGTTGGTATTTTTTCTCCTCTCTCTCCCCTCCTATCTCTATGTACTTCTTTGTCACTTCCTCCCTCTCTCTGTGGAGGGGGGCCGAGCATTGCATATGCTGAGTTAGCTTAAGGTAACGGGGCAGTGGAATCTCTGAGGACCCAAGCTGCGAGGTCAGGACTCTCACTCTAACAAACAGCAGAATGCTGCATCATTACCTCTGCTAATGCTGAGCCGGTCAAAAGCCCTCCTCCGTACACAGCTTCAAAATTCCTGAAATGTATCATTAATGCATGCAATGCAGAGCAGCATTGATCACTGGACTTGGCAATCACATATACATGTAGTATAGATTAATGCTCATTCCCAGAGGAAAAATCTCATGCTCAGAGGTTTCTTTCACAGCTCATGAGTAATAATTTATTTCTTAGTTATTTTTCATTAGGAGAAATAAAAATAGAGATACTGAATATTAAGTGCACAGAGCTATGCAATTAATGTGGAAAGCCAACACATTCTCATAACCATACGTCCCTATAGTGACGTTTTGCCTGTGCCACCAAAGATTCCTCCTTGGTCTATTGCTGGCATCATCAAAACTTCCAACTAATTTAGAAAGATTTCAATACTTTACCCAAGGTTACATTTTAAAATCAAATGAATCAAAAATTCTGTCATAATTTACTTATTTATTTTTTTATTTATTGCTTATTTGTTTTTGTTTTTTTGCCATGGGACACAAAGGGAGCTTTCAGAATGTCTAAGTTGCATCTAAAATAAAAAATAAATAAAAATATTATAAAGTACACCCCAAAAGCACCATAATAAAATGATTATAAAAAATGTGTGCACTGTATTCTGGGTCTTTCAATGTCATGTGATGGTTTTGTTTGTTTGAGGAACAGATTCAAATTTAAGCCTTTAGGCAGCAATCAACATCCCATCTGGTGTAACACTCAAATCTTGAACTCATTTAAACATATAAAATTGCCATGCCATTGGCCATCGTGTGTCTTCTTTTATATTGTTGGTTGGTTATATTGTTGGTGTATAATTGGTTACGTTTAGGCATAGGGGTGGGGTTAGGTGTTCAAAAATATCTATGTTATTATGGAGGCCCAAACCTGCAAAAATAATAAATAAATAAATAAATGTAATAATAAAAATAAATAAAGGAATAAATGTCTTGATAAAACAAATATAATTTGTTTTTAATTTATTACTGCATGACTTTATTCCTTTAGTCCTATTATTTTCTATATTTATTTTTAACTATTTTTATTTATTCATTTATTTTGCATTTTTATTTATGTGTTTATGTTTATTTATTCCCACATATATTTATTTCCATATTTATATATTCCCTTTTATATTTATTTAATTATACATGTATTTATTTTTACTTTTCTGTGTGCAACATGGAAATGAGGGAGGTGGTCCTTACATAGTTCCACCTCATCATTGGTTGAGAGCTCAATAGTACTTAAAAGTATCAAAACGAAAGCAAATAAGATGGACGTCCCACTTTAGTACCCTTTGACACGCACAGATTTAGAATATGCAGGGAAACGTTTTGCAATCCAGGATGTGCTTTGACATTCATACCGGCATACAGCTCTCCTAAACCATCAATAAGCACCTCTACTCTAAATGAAACATAGTCATTTGATGCGTGGTTATCGACTTCATTCGCTAAGTTGCGCAAAACTCTAGATATATGTGAAGCATCAGCTATAGATTTTTTTTTAATTTTATTTTATTTCAGAACTTATATATACATACATACATACATACATACATAAACAATCAGGAAAATGAAGCCTGGTTGTATCTTTTACAATGAACAATCATAACAACAGAAAACAATATTATGGATTTGCGGACATAAAAATATGAAGTTATATACACAGATAAAAAAGAAAAGCATAAAGTTAAATCATATAATTTATGAAACTTGCTCATTTTGTGGTTTTGTTGAAGAAACAGCTCCCAAATTATTTTGTGATTGTAGTATAACCAATAAATCTTGGATTGACTTAAGCTCTTATGTTTTTAGCCCCACAAATATCTATAGTTTACACAATATGGCCAAGACCTGACGTCACATCAAAACAAGTCAAGAGTAATCGAGCACACGCTTCAATCTGCGATAAACCAATGGTAAGCAGGACCAGCCCACGTAATTATCATACAAGAGACAGAAATGTAAGAATAAATATAAAAATAAATGAATACATTAATAAATAATAATAATAATAATAATAATAATAATAATAATAATAAATTAAAGAACAAAAGAAAGTTAAAAAAATACAAATAAAAAGAGAAAATAATAAAGGAAAAAAGTCTACAAAAATAAATTCAGGAATAACTTTCATTAAAAACTAATTATATTTGTTTTATCAAGACATTTATTTCTTTATTTATTTTCTTATTATTACATTTATTTATTTATGTATTTATTTATTATTTTTGCAGGTTTTGTCCTCCATATGTTATAGTGTTATGTTTAAAATTTTCGTGACTACATTTACCTGCCTGTTACAATTGGTTACGTTCAGGGGTGGTGTTGGTTAAGAGGATTTGAAATATCAATATGATAGCATAATATAACTAAACTAATATACTGTATTAATCAAAAGGGAGACCCACGCCTTAATTGCTTTATCTTTCCTATGGGTTCAAAGCTCAATTCATTCATCCTTTAGTTAAGTCTCAGAGATTGTAATATTTATTTAATTAAAAAAGGTAAGATATTGTATGTAGTTGCATCATAGTCTCTCGCCAGGGGTCGATTATAGGATTTCAGCCTTGGGGGGCCCAACAAACTAATCAAAATGCAGATATGTCAGTACATGCCAGTACATTTATAGCAGGAGCAGGGGTGCATTTGCTACCATTTTATTATGTAATTTTAGAGAAGTGGAGTGAATGCATATGTCACCTATGCCAGGATCTGCCACATAAAAGAGCACTGAATAATAATTAATGGAACACACTTTCAAGTAAATCACATAGAGATCACAGACACAGAATTTTAAGAGTGCTAACAGTTGATTTAGGGTATAAAATCTCCTATATTTTTAACCCTGTCCTGGTACATTTGGTCTTTTCTGTCTTGTAGCCTGTACACAGCATCTCAAATTTGAATTAACAGTTTACATTTATAACTTTGTCAGCATGTGTTCAGAGCATCTTTCCATTTGAAAAATATAGCTTAGTGATGAACCACCTTCTTATTTGCACTTCTAAATCCAAACGAATCTGCATCAGTTCCCTGGTCTATGCTTTAATAATGCAGCGATGTCAAGTAATGAAATATTATCAGCGCGACTGACAGACAGTGAAATAAATTAGCAAAAACACTCACTGCATATGCTAAAGCCTGTCACGCTGTTAGCAGTCACACTGAGAGACCACTTCCTGTCAGTGTTTGGTGGGGGTGTTAGACAGCTGTAAACGCAAGCAAACACTCACACATGAGTACCCGAAGCACCAATTATTACTGACGACAGGCATTAATCTGGGGTCTGAGTGAGTCTGCTAAACTCAAAATTAACACATAGATACTTATGGCATCATATCTCTCACTTACAAACACTCACACATTTTAAAATGAGGTGGTATTTAATGCACAGCAGAAGATAATTAAAGACTGGAAGTTTTGTGCCTTTTAGCCCATGAAAAATTAACTTATGCATATAGCGCATGCAGTACTGCCGCTCCCTATAAGCAGACTACGCAGTTTGCGTAGGGCACCAACTCCCTAGGGTGGTACCATCTTACCCTAGTAGGGCACCAGAAAGTCCACCAGCAGCCCTTACTCACATGTTATAAATTATTCAAGGACCCGAAAGCAGTTGCGGAACATAGATGATTGCTTTGCTCTCGTATCACGTGCACAATAAACGGATCAAACACGTTTAATTTAAGTTGCGCTAACAATTTAACCATTTCATTTAGCAATTGTCATTTATCCTAATATTTTGAGAATAAAGTAAAAATAACGAGAAGAAATTTGAAGCATTATGATATTGAAGTCGTTATATTTTGAGAACAAATAACAAATGTAACATCAAAGTGATGTAGTGGACAAGAGTAAAGTGGAGCATCTGGGTCATCACTAACCAGGGAGATAACTTGTCTATGCAATCCAGCTGAAATTTTTGGAAGTTTTGCGAGCTCTCTGTTATTGAATGAGGTGTGCATCAGTACAGGAGTTTTCAACATGTGGGCACCTGTCAAGGGAGGCATAAAACATAGGCTCGCACTCAATTGAAGTGGAAATTAATTGGAAATGCTGTGAATTATATAAGTCCATATCAATATATTGTAATGACATCCCCCCCTCAGTTACAGTATTGTTTAGAGAGTAAAACCAATAACAATGCAGAGCGAGACTGCTTGAATATGGCTGGTTCTTACTTATGAATAAATTACATTTCCTACATAAACGCTGCAATGTGATAGTAAAAACTCTGTGCTGATGAACCAAAAGACCAAGGTTTTCTTTATTCACAAAATATACTACTTTATTCTCACAATGCTTAGACTTTGTTAAAATAATTTTTACTTTTTTCTCAAAATATTATGACTATAATCTTAAAACTAATCCTATAACGACTTTATTCTATTTAGGGATGTGCTCGAAGCGAATACCTTATTCGGAAAGGAACGAATAATGACTTCAAAACGAATAAGGGATTCATCTAAATAATAGAACAAATATTCATTTGACTGATTATCCAAGAAGCACAAGGATAAAGCAACATTTTAAATAAAAATATCCAAAATTACAATGAATTTATGAATCTGTGCAGCCATTATTTCTAAAGTGTAAACCTTATGAATGAAACGGTGTGATTTCAGTTTGGATGGGCTTGTCAAGTGTGCCATTAATTAAGATACGACATCATGTACACTTTTCACTTCTTGAAATGTCTATGTTAATGTATAACATGCTTCACATGTAATGATTCCCATGTATTTTGTGTATAGCCTAAACCTGAACATGATGTTAAATTCCTGACCTGAAGTGATGATTTCACATCGGAGCTCATCTATCTGTCATTTAAAGTGGACCACATTTATATCCATATCAGGGAAATTAATTTTTGGTTTAAGACTTTATTCTGAATAAAATATAAAATAAGTTTCAACAGATATTAATATCAGAAATAACAGGAGAAACCACAGTTAACATATTTCACAGTTAATGTTGCCTACAAATTCAGCTTCATCTGGTAAGTAAAAACTAATAAAATAATAATTTAAATAACAATATTTGTAGTCAATAATAATAATAATAATAATAATAATTATTATTATTATTATTATAACTACTATTATTATTATTAGGCTGATATTATGAAAAGGCATTTACATGGCATGTTTATAAATGTAAGAGTAACATTTAGAAATGGATGCTTTATTTACCAGCACGGGCAGAGCAGATATACATGCTGTAATTTTTGTTTGACTTTTATGCAAGATTTTATCATTTTAAGACCTATGTATTGTGCTGTTTAGGCTTAGGCTATAGCTCACTATGCTGCTTTTTGGAACCAATTCCTAGCCCAAGCGAACAGGCATTTTGACTTTGACATCGACTTGTGACCAGTGTTGCCAGATTGGACCATTTTGTAACTCCTTAAAATGAAGAATCAACTTCCCAGCAGGGAGAACAATAAAATAGAAAAACTGATCCAAACATGGCAAATACATGAAAAGAACATTCGCTAATGCCGTTAGACCAAAAAATGTCAAAACCCATATTAGGTAAAAACTACTAAAATATGTAAAATATTTGAAAAATGCAAACACCAGTCAAGGAATTAATGGACATTTTTAAACGACTTTAAGCCTCGGAAACACACATGCATCATTTCCAACAGCATAAATAAGCCAATTCAACTACAGACAAACAAAAAACAAAAAGCCTAGTGTATAAGTGATCAGAAAAATGAATCTTTTTGGATTGACAAATGCACACACTCATACACACAGCATTACTGCCGAAGAAAATGTGCTACTCGTTGATGCATACTGTATTTGTCAGTGTTGGGCAATCTACTCAAAACATTTTGCAAGCTAAGCTACTAACTACTCAACAAAAAAAAAATTGTTAAGCTAAGCTAAAAGCTACACTTAAGAGAAAGTAGCAAGTTACACTACAAGCTACATGCTAAAAGTAGCTAGTTACATTTAAATTACTTTTTTCCCAACCAGATGCACAGAGCATACTGTCAGAGACAAATCATTTAACATACTAATCACATAATCTTTATCTAAGCCATGGTAGAGTATAGTACAGTGTAGTATAAAACAGTACACAAGTATAGAGTATGGTGCAATATGAAATATATGTGCATGTAAAAAAAAACATGTAAATTCATATTTATACATGCTACCTCTACAAACCCATACTCATTTGAGCATAATTTCCTTTCCTTTTTCCTGTATAAAAACTTGTACACAAACTATTCATCTTATCCTGTAATTCTGTGTCTAACTGTTGTATTTCTGTACTAGAAGCCTATGATCAGAGGCCAGATTTGTGTGTGAGTACATCTGGGCAATAACAATGTTATATTTGATGGTATCAGATGTTAATGCCATGGAATTCTGAGATACAATTACCATAGTTATGTACCATTCTGTATTTACATGGTGCTTCAAAGTTCTTCAAAGAATACCATGGTACTACCATTGTAATTTTAAATATGATTACCATATTCATACACAATTTAATTTAGATGGTGCTTCAAGGTAGAATACCATGGTACTAATATGGTATGTCACTATATGATTAACATATTCATATACCATTGCCCCCTGGTAATGTCCAAAAAACATGGTAAAGCCATGGCACTTTTTTATGTTATCGTGTAGGCTACTGAATGTTTTAATACTCTTTTGGTGGTAAAATGTCTTTTAGTGCTGCAACTAACAATTATTTTGATAATCGACTAATCTAACGATTATTAGAACAATTATTTAACTATTCGGGTGATTATTGCAATGATTAATCATTAGCTCTTCGTGACTATTCAGCTTGTGCCTTGACATAAAAGGTTTTATTAAACGTGCTTGCTAGCAATAAAGAGGAATCTTTTAAAAAATACCTCTAAATGACATTCACTGAATTAAAGAAGAAAAAAAAAAGTTTTACTGACACAGGTGAGCGTTTCATTTGTCTTACATATTTAGTTCATATTCAAACTGCGAATAGAAAACACCAAGTACACGCATGATATAGCTGTGAAGCTTTTGTGAACGCTACGCCTCTACCTAATAAAAAATATAGCTTCGCCACTGAAAAGCTACTTGATTTAAAAACTTAGTATTTTTTAAAAATGTATCTGTTTTCTAAGCTATCACCTCACAAATCAGAAATTAAGTTAAGCTAATATCTTCACTATTTGTATTTTGACACTATTTTTTGTTCCTGGGAAGCAGGGACGTCGTTAGGCCTATTTTAGGGGGGGCTGAAGCTACCCCAAAATGTTCCTAAGCCCCCCTAAATGATAATAAGAACAACAATAACAATTCGATTTATCAATAACCGTATCCTCATTCATATTTAGAATTAGACGCAACAAATGATATATCCAGCTACAAAAAATAGCCGAAAAGTCGGAAGTTGGACAGAAGTACAAAGAGTCGTTGTGCTATCAAGATGATGCACCGCACCGTCTCGTTGCATTGGTGTGAACTGTGGCAGCTTTCAGAGCGTTGCAGACCGGAGCGCTGCAAGTAACTGGAGGGTTCATCTCGTCTCGTCGTTACTCTAGTTCGGTCTGAAGTTGAACTCGCTATGCACCCTCCCGCCCACACACACCGATACACACGCAAACGGTGAAAGGAAGATTGGTAAGTGTCGTGATACAGAGTGAAAAGTTGTTTTTAATTACCTGCTTACCTTTAGCTACGTTTTCTTGAGGTAAAGGAAAGGGGATATTTTGGTTTGCTATGTAAAACTGTAGTCTAGCTAGAGTGAACAAGCAAAATACAAGAAATGGTTAACTTAGCAAGCTAATCACAACTCTTTATTCTTTGCCAATAATATAACCTCTCTCTATAATAGGCATATAAAATAATAGCAATCCCCATAGATTGTTGTTGTCACTGAAAACTAAATGTCATAGGGTCCCTGTTAATGCTATTACCGTTGTATCCTTCAATTCATTGAGCAGATAAGATGGATATTCGAAGATATTTGAGCAGATAAGATGGATATTCGAAGATATTTTAGCAGAGAGAGAATGAGAAGCAGCCGCAGGAGATTGGCAGGCCAGTAGATTCTGAGGGAGCCGGTGTGATTGAGGTCAGTAATGGTCTATAGGTCTAAGGATTGTTTTGTTTGCACTATGCATAGCCTAAACTAAATTATTTCATTATATTTTTTATATATGCTAGCTATACCAATTTAACTTTCTGCATTCATTGGCTGTGATAAATTAAATAAATACTTAGATGTTACCTAAATAGGCTAAAGATGAGCAAATGCCCACAGATACACATGTGAAACTAAAATGAAAACAACCCTTTTTGATGCTTCCACCAATGAAGTAGACAATAAACAAAAAGTAACTGTTGACTGTCGTTTTGAAAATGATTTCATTCTTAATTTTCCTTTATTTGAATACTGCCTTTTTGTTGTTGATTTATATCATATATTGTAAACATCATTTGGCAGAATAAATCATCTTTAATTGAGAAACGCTCAAACCTGTTTTGTCAAATTTCACTATGACCTTAAAATTCTGGTTCTTGGATTAAACTGTATGCAAGCCAAACTACACAGTGAAATTACACTGACTGAACCAATCCACAGCGCAGTTACAGTAATTAAATAGCATTCTGTGGACAACTTATCTTATATAGAGAGGAATTAGATATAGTATGCTATTACTTTATCATACATTTACATGAGCAGATAGATGGCATTTAAGTCATTGCTTATAGAATAACTCATCAGGAGCAAAGTCTGGCCTAAGTAAATTCCCCCATGCAGCTTTGATGTGTCTAAAAGCTAACATTACAGTAACTTTTCTTTAACAGAGTAGAAATGGAAGAAGAGGATATGTCTGTTACGTTTTACTTGTTAACATCTTGGTTTCTTGACTGGTTGTTGACATAAGTGTAGCTCTAGATGTGAGTGCAAAGATTTAGCAAACACAAGTTACAAATACCCTGGGGCTAAGCGCCCCCATCTTCCAATCCTAGTGACGTCCCTGCTGGGAAGTAAGTGTTATTTCCTAATTGCTTATGCCTCAAAAGTATAGAAAATGGCTATTATTCCCCACAAACTTTGCTTTTGTGACCAGGACAGTGATATTTTGAAATGTACCTATTTTCCAGAACATTCCAGATAGATTCTGCGCAGAGAAAACTTGGAGTAACTTCTAGAACTTTTCAGCAATATAAATAGTAATATAAATACAGGGGCCTTAAGCCCACCAGTTCAGTTTAGTTCCAGTTGCCTAAGTGGATACATATCTGCATTTTTCTGAGATGGCATCAAGAGGCTGCAAGCATCCGGTTAAGTCTGCAACCAATTTTTCAAGACCAGAGTGAAAAAGTACTCCGCTTAAGCATCTGCTAAGATGTGTGAGGCCTACCAGGCATATTTCAGCATGCCTTTCGGGATCAAGACAAACCGTGGGCATCGGAGCTCGTCTATCTGTCTTTTAAAGTGGACCACATTTATATCCACATCAGTGAAAGTAATTTTTTGTTTAAGACTTTATTCTGATAAAATGTAAAATATTCCATAAATGTTTAAATGCTCCATAAATTATTAATCTATTCGGAATATTCCTGCTCAAGTAAAAATAATAAACTGACACATGCTTTTCTTCTTCTTTAAAATATGCTAAATTTTGAACATCAAGAATGTTGTTCTTGCGCTCTGGAAATGCACTATATAAATTTAACATTGTTATTATTATTATTAATTAACTAAATAGTGGTGTCCTATTGTAAAAATTCCTGATAGACTTACGGGACTTTCCCCTGTTTGTAGGCTATATCAATATATTTTAATTGCTTTAAATATTTGAATTTGTATTTAATATTTACAGCAAAATGTTTGCTTGACATTTCACATTTTGCTTGACACCTCCTGCCTCCAGAATAATATTATGCATTATATGAAAAAAAAATACTGTTTCAACAGATATTAATATCAGAAATACCAGGAGAAACCACATTTAACATATTTCACAGTTAATGTTGCCTACAAATTCAGCTTCATCTGGTAAGTAAAAACTAATAAAATAATAATTTAACTAAACAATATTTGTAGTCAATAATAAAAAAGCTACTTGATTTAAAAAAATATCTTAGTTTTCTAAGCTATCACCTCACTAATCAGAAATGAAGTTAAGCTAATAGCTTCACTATTTGTATTTTGACACTATTTTTTGTTCCTGGGAAGTGAGTGTTATTTCCTAATTGCTTATGCCACAAAAGTATAGAAAATGGCTTAATTTCACCTACGAGCACTGCAAAAAAACTCTGGAAGGTAAGATGAACAGTTGTTGCTCTGAATTTTATTCACAGTTGGAACTGGCCACAGTGGACCGAGTTCTGTGTGGGGAGGAACAACGTCAAGTGGGAGTCACTGTTGGACCCCCAGAAGGTGCTGATGCCACCACTGCACATCAAATTGGGCCTTGTGAAACAATTTGTCAGAGCTCTAGATAAGGAGCAGCCTTCAAGTAAATTCAAGACTTCTTCCCTTAGCTGTCTGAGGCAAAGGTCAAAGCAGGAGACATCATCGGACCACAGATAAGGAAGATCCTGGAGTGCCATAAATTCCCCAAGATGCTCAAAAGCAAGGAGAAAGTGGCTTGGAGCAGCTTTGTCGCAGTGGTTCGGGGCTTCCTGGGCAATCACAAGGCCAAAAACTATTTGGAGCTGGTTGAGACTGTGGTGAAGAACTACGGCACATTGGGCTGTAGAATCTCCCTCAAAGTCCATATTCTTAATGCTCATCTTGATAAATTCATGGAGAACATGGGAGCATACTTGGAGGAGCAAGGTGAGTGCTTCCATCAGGATATACTGGACTTTGAATGCCGCTACCAAGGACAGTATAACTAGAACATGATGGGTAAATCTTGAAAAACCACTCACTTCTAAATCTTTTGTAGTCATTTTTGTATTACTTTAGTATAAATACATGTTAATTTGGATTCATATGTTGTTTTTTTCTCCAATGTATCAATAGGGCATGAGAAAAAATTTCACTGGCAAGTCCAGTACTCCTGATCTATTTATGGTAGACATCACAGACTTTGGCAGATGAGCTCCAATTTGCGCAACATTTCCATTGAAGCAGGTAAGCGCACTCGGTATTGTGTCAGTGCTTCTCTCGGAAAATCCATGCACTGTGATGTGATTCTCTCCTTCATGTCAGGTGCCAAACCACTCTCTCCCAATAGCTTTGGGAATGTGGCACCCAGGTCTGCATCCATTGGTGACATATATGCTGGAGGATATGAGGTCAAGTTCCCTCAGTTGACAATCATTATTAATGCGTAAGGCACTTGGCTTGATGGCATGCCGAAGTTGACATATATAATCTGTCCAGGTCCCTAAACACACAAATAGTGTCTCCTGATTCCAACTGGAAACATTTGTTCACAGCTTTGATTTCTATCAAAACAGGTTGAAGAAAGTTCATGTAAAGGCTATAGATTTTGTCATTGTACATCTCATTTAAATAGCCTGGCAGTATAGCAATGTTCTGTACTTGAAACCATGTTAAGGTGCAGTCTGAGAGCATTTTCTTGTTCCACAATTCGGTCAATGCAGTCTGCAATCACTAGCCAGCGGATAGAGCTTGGACTTATCAATTTAAGTGGGCTGCCCCCATTATTTATGGTCTCATATATATTTATATTTAAACCAAAGAGCTGCACACATACAAATGTGCAGAAAATCAGAGTTTCAAGACCGAGTTTGAAGATTTCACATTCAAGAATGACACAGCCAAAACTGATACCAAAAAGGTAATTTCATTTGAATATAAAGAATACAATATCGGCAACAAAGGATTTTAACACGTAGAACCTGTAATTCAAAAATTGCACCTCATCAGCAACGTCCTGTTTTGTGAGGCATCTGAAAACCCACAGACAGAGAGATAACTGTTACACATCAGCTATGGTTCAGAAGTATTTCACTTTTCATGTTAGATGGGTTAGCTAGCTAGCTACTTTGCTGTAACCACTGCAGATCACTTTGCAGCGTGATTAACGTTGCTGAAACCAAAGATGCACTGTGGAGCAACGGTTGCCACCTGTCCTGTAAAATACTTGATTGTCCTGTATTTAAAGTTAAAATGATCATCCCGTATCAAATCAATATGGTATGTGGTTTGTCCCGTATTTAATCTGGTCAGATGGTGACACGGCGAAATCATTTGAGATCATTAATTTAACATCAAGTAGAAAAGTTTGACTATGGTGGGTAAGGAGTCATCTGAAAAGTCGTGCTAAAGTTGTGCTAAAACGTGCTGATGCAGTGGATGGTGTGGTAATGTCCACACATTGTGCTATAACTTGCTAATACTGTGGAAGTTGTAGTAATTAATGCTCTGACACTAATTTGGCTAAAGAACACTAATTAATTGTTTAAGACTTGATGCTTAAAGTTGAAGACTTGAACTTGCCTGTCTTGAAATGTGTCTTGACTTGGGACTTATATGCAAAGACTTTCTGACTTACTTGTTACTTGCAAAACAATGACTTGGTCCCATCTCTGCTTATTTGTTTGCATGTCTACTGCTTTTCATGTAAGAGCCTAGGAATGTCCTAGACAAGTGGTTGGGACTTTGCACAATTTTGTGGGGCTATCAGCTAATTCCATTATCAGCATGTAATTTTCCTGTGGCTTAAGCTAATTAATCACATGCCATGTTATTTGCTGAAAAACCTGAATGCACAACTGAGGGCAGATTTCAAATACCATATTTATTTTCCATAAGTGCCATTACGATAAATGTGAATGCTTACAGATACTGGCTATTTCCAGGAATATGGACCTGTGTGGCTGTGATATAAACTAAAGGCTATATGTTATTTTTAAAAAAGGCCTTTAATGTGTCTCGCCCCAACATTCAATTGGAAATACTTCAACACACAAAAAAGTTACATTCATCAAAACATTTCATTGGGTCTTTAAAGACAAAGTCAATTATGTGCAGGAAAAAATAGCAATACAAAAAGATAGATGAAGAAATTATCATGGTTTAAGGGGAGGTGATGGAACAGTAAAAAAAAAAAAAGAAGAGAGAAACAACAGCTTGAGACATTTACCAAAATAACACATTCTGATGAATGGAGAGATAGAGGGATAGATTAATAAATTGATGGAGAGTGGATGAATAGAGCGATTGAGATGAACGTGAGGCCTGCTGCGCACAATCACATAGTTTTTTTTTTCAATTATGTTAATGATGGGGTGTCATCACGGTCAGGGGGAGAAAAAAAAAACTATAATTAAAAACCTGCACAAGACACTTGCGTGGGTGTCCTCACCCATCATTAAAAGGCCTATAATATCAAAGAAATTTCATTTAGTACCATTTAATAAAGGAGATTTTAAATGTGAGTGAAAAGGTTAATTACAGACTGCATTGATTGGGATTCATTCAAGTGTGCCTTAATTGCAAACTATGTTCAATAAACTATTAATCAAACGTTATGTTGAATAAAGCTTCTCCATCTGCAGCACGCTAACTGAGTAGGAGATGTCCCCTGACCCTTGGCTATGGATGCTGAAGCTCTGAATGGATGTCTTTCCTTCCTTGTGTGGTTCGGTAAAGTATCAATGACTGCAACTGTTGGAAGCTTCTAGCTTCTGCTGGTATTTTGAGTACATGTCAGGAGGCAGGCTGTTGTTTCTGTATGAGTAACTACAGACGAACATCTGCTTACAGTACTTGTGCATACAGTAGATGAAAATAAGCCTAGATGATTCAGTTGTTTCTGTTCCTGAATATTTGTTTTGCTAGAAAAGACAATAGCATGTGTGCCATTAACATTACTTTACACATTTTAAGTAAATGTTAGTGTAATTGTGGGCTATATGCTTTTAATCTGTGGGAGAGTTGCGTGATTTGATTTGTCATACTATAACCAAAACATAGTCCATATATATTACCCTGTTGAACTAAAAAAAATAAGCAAACTGATAGCCTAGTAAAAAAATATAGCTCATTTATTCTAGGTTACAGTATGTGAAAATGTAACCTAAAGGTTAATTGGAAAGTAAATAACAAATAGTACATTTGTAGGCTTTACAAATAAAATTTTCTGGCCACAAATGCACACTCTAGCTCTGTTTAAAGTCTTGTTAGATTTCTACCTACTGCAATGTGAGCGTCATAAGCTGGGTTTACATCCAAAAAGTGTTGCATTTTTTATGTGCATTTCTAAAATTTTTATTAAAAAACAATGTGAATTATTGCCAATTTCTATGCACTACTTGATGTACTGTGTACTGTGTAATGTCTGTTAATAATATGCATTTATTTACTGTATCTGACTGTAAATGAAGAACAAACTTTCACACCTTCAAATAACAAATAGGTTTTGATTAACTTTACAGTACTTTGAAAATAAAAACATACAATGTTTGGTTATTGTTTATGAAAACTGAGGAAGAGCATTTAGATCTGCATTTATATCTTTGAATATATCAACCCACATAAGAAAACAATGGCAAACTAATGTTGAACTGTCTTTTTACAAAAAATAAATGTAGCCTAAAATGGAAAAAGTGACACTTCACAATCTTTTTACGAGCACTATAGAAACGAATTGAGAATAAATTGCATATTTTTAATCAATGTTTTTTGCCTCTTGTGAAAAAAGCTTGTGCATATGAGCTGAAATCACTTCTGTAAATGCTTTTTTTTTTTTTTTAAGTCTATTGATTGAATAAGATGCGATAAAACAGCCTGATCTCACATAAAAATCAGCAAGTGTGTGCTGATTTTCTTTAGCCAAAATCAGTACATGTTGACCAAATTTGAAAACACTGCCCCCAAAAGCTAAAGCGATAAGTGTTTCAAAGCGTATAAACAAGTTTGACATACATTTATATCTAGGAGAGGTCACCAGAAGCCAGTTGTAAAAATAATGTTTTTCAGCTGAACAGGGTGTAAAAGGGTGAAGAGAAATGCTTATTTTATTTAATCTACCAACCAACCAACCAACCAACCAAAACCCAAATCTAACCTTAACCATTAGTGCAATGTTAGGGATAAAAATGCAACCTCCTTATCATGCTTGTGATTGTTTATAGAAACCTGATTACTTCCTCGTTTGAGTGGGGATTGAATTGTGGTCTCCTATGCAATTGACAATGCACTACCAGACATTCCACGAGGGAAATTAATTGTTGTTGAGCCGCTCCAAATATGTCTGATGGGAGATAAGGTAGCCGATCCTAGGGTATTTTTGGAAAAAGAAAGCTGACTTCCCTTGTGACCATGTTGGATAAAATGCTTTCACCTAAAATTTGCTGGTTCATGTCAAGGAGATGAATGTAACTGAACTATGGCCAGACAGGCTTAAACATGCACGCTCCCCCAGAACTGGACCATTTGATGACCGCCAATGCTGTAGCACATGTTGAGTTTTGTGCAGAGAGGGCTCGGATGTTTACTGCTGCGATTATATTAAAATTATTTGGAAGGTCAGATAAAAGTGATTGGCTGGCCTCATCGCATCCCTGACTTACATTAAATAAAGACATTACATTGTACCAGGAGACTTGGTGAGATGTGGTGGAATGCACGAAAAATGAAGAAAAACTGCTGGTATTCTGTAGAAATAATTAGAGAAGTGCAGGTACTGCATACCACCCCACTTCTAGCACTGTTTTTAGTTGCCCAATTGCAGAATTGCTTCATTTAAATGGTTGTTCAAATGCAAGATAGAATGTCAAAGAAAGACAACAATATATGCAGTATATATATATATATATATATATATATATATATATATATATATTACACAGTATCTCACAAAAGTGAGTACACCCCTCACATTTTTGTAAATATTTGATTATACCTTTTCATGTGACAACACTGAAGATATGACACTTTGCTACAATGTAAAGTAGTGAGTATACAGCTTGTATAACAGTGTAAATTTGCTGTCCCCTCAAAATAACACACACACCCATTAATGTCTAAACCTCTGGCAACAAAAGTGAGTACACCCCTAAGTGAAAATGTCCAAATTGGTCCCAAAGTGTCAATATTTTGTGTGGCCACCATTATTTTCCAGCACTACTTTAACACTCTTGGGCAGGGATTTCACCAGAGCTTCACAGGTTGCCACTGGAGTCCTCTTCCACTCCTCCATGACGACAGGAGGAGGATTCCCCACAGATGCTAAATAGGGTTTAGGTCTAGAGACATGCTTGGCCAGTCCATCACCTTCACCCTCAACTTCTTTAGCAAGGCAGTGGTCGTCTTGGAGGTGTGTTTGTGGTCGTTATCATGCTGGAATACTGCCCTGCGGCCCAGTCTCCGAAGGGAGGGGATCATGCTCTGCTTCAGTATGTCACAGTACATGTTGGCATTCATGGTTCCCTCAATGAACTGTAGCTCCCCAGTGCCAGCAGCACTCATGCAGCCCCAGACCATGACACTCCCACCATCATGCTTGGCTGTAGGCAAGACACACTTGTCTTTGTACTCCTCACCTGGTTTCCGTAACACACACTTGACACAATCTGAACCAAATAAGTTTACCTTGTTCTCATCAGACCACAGGACATGTAGACATTTATGTAGAGCAACAATTCTTTTTTTCAGATCCTTAGAGAGTTCTTTGCTATGAGGTGCCATGTTGAACTTCCAGTGACCAATTTGAGGGAGTGTGAGAGCGATGACACCAAATTTAACACAACTGCTCCCCATTCACTCCTGAGACCTTGTAACACTAACAAGTCACATGACACCAACAAGTCACATGACACCGGGGAGACATTTTCACTTAGGTGTGTACTCACTTTTGTTGCCAGCAGTTTAGACATTAATGGCTGTGCGTTGAGTTATTTTGAGGGGACAGCAAATTTACACTGTTATACAAGCTGTACACTCACTACTTTACATTATAGCAAAGTGTCATTTCTTCAGTGTTGTCACATGAAAAGATATAATGAAATATTTATAAAAATGTGAGGGGTGAGATACTGTATATATATATATGTGTGTGTGTGTGTGTGTGTGTGTGTGTTAAAAATGTTCTTGGCCTTTTCTTATTATGATGGGGTGGCCAAAATACAGAAGCTACAAGAGTCCAAATCAAATGAAATCCCAGATAATTTTGGTGTATAATGCAGGACTTTTTATTATTAATCAAGCCCAAAACACACCAGGGACACTTATTTTGAAATGTCTGCACTCCTAGATGCTTTCACAAAAAGATAAGGGAAACTAAATATGCACTCTTAAAATAATTTAAAATATTTAAAAAGCGATTGTGTGTTATAAATGTCTAGTATTCCGGTACTCTAGTAGTCCATTTTGAACTCACAATTGGCTGATTCATTGTATGAGAAAGTGACTTACCTGGGGTGCATTTCCCGTACTACAACGTAACTCACTACTTAAACAGTATAGTACGATGCATCATTGGAGAAATTAACTAGCTTGCTCACGACTGTTTTTTGCACTCTAAAGAAAATCTGAAGAAACTTCATATGAACGCATACAAAGTGTTCCTGAATGTTGCCAATGGCGACAAGATTTTTAATTATTGTCACATATATATATTTTTTTTTTTTTTTTGCATTTGCGTGTATCTGGAGCACTGGTATACACTTTTAAGCAACTTTTGAGAGTTTATGTGCATATCAAATGTTTCCTCTCAGGCTTTCTTAAGCACAAATTTTAAATAAAATAAGAAAGTTGAATGGAGACTCAGCAATTGGCACCCTCCTGGTGTGAATGTTGTTCCAAGCAATAGTCACCAAAATCAAGATGCATTTGAAGCTGGTTAGCTGGCCTCCCAACATGTCTGTTGGCTGATTTTAGAGGGTTTATGGGCACATTTTTAGTTGCTCAGGGTGGGAGAGCAGCAGGCCTTCCAGCTAAATCATTTTAGGCTGGAGCTTTTTTTTCAGCAGGGTGTGTGTACTGTTCATGTATATCAAAGATTTAAAAAAATGAAAAACTTGAAGAAATGATGCTGACGATGCAACTGAAACTGCTTGACTCAAATAGATGCCTACATTGCATAGGAATGTTTTATCAGATCTGATTGTTATCGAATGCCTACTGCCTATCTGTCAGTCATCAGGAATAAGCTCTGTTGTCATTCATCAGCACATCAGTTTGGTCCATCTGTTTTCTCATTGTTGCCTGACTCACTCACTATATTCTCCCGTTGTTCAGTCATGTCACCTTCAGTGGGGAGCGTTATATGCAATTTTACCTTGAGCACTACTTGTGCTGATGTGTAAAAGCAGCCTCTACCGAGTGCTTAACAGAGCTCCAGTGCTTCAGGGACAGGGAGTCATAGCACCTTTTTCTGTTCTCTGTAGATGAGTCTTGCTACTGTGACAGTCAGCGGACATCAACAAGCTGCGTTACTCCAACTCTGAACATCAGATGACCAAAAGATGCCTGTTCTTTTCCAGAGTCATAGCCTAGTTGTAACTCTGGCACAGCTGGTAGTCCATATGCTTCAAATACATAAAAGTTGTGTTAATGGGGAAGCAGGTTTGAGTCTGGCCTCCATCCTATCCTGATCCCATTCTTTCTCTCTGCTTTCCTATATATATCTCAATAAAGAGCAAAAGGTCTATAGTAAATAAAAAATAGATAAAACTTGGTCTCATTTCCACTTCAACAACTTTTATTCCCTTTCAAACAAATCACAAGCAAAATGGCAGATTTTCAGTTCATAAACACGTACTTTTCACCCTGTTACTCACAATGCGGTTTCTGTATGATAGGGTTGTGCCCGAAGCTGAATACCTTATCCGGAAATGCACAAATAATGATTTCAAAATGAATAGCAAATTCATCTGAATAATAGAAAAAAATATATCATCCAATAAACACAGGAATTAAGCAATATTTTATAAAAACATCTGTGAAGTCTTTGATGCCAATATTAATACAGTGTAAACCTTATGAATGAAAATGTGTTTATTTCAAGTTCATAGGATGGCCCGTCTCAGAAATCTAAAATTGTCATGAGTAACATTAACTAAGATACTATAGTATACACATTTTCCTCTTTTTAAAATGCCTGTTAATATGTAATCACTAAATGTTCCACACAATTCACATGTAAGCATAAACCAACCTGAGCACGATGTTGAATTCCTCACCAGAGAAGTGATGATTTTAAGCTGAGCTCGTCTCTTAAAGCTGGCCACATTTACATCCATATCACCAATGAAGGTAATTGCATGGTTTAGCCTTTATCCCCAAACAGTTTCAATGTCCCAAAGAGGTTTAAATACTTGTATATCAATTCAGAATATTCCTATATGCATAGAATTGCAGAGAAACCAAATATTTTTTTTTCTCTTTTCTTTTCTAGAAATATACCTAGAGGTTTGCTCTTGCTATTCATTCCACTGCATTTGTAATTTACCTAAATAGTTATGTCCTCCACATTATGTTAAAATATGTGCACACAAAATAAGCCTCAAGTGTAGCCTACCATAAAACTTTCTGATATAGATTTACGGTGCATTCACCTGTTTATAGGCTTAGTTATTTTATTTTTTTCTCATATCTTTTAATGTTTGTGTTTGTAGGATATTTCATATTATCTGCAAAATGTGTGCTTGACCTTTCACAATTGCTTGACACCTCGTGCCTCCAGAATAACATTGCTATACTTGCACACTGCACAGACTAGTCTAAACGAACATTCTGTTTCAGCAGATGTTAATGTCAGAAATACCTGGAGAAACCAAAGTTAAAAACACATTCCACAGTCATGGCCGTAGCCAGCTATGAGGTCACCGAGGTCTGGACCTCGGTAATTTTTTCATTTTCAAAAATATATTTCGATGCAATGTACAACTGAATAAAAAATAAAAAATAAGCTGTTGATAACTCATTTGAGTGTCTGAATGCATGTATAATTTTGTTTGGACTGTTGGATGGATTCTTTAGTATCCGCAAATACTACAAGAGTGTGATAAAACGGTGCTACCTTAAGTGACGCAGCACATTTTGTGGGACAGTACAGAGTAAAAGTGGGACCAATCTCACTAATATGATGAACCTGCTCTGCGCTTGCTGTGTGCTGTCCCGAGGTTAACACAGTGCGAGTCGCGTGCAACCCATTTAAATTTGACAGAATTCTCTGTTATAAACCGATCTGATCAAGCTTTACGGTAGGTTTTATTGATTTAAAACACAATGGAGCATTGACCTTAAAATCCTCTTTTGTTTTACATCTTACATTTGTTTTTTATGACACTTGTGATTAGGTTTAAGGTTTGGGGTCGGGAGTTAGGGTTTGTTAAAACTCAACACTCAGTGGATATTTCACCTCAGAACTGCAGATGTTACCACAGTCACAAAATTTTATTATATCAAGCTGACAATATTTGCTGGACAAGACTGCAAAAATAAATTAAATGAGTCTGCTCTCCAGGAAAAATAATAAAGACTAAAAAAAAAAAAGAAACATTAAAAGCTTACTTGACTTATTAACAACAAAATCTTATGGCTAAGCAAGCAGCGCTGTTTCAATTGCTCATACTCTGAGATAGAGATACTGAACTATCTCTTCCCCTAAGCATTAGAATTCAGTATGTAACGCAGTTTGTGGTACTGACACAAATAAAACCTAAAATCGTGCATCTTCATGTTCAAGTTCAAGTTTGACTTTTATTGTCATTTAACCACATGGAGTAACAAGATTTCTTTTCTCACGGATCACAGTGCATAACAGTAATGGCTTGTTTTGGGGAGGTGTGTGGTCACATTTTAATCAATCAAACTTACAATTTTACCCTGGTGGATGATAGAACAAGTGAAAAAATATTATATACTTACACTGCAGGGGGAACCAAGACATTTCTAGAGACCATATATTCATTCAGATCTCTCTTTGGCCTTTTATCGCTTGGGCCAGTAAACAACCACCCAGAATACATTTGAAACCACAATGCAATGGGCTAACAGCCACCCAGAACACTTTGGCAGAGAATTTTATATGGGATAGCACCACTCACATGTTCCTTAGAAATGTAAACATCTAGCTTCTTTGTGTATTTTTAATATACTGTGGCAAGAAAAAGTATGTGAACCCTTTGAAATTACCTGCATTTAAATATAATTTGTCTTAAAATCTGAATTGACTTTCATCTCAGTTACAATAATGAACAAACACAATAAATAAACACACCTAATTACACATAAATTATTGTATTGTTCTTGTACATATTGAATACATCATTGAAACATTCACAGTGTAGATTAGAAAAAGTATGTGAACCCCATAGGCTAATGACTTTGTGGCAGCGGGGGCGTGGTCAGGGTGCTTGCACCCGAGCTAAATTATGTCTAACACCTGTTCCTGATTGCAGTGAATACGGGGGAGAGCGGCATAAAGGAGCCACATAGCCAGTAGACCAGGGAGAGAGAGAGTCTGGATCAGAAAGTTCCGTGAACCTGAAGTATTGTAGAAACGAATGTCTATTATGAAGCTGAACCTTTTTGCAAAGCTAAAAGTTATTTTGAAGCTGATGTCTACTGTGAAGTTGGCGTGCTGTGGCGCCCTGTGAAAGCCAAATAAATGTCTACTCACTTAAGTTGAAGGAACCTGTTGTCCGGTGTCCTCCCTGGGATCCTTTACAGATGTCAACAAAAGCTAAATAGAGTCAGGAGTTGGCAAACCTGGTATCCAATTAATGAAACGAGATTGAGATGTGGGTTAGAGCTACTTTGACTTTTAAAAAAGCACTAAAATATTTTAAGTTTGCTATTCACATAAAGCATCTGCTAACATGGACCATGCCTTGCAAAAAGACCTACGATCAAGAATTGTTGCTTTGCATAATGCTGGAAAGGGTTACAAAGTTATCTAGAAGAGCTTAGATATTCATCTGTCCAAAGTTAGACAAATTGTCTATAAATGTAACAATTTAGTCCCTAGAAGTGTCCGTCCAGCCAAGATGACTCCAAGGTACACAGTAGAATGCTCAATAAGTTAAAAAAAAGACCCTATAGTGACAGCTAAAGACTTGAAGAAATCACTGGAACTGGTTAACATCTCTGTTCATGAGTCTAAACAGGCATGGTGTCCATGGTTACAATGAAGGAAGCTGCTGCTTTCCAACAAAAACCTTGCTTAGTAAAAGTTAGGTGATGCAGCAGGACAATGATCCTAAACATATAAATACATCCACTACAGAATGCCTTAAAAAATAAAATCCACCTTGTGGAGTGGCCCAGAGATGTTGTGGAATGACCTCAAGAGAGCCATTCACACCAAACATCCTAAGGATATGGCTGAGCTGAAGCAGTTCTGTAAGGAAAAAAAATGGTCAAACATTCCATCTGAACATTGTGCAGGTCTAATCCACAGCTTCCAGAAAGGCTTGGTTGAGGTTATTGTTGCCAAAGGAAAATCAAAGAGTTATAAAAGGAATAGTTCACCCAAAAATGAAAATTCTTAATTCACTTACCCTGATACCAATCCAGATGTATATGACTGTCTTTCTTCAGCAGAACACAAATTAAGATTTTTAGCAAAAGAGAGAGCTCTGTCAGGTCCTTATAATGGATGTACACAGGTGCCAGCAATTTGACAGTCCAAAAGTCACATTTAGGTTTTAAGTGTCGCTCCCTGGATGTTCTCCTCCCTAGCCTTCTGGCCGGCGAATTCATCGGAGTAATTTGCGGCCAGACCCACTACGAGTCACAGGTGCTCCGTACTGGTGTCGGGCTCCATGGGCTTAGTTCCCTTTTCATCCCCTGTCGGCGGACCTGCGTTTCCCTTGGGTATTCCCGCTGCCCTGGTCGCTGGACTTGTAGAGTCCTCCCTCATTAGGCTGGACCTACCACCGCGCCATTTCCCATGTACGGCTTCACAACCCTCGTGGTGTATTTTCCACATATTATATCCCCCTAGAACAGGCAGGATGTGGCCTCCGCAGGGTCTTTTCCCCCTGAAAGAATAGGACCGGGAAAGACCCTTCCCTGATCCATTTCATAGCGTTAAGATAGCCCCAGCCGCTTCACGTCCTGTGTGAGAGACATAGTGAGAGAAAAGGCGCGGCTGCCTGGCTTGCTCCCATCCTAGTCATGTAGCACCTGTTCCCCATCCTCAGGTGTGCGGGGAATCTAAGTTCTGTATGTGACACCTCTTTGGGGGCATTGGGGAGGGCTATGTGCAGCCTACACAGTTGCCTCTAGCATGCAGTAGCCTGCTTGCACTTGTCTCGGCAGTTCACGTAACACGGTCAGTGCGTGGCATTTTTCTTTGGGACCCTTTGTGTCACTTCATTCAACACAATGTCGAGTGAGTGACAGAAGGGTAACGTCATGGTTACTGTTGTAACCTCCGTTACCTGAGGGTAGGAACGAGACATTGTGTCCCTCTTGCCACAGCACTAGACCTACCACTGCAAATGGCCGCATCTTATTTTCGGCTCCTCTGTGCAAAATCCTGACTGGCACTTGCTGCCCCACTTCCCTTTATACCAGTATCTCCGGGGCGGGGCATGCAAATTCTGTCTGCCAACTTGACATTGGCCTTTTCTCAGGTTCAGAGGTACGTTTGGCGTCCCAGGAAGACCCCTTCGTCTCGCTCCTTCCCTCGGGGAACGGAGGTTACAACAGTAACCATGATGTTTCTCATGTTTATACACATTTATGCAGTGGTGTGAAGTTTTGCTGAAAAAAGAAACGAAGTAAACCTGAACAAACAACTTTCGTCAAAACTGACATGGCCATGGTCACTACCAGTGTACAAACCCATGTGATTTCATTATGTTGATGCTTTAAGATGTTCTTTAAATTTAGCAGAAAAATGAAGCTTAAACTATGGCTTTTGTCTTCTCCTATAGCATATAGGATATGTTAGAGAGGTCAGAAAAAGAAAACACACCTACACAAACCTTCATTTGTTATGAGTGGAGAGGGGGAGGAATGTTTCCAATTGCACAGAAATAAAAGAATAGGTTTGTCTCTGCATTTGAGATTACAGGCCAGAGTAAAACATTAAATTCTTTCACTTTAGTTTTCATGTTTGGGGTCCCACAAACCCCAGTGGTGTGCATGTAAATAAAATAATAGTAATTTTAAATGAACCTCTTATTTGCACTTCAAATTATTTTAATATGGATCTTCATAGATATGATTTAAGCTTTAACTCCCTGTTGTGTTACTAAGTAGTCATGCACTTTCCAGAAATCCAACTGCCCCCCCATTCTAATAACGATGTTTCTGTCCGGTGTGATTTTGACCCCAGCAAAAATATTTGTAAATAAAAAATAATAAAATGCTAGAAAGATATGTTTGTAATTCTAAAGTGTGCAGGTCACTCAGAGAATCTTTGCATGAGAAAATTAATTGCAGTTAATCATGTTTTACATCTGGGGTCTCTGAGACCCCAAACAGAAATAATGTAGCATTTTTCATAGAGAATGTCTTGAAGCATGTTATTATGTTTTGTTTACAATCAGTTCTAAAAAATGTAGGAAAAATCATGAAATTTAAATCCAATATTTCAATGTTAAGTATGTTTTTTTTTTCTCTCTCTCTCTCTCTATTAAAATGCCCTTAGCAAACAAATATGAGGGTTAACCCATCTTCATCTGTGTGGAGGTCTTACAGAGCCAGAGTCCAAGTGTGTGCATGTTTTGTACAAGTGCTGTAAATGTCTTGTGGGCACAAACAGATTGGAGAGAGTGAGTTAAAAGAGAATATGGGTAGTGGAGGGGGAGTGGAAACTGACTTTCGAAATGTTCCTGGAGCAGCATGTTACTGGAAGAAACTAAATTCTGCTTTTTGAAGAAAAACAAGAATGTTTTAGAAAATAATATGTAGGTTTGAAAGACTTATGCATTTACATTGGCTCTGTACTTGTATTTTGCACAATGACAATAAAGTTGAATCTAATCTAATCTAATCAAACAGGAAGTCAGCATGCTGTGTCACAGAGTTCCAGTACTCTAGGTTCAGGTCACATTATGCCAACAATCGTCATCTCTTATCAGACTGTGGCACGGTGGAGGGCGGGACCGGGGCGATTACGCACGCCCGGTCCCGTATTAGGCTAATTAAGCCGTCAAGAGGGATAAAGGCCACCCGCCGATGGTGATGGGAGAGAGAGAGATCGTTCACGGACATGTCTGTTGTCTTATGTGTTTGTCTTTTGAGTTTTACATTAAACCTTTAGTTTATATGTCAAGCCGGTTTCTCGCCTCTTCCTTGCCCATGAACGTGAACTGTTTTACATTGGTGCCGAAACCCGGGAAGGAAGAGGGATGCGCCGTAGCGGAGTTCTCGCCACTGCCCAGCGGAGCAGCCACGGCCATCTGCCGGGGGACGGAGGAGCCCAGCCGCCTGGACGCGGAGGAACGGCCGCCGACCGCGAGGGGAGGAGGGGCTCCTGGCCGACCGCCTGGAGCGGTTAGGGCCGCTGCCAGGGGCGGGGGAGTCCCCTACTAGCCGCTGGAACGCGGCGGGGTTGGAGACTGCCGACCGCGTGCGGGGGGAGGGCTCGCCGCCGATCGCCTGGAGCGGGAGAACCGCTGCCAGGGGCGGGGGGAGGCCCCTTCGACTCCCAGGGAACGCGGCGAGGCGTTCCGTCCGCCAGGGGCTGAGGACTGCCTCCAATCTGCCCGGAGAGGCGCAGCTGCCATCTGTAGAGTGTGGAGAAGTGGCTGAGGAACGAGCTATGGCGTATCAGAGAACCGGCGAGTAAGTTTTCTTTTTTATTAATCTCTCTCTCCTCTCTCTCTCACTGCCGCTCTGCGTTGGCCTTTTCCCTCTTTTTTAAATTATGGTGTCCGTGGGAGGGGTGGTACTGCCCAGTGCAGGAACCCTCCCCCCCATTTTTAATTGTTTTTGTTTCCCTCCCCTTGCCCCCTCCCTCGTCCAGGTTGATGGGGACGACCCGCCGGCAGACCCCCCAGGGGATGAACGTCAGGCCGGGGGTCCCCAGCCTGAAACAACAGGGAAGGAATGTGGCACGGTGGAGGGCGGGACCGGGGGGTGATTATGCACGCCCGGTCCCGTATTAGGCTAATTAAGCCGTCAAGAGGGATAAAGGCCACTCGCCGACGGTGATGGGAGAGAGAGAGATCGTTCACGGACATGTCCGTTGTCTTATGTGATTGTCTTTTGAGTTTTACATTAAACCTTTAGTTTATATGTCAAGCCGGTTTCTCGCCTCTTCCTTGCCCATGAACGTGAACTGTTTTACACAGACATTTTTGCATCAGATCCAAATTATTTACCTTCCTTTGTTGCACAACCAGAAGTGTTGTTGCTACAACAGCATGGGAGACCTGGGTTTTGACCCTGTCAGATACTTTTCCCTCTGGCATTAAATTTTTACTCCACTGATGGCTTTATTAAGGTTTGGGTTGGGGTGTACAATTGATAAAATATGCATTCATCTTCACTGTATTACAGCCACAGCAAGGGTGGCCACTTTTCAGGGTACGACCTCGTTAGTTCGTCAAGCACTTCCAGGAAGAAAGGGACAGGGGGGTGGGGGGACCCAGGAACCAATCATCTAGCCACGAGGGCTCAGGGGATGGTGGAGGGTTCCAGTTCAACCCACTCGCGGCGGTCCGGGCAAGCATGGTGGTCACCTCTGTGTTGGCCACAGACTTGGCGGGCAGACCCAAAGGTGGCAGTCGAGTCGAGTCCTCGGTGTCCAACATCGCCATTGCACTCTCTGATGCAGCGATCAAGGTCTCATCCTGCTCGCGAGCTCCTAAAGAGAAGTTAAGCTGGCCGTGGGGCGAGCTCGTCTCATCTCGGAACTCGACGGGGGCAAACGAACGTGCTGGGGAACGGGATGTCCATGGGGATTTACCCGGCGAGACCACCCCCATTGCAATTCCCAAATCGCCTCCATCACCAGTCTGGCCGGCCTCATACACATGGGTAGATGGCCCAGCATGGGGGACAGCTGGAGTGGCTTTACCCAGGAGGAAGGAAAGCCACGACCGCAATGTTGCCATGGTCATGTTCACGCAATGAGAACATGAACCATCCACGAATGTTGCCTCAGTGTGATCGTGACCCAGACACATGAGGCAGCGCCCGTGGCCGTCGCAGGCGGAGAGATAACAAATACATCCAGGAATCACACGAAAACAGATAGGCATCTTATAAAATATGCATATTTGAAAAGACGTTCATGTCAATGTGTTGCTCTAATAGAGAAAATATACACTTTGCAGAAATATATATTTTATATTTTTAGCACTGTCAAAGGGCATACTCTGCACTAATCGTGCTGAAGGAGAGAAAGACACTGGAATGCACTGTATATCCAACAGCATACACTTCTTCAAGGGGAATGGACCAGCAGTGGAATTCAGTTCGCTGACACACAACCGCTCGGCTCTGAAGAATGAATGAGTGATTGTAGCCAGCTCCTTTTATACCATATGTCCGGGGGAGTGGAATGCAAATTCCACTCGCCAATTCTCATTGGCCTTTTCTCAAAGATCCGAGGTAGTTGGGGCTCCCAAGAGTGACCCCTAGTGTCACTACATCGACACAACGTTCAGTGAGTGACAGAAGGGGAACATCCATTCGATACGTCTTCCAACATTGTTGTTTAAGAAGTTCAGCCAGCTGAAACATTAAACACTGCACTAATGGTCCAATCATGGGCTAAGGATCTGCCTATTTAAAACCAAGCGTGATTTTTTTTTTTGGCCCGATAATGTATTTCCTATACCCTTACCCTCATAGAAAACTTTTAACCCTCATTGAAACCTTTTAATATTAGTATATATAATGCAAAGCATGATTTTGCTGATTTGCGAGCATTTCAAATAGTGAGAACAGCAGAAACTGTCATCACAATTTGGTTTTCAAAATGTTTGTTTAAATTTGTCCTCAATTCCAGCCAAATCCATGCTCTCTCTCTCACACACACACACGCACACACTCACACACACACAGTTGTGCACGTTCACATAATTCAAACTCAACTCTGTCAAGACGGACACTCACTGGGGAGTAAGAGGGAATTCTGGGAGAAGTGACTTTTGAAGGGAAAAAAAAATTCTACTGCACATTAAATATTAATGAATTGACCTTGAACAAACGGAATGAAAAAAATTATCTTTTTCTTTCAACTTTCCTTTCACCCATGTCATTCCTATTTCTCAGTCATGTTATAAAGATGTCCTTGTGTTCCTGTACAAAAAGCAATGGGCTACTCATATAAATTAAATAAATATGCCAAAACAACAGAGGCAATTAGCTTATTGATATCACTAAATTTCAAGGTCTCCAGTGAAAAGAGGTAATACAGTAAAGGGCTGACAACAACATGATTAAGTCATCATCTGTCAAATACAGGTGGCACACAATATTTCCCCTGTTGTCGAACCAAGACACATGGAGAAATTATCAGTGAATTTCCACCTGACTTAATCTCCTACGCAACATATGGAGACATGTTTTAATTACACCTAATGAAACCTAACAAGAATAATGTTATTTGAAAAATATTTAAGATGAGCTAAAAGTGTAACTCATTTGTGCCATTAATGTGAAATCCGTACTAATGTAATTAAGGCAGTGTGATTTTTCAAAACATGCTACTTGTTAACATTAATGAGATGATTCAAATTCCCTGCATGGGTTCTAGGTGGGTATGACAAACTGAACCTTCTCAACCCTCTTCATTTGGCATACTGGGACCTCCACAATAGAGATGCACCAAACTACTGACCACCTATTGCAATAAACGTTTTATAAAAGATTCTGCAAACAGATAAATAAATTAATAAAAACAAATAAAAAAAACAAATAAAGATGTGAGTTGCTTCTATCAGACAGTATGTGGAGTAAGAGACAGTTTGAGGGATTATGTGTGCTCTTATGCTTCTTATGAAATCAAAGAATGAACAGGTTGGACGTCAATTAGAACAAAATCTGTTTTTGCATTCTTTTTGGTGGTTTGTAACGCTCACTGGGGCGATTGTTTAGGAAACACCTTCTTCCTGCCATTGGTCTTTCTGCCATTAGTCCACATCATCAGTAGGTGTGGCCTGGAGCACCACCTACCTTGAGGCCAACAGCTGATTTTGTTTCAGTCAGTCAAAATCAGTCAATGTGAATACACATTGCAAGCTGGTGCAAATGTTTGTTGTTTGAGCCATTTTATAAGACCATGTCATGGTTTAGCTTTATTAGTCTACAAAGGGAATCAAATCTACTCAAATACTCTCAAGTGCACATTCACTCTTTTGTTGTATATGCTACTTCACTCATGTGCCATCTGCATCGAAAGCCATATACACATCTTCCCAAAGTAAGAAGCCTCTATCATCATTCCTTTTTCTGTGTTCTGCACATTAACACTTTTATACGCTCATCTTTGTAATAGTATCAGTGTCATCATAAATTACAATAACAGAGTGTAATTGGCACAAATTATAGCTGCATATAGCATGTTAGCACATTAGCGTCATGAACTAAATAAAACAAATAAACAAATAAAAAAAATTCTACTGTATATATATACAGGTATATTACTTTAAATCATCATTGAGTGGTTAAATCTACTTCTTTTACTGACCTTGTGTGAATTCTGCTCATAGAATGAGGCATAAAATCACACATAACACATTTTAATGCCACATAAGGTTTGCCTGGCCAAAAAAAAAGTCACAGTTTGGATTTAAATAAGCTTAAGAGCCTATGATTGGATATTTATTGCAGTGATCAATATGTTTATGCTATGGAACAATTATTTTAACCCTAACTGATGCAGTATGTGGCTTCTCAATTCTTAAACAGCCACGTCGGATGTACATTGGAGATCACAAATACGCTTACATCGTAAAAAAATCGACAGTAGAACTCACAGCTATGTTAATTAGTGAAAGTAAGAGCATTCCCACATGTACAATGTGACAAGAACTTACAGGATTGGGACTAAACAGCTGTGTGGCCACAAGAAAGTCACATGTTAGTGAGTTTTTTGGGAAAAACGACTTGAATTTTCTGGAGAGATTGGTCTGTGGAGCAATAGAAAAAGGTAATGTGGTCTGATGAGCCCAGATTTACCCTATTCCAAAGTGATGGGCATGTCAGGGTAAGAAATGAAGCACATGAAGCAATGCCCACTGCACAAGCCTCTGGATGCAGTATTATGACCTGGGGTTGCTTGAATTGGTCAGGTCTAGGCTCAGCAATGTTATGCAGCAATAAAACTCAAGTCAGCTGATTACCTGAATGCACTGAATGACCAGGTTATCCCATCAATGGATTTGTTTTTACTTGACAGCATGGGCATATTCTAGGACAACAATGCCAAGATTCATCAGGCTCAAATTGTGAAAGAGTGGTTCAGAGAGCATGAGGAATCATTTTCACACATGAATTGGCCACCACAGAGTCCTGACCTTAAACCCATTGAAAGTCTTTGGGATGTGCTGGAGAAGACTTTATGGAGTGGTTTGACTCTCCCATCATCAATACAAGATCTCGGCCAAAAATGAATACAACTCTTAAATGAAATAAATGTTGTGACATTGCATATGTTTGTCAAAACAATGCCACGATGAATGCGTGCCGTAATCAAAGCTAAAGGTGGTCCAACTAAATAATAGAGTATGCAAAAAAATTGGCCAAGCAGTGTATGTTTGTCGCAATACCACTAATAACAGCAGTTTAACCTTCAATAATGATGTCTTTGTGCAGTTGCTTAATAATTAGTGATTTGCATTACAACAAAATGCCAATGACGTAAAACAAATGTAATACAATTATAGATACAATACCAATGATTTCTCACTGTAGCAGTTTTGGAGCTTGTAGTGGATACTCTCAGGGCTGGACTGGTAATCTGGTATACTGGGGATTTTCCCGGTGGGCCATCTCAATTTGGGGCCGGTCCGGGGCAGACTGGCCATCGGGAGAACTGCAGCGAAAGTGCCGAATGGGCCACGATAAGCAAAAATTAGCCGCCGCGTTATGCAGAAAAAGACAGCAAACCCCCACTCCCCACAACCCCCATGGCCAGTTGCCATGTAAAATCCTGGGCCGATTTCTCTTACCAGTCCAGCCCTGGATACTGTATACCTCTCTTATTTTTAAACTTATCATTGCTGTATATGACGCTCTCATGGTGTTTACTCGTTGGCAGTATGTCACAATGATCTTTGATAGTATAATTGTTTTCTAAATTTAAGATCAACTTTAGAACCAACTCAATTGGTTAAAGGTTGATCTGTAAAGAACATATTCATCTTAGGCCAACATGTTTATTGCTTACATGCAAAATGTGTACTGTTTACAAGAATTTACATTGATATGTAGAACAAGTGCTAAAACTGTACTCTCTTTTTAAGACTGACAGTTTAGCATTTTGTTTAAGTTGAGCGCATATTAACAAGTGTTGAGATGTTAAATGGATATATGGCATAATGCAGGCCTATGAAGCTCCAAAAAGGAGATAAATTCAGCATAAAAGTAATCCATACAAGTCCAGTGGTTTAATCAATGTCTTCTAAAGTGATCTGGGATGCTTTTGGGTGAGAACAGACCAAAATACAGTATTACTCCTTTTTCACTGCTATTAATCTTGCTATTGCAGTCTCCGGGCACAGTGATGATTTCAAGCACCATGACACTTCCAAGTGCTTGACGCATGTGCTGAGCACTCGATTACACTAGGAAGTGTAATCCAGCTTGAAATCATGATCGTCAAGAGACTGCTGTCAAGATATACAGTGAAAAAGACATGAAGGTATGTACAAGAGAATTGTAATTTTGGGTGAACTATCACTTTAACGCATATTAATGAGAGTTGCAAGGCTTCTTTATTAAAATTGTATTCTTTTTTTTTTTTTTCAACAATTTACTGTAAAAATCATAAAGTTTATTCAAATGGATCGCATAGATCTAATTTTTGGACACGCATTAAACGGAAACAGAGTCGAACAATGAAAGGATATCTGTGCTCAACTTTGCATTTTCAAAGATAGATTTTAGTATTTTAAGAATCCATATCAAGATGGTTCAAATGTAGATTGCAAAATCTATATTTTAACTCAGTGATAATCCATATTATATTTATTTTAAGGCAAATTTGAGTATGTGAGTGTAACTGGTTCTGTTAAGCCACGTTTTAGTCATGGTCATGGACATGGTCATGTTTATGTCTAATTTAGTTCAAATTTATAGTAAGGGTTTTGAATTTCACGGAATTTCACAGAAATGAACTACAATCCCATGAAGCTTTGCAAATTATATAATTGAAATAACAATTGTGGAAAAATATAAAACTATTGATTTAAAGTAGTTGATTATTAGTATAGAATCAATATATTTAAAGAATATTGCAAAATCTTAAGATTTATGCAAAAAATGTGTTCAATAATGTTCACAGTGCATCATAGAAGTGGACGATCGCAGCTGAGTTATTTTACAGAGGTTTGTTTGCCACATTTCTCTAATTGATAGATTTTCTCCCTCAGGTTCACATGTAGCGTATTTTAGTTTTTCACCAGGAATTACACTATTAAACCATTTTTTTTAAAGTTGAAATAACATGGACTGAAAGCATATACCATCAATTAACCACCTTGGAGTTCAAGGTAGGTCTGTCTTTAAAGGTTTATTTTTAAGTAAGTGTTAATAAGCAATTCCCCTAGATGGGAAAAATATATGGGAGTTTTACTTACAAAAACAGACTACTGTACTCTATAACTAGTGAATAAAAGCTATTTTCAGATTTTGCTGGGCAAGTTTTTATCATGTGAATACTGGTTTGCTCTTCCTCTGAACAGCCTATTTCTCCCCCTAACACACATTCTTTCTCTCTGCCTCTCTTCAAGACACAGGCCTCTTTGCAAACTGCCACATCAACAGAAAGTGTGGTAACTGAGAGAGACATTTGCTGTCTGTTTGGATCTTTGAGCACAGCCAACAAACCAACACTTAGCATACTGTTGTCTTGATGGGGCATACAGATATACTGCTCATCACTGATCCACCAGTCGGCCTTGACCCAGCAGCTGTGCTCTGCTGACAGGCTAGTAGCTGCTGTCCGAGCTCAGAGAGGAGAGCCAGACTTAAAGGAGCTCATTTCATACATAATATGAGGGATAAGGATATTATGCAAAAAGGCCATGTGCACACTGAAGCTAATATAGTCGTTACTCACTATTTTGAGTGCTTAATACCACTCTGTACACAGAGCTTGGTTTTGGTTTTTGAGCTACAAGACATCTGCATTCTAAAACTCCTTAAAAATTCAGGTAATGACAACTGAATTTACATAAAATATGCATAGTGTGTACATAACTAAAAAGCGCACCAGAGAGTTGTATCTCTATTCTCTGTTTCACAGTAATTTTCAGGCCTGTGTCTCATGGGTAACCCAGAGATTGTTGTCCAGAGAGACCATGTTGTTAAATAAGCAGAAACAAAATAAGGCAATTCATGGAAATTGCTTAGCTGCGGTGCAGAGTGCAATCAAATTTAAAGACATGTACATATACTCACCGACCAATTTATTAAATACACCTGTTTATCTCATCATCCAATCATGTGGCAGCAGTGCAATGCAAAAAAATCATGCTCAAACAGGTCAGGAGCTTCAGTTAATCACTGCGAGAATGTGACCATGGCAACATTACGGTCACGGCTTTCCATCAACAGAAGGAATGCCACTCCAGCTGCCCCCCACTTCGCTCCTTCTTCACACGGGATTGAGGACGATGCGGTTGGCGATGGAGGCGATCTGGGGATGGCAGCAGGCTCGGTTTCGCCAGGTACGCCCCCGCGAACCACCTGCCCTCCGGCACGCTCGTTGTCTTCCATCCGGGCTCGAGGCAGCAGCGGCTCGCCTCACAGCCAGCCTGCCTATCCTCTTGAGCCCCCCGAGCTGGATGAGCTCGCCGCTGCATCGGAGAGCAGTCCGAAGTCTGACGCGGATGACTCGACTGGGCTGCCGCCTTCGGCCAGCATGCCCAGTCTGAGGCTGACGCCCAGATGTCCGACATGCTTGCCCGGGCCGCCGTCAGCGTGGGGCTATACTGGAACCCCACAGCCACAACTGCATGATTGGTTCCTCGGGTCTTTCGTGCCGCTCACAGCTGCCCCAAACCCACCCCCCCACCCCGGTTCCTTTCTTCCCGGAAGTGCATGATGAGCTGACGAGTTTGTGGAGGACACCCTTCTCCACCCATCACCAAGTCTCTCGTTCATCTGCTCTCACTACCCTCGACAGCGGAGCGGCCCACGGGCACACGGCATGATTTTAATTGGACCAGTAGTGTCGCTTCTTCGACACAACTTCGAAGTGAGCGACAGAGGGGGAACGTCTAGGTTACAGATGTAACCTCCGTTCCCTGATGGAGGGAACGAGACGTTGTGTCCTCCCGGCCACGTTGCTGAACCGAGCCACTGTTGCGGCCGTACCATTATCGGCTCCTCAGTAAAATCCTGAATGTAACAGACGTATTTCCCCTCCTTTATACCCGTATGTCTGGAGGCGGGACATGCAAATTCTGTCTGCCAATTTCTCATTGGCCTTTTCTCATAGATCAGAGATGCAAAAGGCACTCAAGAGAGACCCCTAGTGTCGCTTTTTCGAAACAACATCTCATTCCTTCCATCAGGAAACAGAGGTTACATCTGTAACCTAGATGTTTTTTACTCCAGAACAATTGAAAATCACTCTTTTCCGGTTTTCAGTTACATTTTGCTGTTTTTTTTTTTTTTTTTTTTTTTTTCCATTTTCATTTTAGTCCTTGCTTAAAACAAATCCCAATCACTCAAAGCAACCCTGCAATGCCTCAATACTAGAGGGATTCCAATTTTAACAGTTCTTATCTCATTCTCTACTCGTATCACAATTGTTGTGTACTGTATACTGGGGTCAGTAGGATTGCATTATTATCTGCTGAACCAAGGGGAGGTAAGGCAAAAGACCTATAGGCACCAGAAATAGGGCCATAACATCTGTCCAGAATTGTATCTGCTCATGTGGCATATGAAATACTTTAGTGCTTTATCCATAATGCTGTGATTAAAATCACCCAAAAAAGTCAATAGTAGCAATAGCACGAGTTGCGGAGGGATTATCATCTATAAAAACAAACCTTTTGCTAATAAACAAAAATTCTATCTAAATAAAAACATTAAGATAAAACACTTGAAAAACAGTAGACAAAAAAAAAAACACCAAAAAAAAAACATTAGTTCACGTTAATGTAATACTTGAATAAAGGTAAAGGTAAACAGATTTGGCTCACTGACCAAAGTGTAGGGTACTTATATACATATATAAGTAACAAATAATTTTTACATGATTACTATAAACCTCTGAGTAGAACTGAGAAAATACATAAAATAACCATTTGAACAAAAAAAGGCAGTAAAGATTTTAAAATAAATGTTAAACAATACAAGGGCTATATTCCTATAGCTTCCCTTTTCTCTTAGAAATGTTGGTATAACTGAGAATGATTTTATAAACTGACAGTTTGCTGAATCACCCCTTTAAATATCCAGGTATAGAGGGGAAAAAAACAAACATTCATTAAACATAATACAATAACAGCTCACTCAGCACTGATGGTGGTTGAAGAAATGTTTGCTTCATGCTCTAGTCCAGTAAATTGCATTATCTATATTTTGTTCAAATGCGTGCTCTCTCTCTATCTCTCTCTCTCTTAATCATGTAGCTCTTTGAAGGCAACAAGTTGAAGGGTAATTACCTCTTCATTATGTATAGAGGAGAGAAAAAAAGAAAGGAAAAAGTTGAAGCAGTCTGTCAGTTGTCCTGGTCTTAAAGGTCAAAGTGGGAGAAGGCAGAGGGAGAGAAAGGCCAGCAGTGACGTATCCCATTCAAAAACACACAGCACGTCACAAGTCTTCATTACATCAGACACAGCTCACTGCGCCACACTAACCAAACTGCAATTGCAATTCAAATTCAATCACTCTGTGAATGGCATCTTTCAGCCAAGTTAAATCTACAATGCAATTGTTCTCACATTCTAATGTGATGCGTGAAATGTAAGTGACTGTAGATAGAGAGAGAAGGTCAATAAAAATGCCCTGTTTTTGCAAACAAAAACACAAAACACAAAAAAGTTCTATGACAAATGTCGCTATATGTTTGTGGAAGAACTGTATGTAATTATTTTCATTGTTATTCATATTAAATACAAAATGATTTCTTGTGTTCAGTATCTGAGAGTCTGCCAAAATATGATTTATTTTATTTGAATTATGCCTTGATAATTATTCTAATTGGGCTAAACTGGGCTGGTAATCATAACACCTGAATTTTATGACATCTTAATTTTGTTAAAACACCCTGACAGCTTTCTTAATAAATGTAATGAATCACAATACATAGAGCGCTGTTGTGTAGGTGTAAAAGTAGATTAGCTGAATTTCTTCATTATCTTTTTTTATTAACATGTTTAATTAAATAAGTAAATCTGATGTAGTACTTTTATTTGAATAAAGTCAAGCTTGTAGAAAATTGGATGAAAGAAATAATTTAATTTAGAGCCACAAGCCAAAAGACACAGCTTTTTTTTGTTGCAAGCAGAGGTAAAATAGGTCACAATGATTTTATCTCCCTCTTACACTATTAGCCATGTTTTGAGATCTGTATCAGCTGCACCAAACTAAAAATGGGCTTTTTTTTTACCATCAAGGGTATGTACACGTGTATGTGAATGTGTGTGTCTCTGTATGAGACAGAATGCCTATGTTTTCAAGTAACTATAAACTAAAATCTAACTTCAACTTTAAAAAAAAAAAAAATAAGGTCATTGACAAACTTTCAAACCAAAACATCAATTCTACAGCAATGTCACAAGAACAAGAGTTCTGTTGTACTGAATATTAGCACACATAGGGCTGAAACTCAATTGCGAATGTGAAACTAAACAACATAATTCTATTTTTACAAACTGACAGTAGTGCACCATTTACATAAAGTTTATTTTTTAAATACATTCTTAATGGTTTTCAGTGGTTATGATATGATAATAATGAAGATAAACAGCTGCAATCAGGCTTTATATCAGCTGCTCTACCATCCTCACGAGACCTGAACTCAACCTGTTCACCAGTTTCTTTGGCTGACCTCCATTGCATTAAGATTAAATCTAACAAATGTTCAGATTTCCTCACTTCAGCCCTCCATTCGAGCAATCTGTTTCTACCACTTTGTCATAAAAATGTTTTCATATATACATAAATCCCAAAGAAGACTCAACATCCTATACAATTGTAAATATGCAGTGATAGTCATGCTGTTTGAGCCATGACTATTCTCATTGAGTGTAAATCTTGAAAAAGAATTCCATATAATGACATTGGAAAGACATTCATTTATTCATTCATTTGTGTCTTATTTCTCACCTTCTTGAAAATTCCAAATACATTCCTATTCTTTCCAATATTTTTTTTTTCTTCCCAAGTTAAAAAGACATGGATACATGCAATTAAAGAAAGTAATTTGTGGTCAAATACGTTTCAAAATAGTTTCCAGAGCAATTTTTACATCATCTCTCTCATATTCACAGTTAATTTTCTTTAAAACTTTGGTCTGACTTTCTTCGTGTAATCTTTAAAACCCTATTACCGTCAGTAGTCTAAACATAGCTAATGACATCATATATTTTTACAAGTCATTTGTATAAATGAAAACAAGTAATTATTGAACAAAATATTTATTGCAGATTAATCTTTAATTTATTTTGTTGCACCCACCTTAAATGTGTTTGTGTCACATAAGGAATGCATTGCTTTGGGAAAACTCCAAAACTTTAAAATATGAGTGTGACAAATGTTGTTAAAGTCTTACATATGTTGCCCAAAGACCTAAAGCAGAGTGATGCATAAATGTGAAATGTCACAACCATGTGAAACATAGGATTTTGTATTTTTAGCAACTGGTTAAAAATAAAGCTTGTGATCTAGCAACAGCAGACTTTTAAAAGTAAGAAATCAATGCAAAGTTTTATCCATAAATATAAAGTAAAGAACTAAAAAAATCATAGTGATATTAGTTTTCAGTGAAATAATTACACATTGATAAAAATTGCTTTATTAGTGGACAAACAGCATAGTATTTAAGGCATAGTAATATTTTACAAAGTATATTTAAAAAAAGATTAGATAAAAGCAATTATGCTGGTTGTTTTTTCATTGAGAAAAAACAAACAAAAAAAAACATCAGAAACCTGATGTTGAATTTGGTAAAGACAAGCAGATTAACATGCAATGGAGTCTTGATCGATTGTAACATCTGAGCCTAGTATCCCCACTAAAGGGAGCCCTCACATGAATATGAACTGCACTGGACTCATGATATTTATCATCATGTGTGACTCCTTGTCTGTTTTTCTGTTGTTTTATTATTTTTGCCTCTCATCTTAGATTTGATTCCATTTGTGTTTTAGCCTTCTGCCTGTTTTTATATCTAATAATTTTTAGATTGCTATTCATTTCTGTTTTTGTGGATCAAAACCCATAATTATAAGTAAGTTTCATTACTAATGTGGGGAAACATCTGCCACTTTGTTGAAACTGTACAGCTATTGTTTGTACCACTGCAGGAAATTGTCCTGCCTGTGTTAACCAGCTAGTAGGCACTAGACCAACAGCAGTTAATGTCATGTTACTATTGTAGCATGAGCAATTAGCTTAACTATGGCAGGTAGTGTGCTACTTGCCTGAGTCATGTAGCATTGTACTTGGGTTACATTTACACTGTCACAAAAAAAGATTTTTTTCCAAAAATTGCAAAATCAAAAAAAAATATTTACCCACATCTGAGACAGATCAGATGTTGTTGCACATGTGTAAACAGAAAAAAATAATTTGATCTTGCATCTAATTTGAGCCATTTCCAATTATGGTTTTAAATCAGATAAATATCTAATATCTATTTGACACTCATGTCTGATTCTCGTCACATTTCTGACATTAAAATACGCTGAAACAGAGTTCTAATTTATATCTGGGAATGTATAACAACGTTATTTGGAGATACGAGGTGTCAAGCAATTGTATAATGTCAAGCACGCATTTTGCAGCAAGATACATCACAAAGAGTCTATAAGAAAGCTTTACGATACTCTCGAGGCTGATTGTGTGTACACATATTTTACCATAATGTGGAGGACATCAATGATAATTATTTAGTAAAATCACATGTGCAGAATTAGCTAAATGCATTGGAATAAATGGCAGGAGTGTGTTAGTTTATCCATAACACGTATACAGGAACGTTCTGAATGGATGTACACTGAATGGAACATGTAAATATCTTTTTGGAATGAAGGTTTAACCAGGATAATTACCTTAACCTTTCATACGTTCCATTACACATATGTGACTGTTAATAACTGGTCACCGCAAAGGAGCGTCACAAATGTGTTTTTCTGCAACAGCCAGTTACGTTACAAGCTGCCAGATTCAAATCGGCTTTTTCACTGACACATGCTGTGCTGGTCAAGCACCTGCACTTACTAACATGCACTCATCTATACAGTTTCTGTGTGACTGGTAGTGAGCCCACCAAGAGCCTAAGATGCTGTCTGTCAGATTCCTTAAATAGCACAAGTACATTTGTGATTGATTCAGATATGTTGCAAGTTATCAGAGATTAACAAAATTAATTTTTCTCTTCTCATTTTTGTTAGTATTCCTATAGTGTTAACACCACTTGAACACTGAACAACTGTTGGAAAAGCTCCATGGCAGTGTTTGACCTTCCCTTGTCCACCTGTACATCAAAAAGCAGTTTAGGTCTAAAGAGGTGCTAGCGAGGCTCTGTGTCTGGGTCCAAGATAAGCTTTTATGCTGCTGGTCTGCCAGCTGTTCTATGCCCTCTGTCGTGCTTGCATTTGACCTTTTGCCTGTTATCTAGTACCCCACCACACCCATGTTTGGCGGTGTGGTTAGGGGCATGTACTGATAGTGTTACAGTGATTCCTGAGGGTCCTGGCTGAGGAGGGATTTTGCATAAGTTGTCTTTAGCTGAGGTTCTTTTTATTTCCTTTTGCTGTGGATCAACAAGAAAAGGCTCACTAAAAAGCAGAACACAACACTGAAAAAAGTTATGCAATGTGTTAAAACAACGATAATAAATCTAGCTGTAAGCAGACATTCCAGGGCCAAGCCCCCTAAATTGCCTATAAGACCTACAGGACCCTCAGAGTAACTATGGTGTATTTTGAAAATGCACAATGGTATACAAGTCATCCCAAACAGGGTTTGAACCTGTACCTTTCCGTATTAAAGCTCTTCGCACAATCCACTGAACCATATTGCCTTGTGGTTGACAGCCACCAGAGTGACATACCATGCTGACAGTAAGCACAGCTAAACACTGATTACCATGAACAACTTCTGTAGTTGTTCCTGTAATTGTAGTTGTAATTGAAGTAACTTTACAACAAAGATGAAAATCTAAATTCAATTAGCCCTGAAATCATTCAGTAAGCACTAGACAAAGACTCCAGTAAAATATAAATCAAACTGGATGACCTGCTTATGTGGTGATTCAACCCAATGAATTTTAGAATAATAGTCCAGTTCTTAACACACTACGCCACTCAGATGCCATGCTCAATGAGTGGCAAAGAGACAATCTGAGTTTGAAGTCAGCAAACAAGTGTGGGTTTTCTTTTTAACAATAGGCGTGCTGTCTTCAAAGAGCTCAGCTACCCTCAGGACTTGATGTTGAAAATGTATCCCAATTTTCATTCAAATCCGACAAAGCATTCAAAAGATTAAATTTTTATAATAATGTTCAAAATGTCGGATATCTGATATATATATATGATATCAGTATGGCCCATATGGGAAAAATTGTTTTCATTTTTTTTCTCCGCAATATGGAATGCCCAATTCCCAATGTGCTCTAAGCCCTTGTGGTGGCGTAGTGACTCGCCTCAATCCGAGTGGTGGAGGACAAATCTCACCTCTGTTTCTGAGACTGTCAACCCATGCATCTTAGCATGTGGCTTGTTGAGTGCATTACCGCAGAGATATAATGCATATGGAGGCTTCACGCTATTATCCGTGGCATCTACGCACAACACCCCATGCGCGCCACCAAGTGCGAACCACATTATAGTGAACACGAGGAGGTTACATCATGCGACTCTACCCTCCCCAGCAACCGGGCCAATTTTGTTGCTTAGGAGACCCGGCTGGAGTCACTCAGCACACCCTTTCAACAATTGCAAAAATCTAAATAAAGTGAAGTCATACATGTGTGGCTCAGTCTGGAGAATATTTTAAGCCATTGTTTTGGAAAATCTGAATAAGTTTAAAAGATGTTAAAGGTTTAACCCTGGAGACGGGTTAAACACATTAACTGGAGATGTTTTGACATGCCTTGACATTTGTGCTTTTTTCAGTTGAATAAAAACATATTAATGTCTAAAGCCTGATAACACTGTATTCAGCACAAACTGGGATACAACAATATGTGAGCAACATGTATGTACATGTTTGTATTTTTGAAAAAATAACATTTATGCATGGTTTTGGAAAAAAAATGTTTAAGTCACTGAAATAAGGACATATATCACATACTAAACATTTTGTCACAAGACTTTTGAGAACTGGATCTTGTAGCCTAGAATTTTTGCTACAAAATGATGTGAAAACCATCCCAATCACTCATTCATACAAAACAATATAGTCATTTAACTTTTGTAACACTTTTAGTGTTCGAAAGGCCATATGCGAGGAAGCATGAATTATCATGAAAATTCTTGTGATTCACACCTGAAGAGACAAAGACCCCTCCCCTGGGAACAGAATAAAATTTAATATCTGATATAGGGCATATACACAATATATAGAGTATCTCACAAAAGTGAGTACACCCCTCACATTTTTGTAAATATTTGATTATATATTTTAATGTGACAAAACTGAAAGTAGTGAGTGTACAGCTTGTATAACAGTGTAAATTTGCTGTCCCCTCAAAATAACTCAACACACAGACATTAATGTCTAAACCTCTGTCAACAAAAGTGAGTAAACCCCTAAGTGAAAATGTCCAAATTGGGCCCAAAGTGTCAATATTTTGCGTGGCCACCATTATTTTCCAGCACGACTTTAACCCTCTTGGGCATGGAGTTCACCAGAACTTCACAGGTTGCCACTGGAGTCCTCTACCACTCCTCCATGACGACATCACAGAGCTGGTGGATGTTAGAGACCTTGTGCTCCTCCACCATCCATTTGAGGATGCCCCACAGATGCTCAATAGGGTTTTGGTCTAGAGACATGCTTGGCCAGTCCATCACCTTCACCCTCAACTTCTTTAGCAAGGCAGTGGTCGTCTTGGAGGTGTGTTTGTGGTCGTTATCATGCTGGAATACTGCCGCCCAGGGATCATGTTCTGCTTCAGTATGTCACAGTACATGTTGGCATTCATGGTTCCCTCAGTGAACTGTAGCTCCCCAGTGCCAGCAGCACTCATGCAGCCCCAGACCATTACACTCCCACCTTCATGCTTGACTGGAGGCAAGACACACATGTCTTTGTACTCCTCACCTGGTTTTCGTCACACATACTTGACACGTCTGAACCAAATAAGTTTACCTTGGTCTCATCAGACCACAGGACATGGTTCCAGTAATCCATGTCCTTAGTCTGCTTGTCTTCAGCAAACTGTTTGCAGACTTTCTTGTGCATCATCTTTAGAAGAGGCTTCCTTCTGGGATGACAGCCATGCAGACCAATTTGTTGCAGTGTGCGGTGTATGGTCTGAGCACTGAGAGGCTGACCCCCCTCCCCACCCCTTCATCCTCTGCAGCAATGCTGACAGCACTCATATGTCTATTTCCCAAAGACAACCTCTGGATATGATGCTGAGCATGTGCACTCAACTTCTTTGGTCGACCATGGCGAGGCCTGCTCTGAGTGGAACCTGTCCTGTTAAACCGCTGTATGTGTCAGGGTCTTGGCAATCTTCTTATAGCCTAGGCCATCTTTATGTAGAGCAACAATTATTTTTTCAGATCCTCAGAGAGTTCTTTGCCAAGAGGTGCCATGTTGAACTTCCAGTGACCAATTTGAGGGAGTGTGAGAGCGATGACACCAAATTTAACACACCTGCTCCCCATTAACTCCTGAGACCTTGTAACACTAACGAGTCACATGACACCGGGGAGGGAAAATGGCTAATTGGGCCCAATTTTGACATTTTCACTTAGAGTGTACTCACTTTTGTTGCCAGAAGTTTAGACATTAATGGCTGTGTGTTGAGTTATTTTGAGGGGACAACCACCTTACTACTTCTAGCCTTACTGATAAAATTATCACGTAGGATTCCATATCCCAAGACTGCAGCTAAAACTGCTGGTTATCCATTTAACAATGGATCAATTTTTCAATAGCCAACTTCCATCCAACAGGGGCGGAGGAGCAGCTGAGGACTGGTTGGGCAGTCATGCCCATGGGAGCCAAAGAAGAATGTTGTCTGTTTCTTCTCTCTCTCTCTCTCCCCCTTTTTCCCTCCCTCTCTCCCTCTTTCTCCCTCCCTCTCATGCTGTCCTTCTCTCGCTTCCCCGCCCTCTCCCTCCCTTAAAGCAGATAAAACCATACAGCGCTGGGTCAACTAGAAGGAATGCTGTTCCTCTCCAGAGTGGGAGGGGAGTGAGTACAGGTTGAAGAGGTCCCCGGCCTGCATTTGGCAACGGGGGAGTGTGCAAGGATGGAGAGGAGTGAGGCCATGGTGTGCACCTGGGGCAAATGATCTCACTCAGCTGTGAGTGATGATGGCATGAGTAGGCGGGGTATAAACCCTGGTGCAGAGCTGCAGTCGGGAGAGAGAGAGACAACTGTGTGTCATGGTGTTTTAAGTTTGATGTGGTGTCTGATTAAATTTTCCTGACCAAACAGAGGTATTTCACACGGTTTTAGGTAGATTCCAGTGTTTCTCTAGTCACATTTTCATAATTGTTGATACTCAGCTTTGGAGCATTCTTTGGCTGAAGAATAAGGAAACCCAGATTCCTAAGGGCTGTAGACCAAACACCAGCAGTGAAGTGTGAAAGCAGTGTCATTAATGGGCAGTTTAACCAGCTATAAAAATGCAGTGCTCGACCGTCATTATCTTATAATATATAGTCAGGCACTCTATGCAAAGGCCAATAGACAAACATTGGTTGGCGAGTATCTGTCTTCCTCAATGTGGGTGTGGCACGGTGGAGAGCGAGACCGGGGCGTGATTACGCACGCTCGGTCCCGTATTAGGCTAATTAAGCCGTCAAGAGGGATAAAGGCCACTCGCCGACGGTGATGGGAGAGAGAGAGATCGTTCACGGACATGTCCGTCGTCTTATGTGTTTGTCTTTTGAGTTTTCCATTAAACCTTTAAGTTATATGTCAAGCCGGTTTCTCGCCTCTTCCTTGCCCGCGACCTTGATCTGTGTTACATTGGTGCCGAAACCCGGGAAGGAAGAGGGATGCGCCGTAGCGGAGTTCTCGCCACTGCCCAGCTGAGCAGCCGCGGCCTTCTGCCGGGTGACGGAGGAGCCCAGCCGCCTGGACGCGGAGGAACGGCCGCCGACCGCGAGGGGAGGAGGGGCTCCTGGCCGACCGCCTGGAGCGGTTAGGGCCGCTGCCAGGGGCATGGGAGTCCCCTACTAGCCGCTGGAACGCGGCGGGGTTGGAGACCGCCGACCGCGTGCGGGGGGAGGGCTCGCCGCAGACCGCCTGGAGTGGGAGAACCGCTGCCTGGGGCGGGGGGAGGCCCCTTCAACTCCCCGGGAACACGGCGGGGCGTTCCGTCTGCCAGGGGCTGAGGACTGCCTCTGATCTGCCCGGAGAGGCGCGGCTGCCGTTCGGTAGAGGGTGGAGAAGTGGCTGAGGAACGAGCTACGGTGTATCAGAGAACCGGCGAGTAAGTTTTTTTTTTATTAATCTCTCTCTCCTCACTCTCTCGCTGCCGCTCTGCGTTGGCCTTTTCCCTCTTTTTTAAATTATGGTGATCGTGGGAGGGGAGGTACTGCCCAGTGCAGGAACCCTCCCCCCATTTTTAATTGTTGTTGTTTCCCTCCCCTTGCCCCCTCCCTCGTCCAGGTTGATGGGGACGACCCGCCGGCAGACCGCGCGTGTTTCATCAGGAAGTACGTAGAGGACGTTGTTCCGACAAAAACAATACGGATCTACCCCAACCAGAAACCATGTGTTAAACGGCGATGTTTGCGCGGCACTTACTCTGCGGACCTCCGCTTTTAATTCCGGGAACGCGGAGGAGCGTAAACAAGCCAGTTATGCCCTCCGTAACTCTATCAGTGCAGCCAAACGCCAGTACAGGCACGAAATTGAAGGACAGTTCAACACCACTGACTCTAGAAGTATGTGGCAGGGAGTTAACACCATCACGGACTACAAACGGAATAAAAACTCCGCCATGAACACCGCTACCTCTCTCCCGGACGAGCTCAATACATTTTATGCTCGTTTCGAGGACAACAACACCGCCTTCGCGGAGAGAGTACTCGCAGCCGATACTACAGAGGTTGGTTCCCTCTCCGTCTCTGTTGTGGATGTAATCCGATCCTTTCGACGGGTGAATATCCGCAAAGCCATGGGCCCAGACGGCATTCCGGGCCGCGTCATCAGAGCGTGCGCGAACCAACTGGCTGGTGTTTTTACGGACATTTTCGACCTGTCCCTCTCCCTGTTTGTAGTCCCCACATGCTTCAAAACATCAACCATTGTGCCTGTACCTAAGCAATCAAAAATCACTTGCTTAAATGACTGGCGTCCTGTTGCTCTGACCCCCATCATCAGCAAATGCTTTGAGAGGTTGATCAGAGATTACATCTGCTCTGTTCTGCCCACCTCTTTGGACCCATTACAGTTTGCCTACCGCAACAACCGCTCCACCTATGATGCCATTGCATCTACAATACACACTGCTCTCTCCCATCTGGAAAAAAGGAACACATATGTGAGAATGCTGTTTGTAGACTACAGCTCAGCATTTAACACCATAGTGCCCTCCAAGCTTGATGAAATTCTCTGGGCTCTGGGCTTAAACAGCTCACTGTGCAGCTGGATCCTGGATTTCCTGTCAGGCAGACGTCAAGTGGTTAGAATGAGCAGCAACATCTCCTCATCACTGACCCTCAACACTGGAGCCCCGCAGGGCTGTGTTCTCAGCCCACTCCTGTATTCCCTGTACACACATGACTGTGTGGCGACACATAGCTCCAATGCCATCATTAAGTTTGCTGACGATACGACGGTGGTAGGTCTGATCACTGACAATGATGAAACAGCCTACAGAGAGGAGGTGCACACTCTGACACGCTGGTGTCAGGAGCTCAACCTCTCGCTCAACGTCAGTAAAACCAAGGAGCTTGCGGTGGACTTCAGGAAGAAAGACAGAGAGCACAGCCCCATCACCTTTAATGGAGCACCAGTGGAGAGAGTCATCTGCTTCAAGTTCCTCTGTGTCCACATTACGGAGGAACTCACATGGACCGTCCACACTGAGGCCGTTGTGAAGAAGGCTCACCAGCGCCTCTTCTTCCTGAGACGGCTGAGGAAGTTCGGAATGAACCACCACATCCTCGCACAATTATACACCAGCACTGTAGAGAGCATCTTCACTGGCTGCATCACCACCTGGTACGGCAATAGCACCGCCCACAACCGCAAAGAACTGCAAAGGGTGGTGCGAACTGCCAGACACATCATCGGAGGTGAACTTCCCTCCCTCCAGGACATATATAACAGGCGGTGTGTGAAAAAAGCTCGGAGGATCATCAGAGACTCCAGCCACCCGAGTCATGGGCTGCTCTCACTGCTTCCATCAGGCAGGCGGTATCGCAGCATCAGGACCCGCACCAGCCGACTACATGACAGCTTCTTCCCCCAAGTAATAAGACTTTTGAACACATGATCTCTCACAATCAACAATCAGCACTGCACTTTATTAATCTTCATCTTATATCACACACTGGACTGTCAAATATATTCTCCCCAATTCAATTAGTGTATATATATATTTTTATATACCCTTATCTAGTGTATGTGTATTCTATATTGTGTGTATTGTTTACGGTACATTATATATTAGTACTATGTTGTGTAATTATGTGTACATTTGATATGTAAATTGTTGTGTAATTATCTGTACATTTGTTATCTAAATTGTGTTGTGTAAATATGTTGTTTATTGTAAATTGGTATATGTCTCGTCACTGTCATGACTGCAATGTTGCTCAGAACTGCACACAAGACTTTCACCTACTGTTGCACTCGTGTACACAGTAGTGTGACAATAAAGTGATTTGATTTGATCCTGAACTGTTTTGCTTGTAGCGTTGGTGGTAAAGAAAACATTAAATTCATTTTAGTAAAAAAAAAAACATTTGAACCACTTAAATGTCAATGCTGTATGTTTACCACAAACTCCCACCAAATACATCTGTCACTGTTTTTCTCAGGTGTTCTTTTTTCAATACCTCCTTTATCCTGTATTCTACCTTTTTAAAACTCTCTCTCTCTCTGTGTGTTCCTCTCTCTCTCTTTGATAAGCTTAGTGCGTGTGAGGCCACTAGGACTGTGTAGATAGAGAGAGCACAATGCTGACCCAGGCTGAACAATCCATTCATCCTGTCACACAGCAGCAAACATGACCACTATTCCATGGATATACACTATATGCTCTCACTCTCTCTACACCCAATTGTTACGCCTGAACATTATGGTTGAGCAGACGACCTTGTGAGATTTAAAACCTCGCACAATGCCAGCACACCCACCAAACACCTTCCTACACAAATGCACAAAGACCCATCTGTGCATTATTTATACAGGACACCATACACTGGATTAACAGAACACACACCGTTCCAGGTTCATCAACCGAGCAGAGACAAATTCCCTATCACACAGATACACTGCACCACACCAATGCAAAGAGAAAAAGCATACTGTATAACACACTCTTTGGCATACACACATACAGAAAGGCTTAAAATAATTCTTCACCTGAAAATTTAAATTTTGTGATTATTCCAAACCCGTAAAGCTTTTTAACCTGTAATAATTTTCTATATTCCAATCCTGGAGGCATAATTGTTAGGCCAAATGAAATTCTGATCCGTTGCTCAGAAAAAGCTATGAATAGCATTTTGTAGTATTTTTTAGTACACTTGGAATTATTCTTTTAAAATATCCCCAACTTTACCAGTAAAGCACTCTCCCATCCTCCCAATAGGTCCCCTGGCATTCTCCAATTATCAAGCATGCTTGGTTTTAGATATAAAGAGGAGTGACACCATAATGCACTCATTCCAAGGGCTAAGGGGCTACATACAGTGACACCTGCCTACACATACACTAAGTAGAAATCACATAACCTTAAAATGTCCACAATTACTCACTATGCATCACATGTTATATCAGATGACTGCCTCCCAAAGGGATGTTTGAAACCAGTTACTATGTATGAGTATGTGTTTGTTGTTGTTGAGCGTGTAAGTGTGTCTTTGTGTTAATGTATGTTAGGAAGGTTTGTGCCAGAGGGTTTTTACAGTGGGTTCATTCACTCAACCACTTAGAACAATGAATAAATAAACCACCTGCCTTTTTCGTGCACTCCCAGCTTAGATCCTTCTTTCGTTTACTCCAGCAGTGATTCAGAGTATGAGAGATCGAAAAAGAGAGAAAGGGAGAGGAAGATTTCATGTATGCATTTTTCATGCATTTCTTTTTGTCTTTATCAGCTAGCAGGGCTGAATAGCTTTTTGCTAAAAGTAAGAGAAAACCTTCCTTTGTCTCCTATGTGTCTGTGTGCAATTAAGTGTATATGTGTGCGACTGAATACTGTGCCAATTGAACACTACATTTGCACAGTCACATCTTGCTATTACAAAAGAGGCTTTTAGGGACAGACATTTACATATTTTGTTTGCAAGGCCATGTTTGTAATTGACCTCTATATCAATTTGATTCCCTGAAAATCATAGAAAAGCTTAAGGCGATTGTGACAGGGCGGAGGGTGGGGCCGGGTTGTGATTCTGCACACTCGGTCCCATATCAGGCTAATTAAGCCTCCGAGAGGGATAAAGGCTGACTGCAGATGGTGATGTGAGGCACGCTCCGGTGGGGAGGGGTATATGTCATGCTGGGGGCTCCCCGGCCTGAGGCAAGGAGTAGGGAACGCCCCGGCCTGAGGAGTGTAGATTGGAGGAGGGCGGGGCCTCCACCCTGTCACAGAGATATTCCCTATTTTTTCCTTTGTTGAGCAATTTATTTGGCCCTGGCTGTAGTCAACAGCTTTCAGTCCAGAAGTTTGACCACATGAACACCAGCACCAGGAAAATACACTAATTAGACCAGAGATGCAGTGAGGCCAGATAAAAACAAACACAGTGTCATGACTTTCTATTTTCTTTCTTTAAATTAGTTGCATCTAAGGAAGCAAGCCTAATGCCACAGTGCCTGTAACAGTCTAGATCAGCCTGAAAATTACATGACTGTGGTGACATTCTTTGCTTATTCTTATTCTCAAACGTTCATCGTTATATTCATTGTTATATCCTTTGTCACTTTACCGCGTTTCAGGTTTTTCCTCTTTTCTGCTCTTTCATCTGCGTGTATTTTACCTGTCGCTGCTGGCACCTAGCTAGAGTCTGTGTTTGTAGCCTGCTAGACTTTTAGCATCGCTTATATCAGTTTTCAGCCTTTAATCCTTTACATCAGAGCACATCGGGTTTCCCCTCGTATTATTCTCTTATCTTGATTCAGCTGCGTGCATATTCCACTTGCATCCATGTTTTTTATTAAAAAAATTTTCAGCGCACACCCGTTTTTCTCATCTGCGGTACACAGATTATTGCATCGATCTCAAAGCACCACTTATCAAGAACAATCAACAACAACAAACATTTTGCAGTAAGTCATGGCATCCGCTCATGTTATTTCTTCCTGCATTGCATGTCACATGTTTACAATAGCCTCCTCTGTCAGCAGTGAAGGATACACATGTGATAAATGTAAGGAATTAGTAAGGCTGACGGAGAAGGTTAATGAGTTAGAGACTCGCATCCGAACACTAGTGGAGGCCAGTGAGAAAGAGAAGCCGGTAGATACCCTTTTCGGATGCGAGTAGTACAGAGAGCAACATACACACTTTGGTTCCGGCTGTAGAGCCCCTGCAGCAGGGCATTTGGGTGACATCTCGGCGGCATACACGCTCAGCAAAGAGACACCACTCTACCGTTCCTGTTAGGGTTTCCAATCAATTCTCCCCACTCAGTGTTGTTATTGGTGATTCTATTGTAAGGAACATGGAAATAGAGACTCCAGCCACCATTGTTAATTGCATTTCGGGGGCCAGAGCGTCTGACATCAAATAAAATTTACAAGTGCTGGCTAATTCTAAACGTAGATTTTCTAAAATTGTTATCCATGTCGGCACTAACAATGTCTGGCTTCGCCAGTCGGAGATCACTAAAGATAATGTTAAATAAATAAGAGGTGTGCAAATTTGCAAAAACTATGTCAGACACTGTAATATGCTCTGGTCTCCTCCCTGCTCATCGTGGTGATGAGGTTTATAGTAGATTAGTGTCATTGAATGGCTGGATGTCTGAGTGGTGTCTGAAGAATAAAATAGGATTTATAGACAATTGGAAGAGTTTTTGGGGTAGACCTGACCTGCTAAAGAGAGACGGACTCTATCCCTCCAGGGAAGGTGCCGCTCTCCTCTCTAGTAATAGTAATAGTATTTGACTAACTGGGGCCCAGGTCAGGAAGCAGACAAACTGGTTAATCTGAAGATCTGCTAGCTGCCTTTAGACGTCACACAGGTCACATAAACTACAACACATAGATATCTCATAAAGACTGTGTCTGTTCCCCGAACTACCAACCACAATACCCTCACTAAATCATTTAGAAAAAACTTGATTAAGGTCAAACTTGAACAAAACAAACATATTAAAAATATACATCCTATAAAAATTGGGCTAGTAAACATTAGATCTCTTTCTACCAAAGCACTAATTGTAGTGCTTCTAATTGTAGTGCTTCAATTAATTAACTTCAATTAATTAACAGAAAATTAAAGAAATAATCCCTGCACCATGGTACAATGATCACACTCATGCTCTCGGAAAATGGAGCGCATGTGGAAAAATACAAAATTAGAAGTATTTCGTGGTGTATGGAAGGATAGTGTCTGTAGCTACCAGTTCAGCATATTTTAGTAAACTCACAGAAAATAACCACAACAATCCTAGATGTTTATTCAGTACTGTGGCTAAATTGGTTAGGAATAAAGCCTCAACTGAACCAGATAATACATCACAGCAAAAGAGTAATGACTTCATGAATTTCTTTACAGATAAATTGAAATAATCAGAAATAAAATTGGAATTATGCAATCATCTGTCATAGCACCTCCGAAAACAGTGTCTAATAATTGTCCTCACATGCATCCTTTTCTGTCATAGGTCATGAAGAGCTAACAAAACTTACCGAAACATCTAAAGCCACAACATGTTTGTTAGATCCTATACCAACTAAGCTCTTAAAAGAGGTATCTCCTGTAATTTTAGAACCTCTTCTTAATATTTAATATCATTAACTCCTCGCTATGCTTAGGACATGTCCAAAGGAACTTTAAAATGGCAGTTATCAAACCGCTTATTAAGAAGCCACAACTTGACCCGGGAGAACTGGCTAATTATAGACCGATTTCAAATCTCCTGTTTATGTCAAAAATACTAGAAAAAGGTAGTATCCTCCCAAATATGTTCATTTGTACAGAGAAATAATATATACGAAGAATTTCAGTCAGGATTTAGGCCTCATCACAGTACAGAGAATGCACTTATCAGAGTTACAAATGACTATTCATCTGATCGCGGCTGCATTTCTCTTCTAGTGCTTTTAGATCTTGGTACTGCATTCGACACGATAGATCACAACATTCTCTTGAATAGGCTAGAAAATTATGTTGGCATTTGTGGAGTTGCATTACCATGGTTTAGGTCATATCTAGCAGACCGCTACCAGTTTGTCTATGCAAATGAGGAATTGTCAAACCAAAGAAAAGGAAAATATGGAGTGCCACAGGGATCAGTTATAGGGATTTTTCTTATCTCCATGTATATGCTTCCCCTGGGAGATATTATCAGAAATTGTGGAATAAGTTTCCACTGCTATGCCGACGATACACAACTTTATATTTCTTAAAAACCTGATGAGATTTCACAATTCTCGAAATTAGCAGAGTGTATCAATGAAATAAAAGATTGGATGGCCAGAAATGTCCTTCTACTAAATTCTGACAAAACAGAGGTACTAATTATTGGACCAAAAAACTCTACAATATAACTTGACTCTCGATGTATGTACTGTTACATCATCTTCAACAGCGCAGAACTTAGATGTTATATTTGAAATATTGCTAAATTAAGGCACATGCTCTCTGTTGCTGATGCCGAAATACTAATTAATGTGTTCATGACCTCAAGACTAGATTATTTTAATGCATTACTGGGAGGATGTCCAGCAAGATCAATAAATAAACTTCAATTGGTTCAAAATGCAGCAGCCAGAGTGCTAACGAGAACCAAGCAATATGATCATATTAGCCCCATTTTATCATCGTTAAATTGGCTTCCTGTTAAATTCCGTATTAATTTAAAAATTCTGTTAACTACGTACAAAGCTTTGAATAGTCTAGCTCCACAGTACTTAAGTGACCTTCTACCACGCTGTATTCCATCACGTTCGTTACGATCGCAAAATTCTGGCCTGTTAATAGTTCCTAGAATATCAAAATCCACAAAAGGAGGTAGATCCTTTTCATATTTGGCTCCTAAATTATGGAATAGTCTCCCTAACACTGTTCGAGATGCAGACACACTCCCTCAGTTTAAGTCTAGACTAAAGACTCATCTATTTAGTCATCTAATTTATCCTCCAACCCACAATTAGGCTGCTTTAGTTGGGTCTGCCGAAACCAGAAACCAGAAACATTGATCATGATTTATAACTCTGCAATAAATTGAATGGCGTCTATGCTTATATTATTTTATTTGTTTCCCTGTCTCAACCTCGGGACTACTATTCTGAGGTCACCAGAACCGGCTGGATACAGCACCATTCCTGCTTCGTGTTGGACTCCACTGCTGCATGTCGCTGAATGATGATGACTAAATGCAGCCGGTGCCAGCCAAACATCACTTCAGTCTGCCTGCATCACCTCGGCCTATTGATGGACTATGATCTTGAAATGGAATGCATAGACTAACAATTGCCAACAAAAGCCTTCATCAGCCAATTAAGAAGGACAATTGCATCTATGTGAACTTCTGCAGATAACCCAGGATGGACTTAAAAGACATTGGTCATTAATCTTACAGTTCAAACATAATCGATGTTTAAACACTGACCCTTAACACTTACTTAGTTTAATAATTTTAAACCATGACTAACTATACATAAGTAATATTTTCATTATATTCATGATGCTAGCCAGAGGGGAACTGGCCCCCACAATGAATCTGGTTTCTCCAGAGGTTATTTTTCTCCATTAATCAACATCTTTTGGAGTTGTGTGTTCCTTGCCACAGTCGACTTCAGCTGCTCACTGGGGTTATTAATACAATTATTATTTAATTACTTATTTTTAAACACGATTAACAATTATATTTTATCTAATTACACAATGATGGTTCATCGACATTATAGACATTACAGTTTTATCTTCTGTTAATGCCTTATCTTCTGTAAAGCTGCTTTGAAACAATGTGTGTTGTGAAAGGTACACATCTCATTTTTGCTTAGTAAGTGGTTCCTTAGGTGAAATGTATATTGTGAGGTGCTAAAATCAAGTTACATTTTCTTTCAAACAGATGATATATTTTGAAGGTTAATGCTAATGATTTTTTAAATCAACAAAGCCTACCTCCCTACCCTAAACCTTAAACCTAAACAACAGTGACATAAAATGCTAACTTCATATGAAAATGCATTTGCTGAAGCAACCACATCATTTTGTGGTGCTTCTATGACACTTTTATCTCATGTGTTGACACATGCTCTTTAGTACTCGTACCTGTTTTTTAATTGCAAGTGCAGCACTCTATCAGTTGACCTACCACACAATTTGATCGCACTTGAATAAGCTTGTAAATGTAGTTGGTTATGTAATGCAAACGTTTAAATGTATCGACTTACAAGTCATACACTATAGAAAAAGTGTTTAGATATCATAAGACAGGAAGGAACAGCACCAAAATTACATGTTTATGAACGGACAATCTGTCGTTTTACCCGGGATTTGTGTACAAGGGAGTACAAGTCATTGTTGTGGCGCTTCTAGTGGTTATTTTACCAGGAAAGTTCTGCAGGTTTGGGAGGGTTACTTTTGAAATGTATTGAAATTTGTAATGTATTCCATTAGATTACTCAAGGTCAGTAACTTATTCTAAATACTTTGGATTACTTCTACAGCACTGGTAGATTTATTCACTTGTTTTGACTATAAAAACTCTGCCAGTACACATGTTAAAAATACATTCTCTGAAAAACCTAAATATCTTATGCAGTGTTGTTTCTAAAACAAGATTAATCACATTTAACTTGTTTTAAGGATATTTTTTTACAGGACAACAATACAAAAAATATTATCAAGTATACGATTTTTGCCCTAATATAAAGGTCTTACTAGAAAAAAGAAATTATGATCCAACGTGAATATTTTTGATAAAAAAAATATGATCGTGCCTGGTAACATGTTCATGTAAAATTTGTATTTTCTTCTGCTCCAAACGTCAATCTTACTTGTCTGTTTGCTCATATGAATGTAACACATCATAAGAAAGTGTTTCACCACTGTTCAAATGCACTTTGGATTGCATCATTGATATGTATAAGTGTTTTCCATCTGAAAGAACAAAATATTAAATGAATCAAATGATGAAAGTAATCTCTTCAGCAATCAAAACACTTTTTGAATGTAACTCTATTCTAATGAACAATTATTTAAATTGTAACGGTAGTGGAATAGTTACTTTTATTTTGTATTTTAATTAAGTAATCCTGTTACATGTATTCCGTTACTCCCCAACCCTGCATATAAGTATGACAAGCATGAGTCACGTAAAAACATTTAGCAAAAATGTAGCTATAATAACATGATTCTATGTGACCAGGTTAGTTGGGATGAACCATTGAAGATTTGTATGTATGTTCCTGACTCGTTTTATCAAGATTTAATGAGAGATGAGCCCACTGCATAATAGTGTGGGGCATTTGAAATGGTCACGTTAAATCAAAAGTATTTTTCAATAACTTGTCTGTACAACAGCACAGGCAGTTGTCACAAGATCTCTCCTATTATTAATTATTTCTGCCCATCTATTAGATTTTACCCAAGGCTCTGGTCAGAGGTTCAGTTGCCACAGACACAATCACACACACATAGCTGAGCCCCAGGAGATGCGAAATGCATGTGTATGTGGGCCAATAACTGATCCACAGCCTGAGAAAATGGTCACACATCTAACTCTCCTTATTCTCTATTCAATATCTCCCTCTTTTGTTCATGTATACCCTTCTCATTCTGTATATTTCTTCCTACCCCCCACTTACGATATTTCTCTATTACCCCTGACATGTTCTCTCTCTTCCATCGGTGAGACATAATGTGACAGGACCATTCTTAATTAAATTATAAGAATGCAAAATTGCACATCAAATTGGATTCATGTCTAACATGCCCAAAAGCTACACAAGTATACACATCCGAGCGCATACACATACATTATCTCTCAAAAAATCTCTCCCCTGTGCAAAGTGTCTACACTTGTGAGGCCTGACCTTAAAGACATGAACGCAAGAGAATGCTCTAATTTTGGTAGTGAGGAAAAAGGGCAATCGAACAAGAATAAAAAACACCACAGGGAGCTCTTATGATGCGAAAATGGAAATGATGATTAGGAAGAGGATAAGAGGCTTGTTCTGTCTTTTACTTTACCACTCTTTATCTTAATCCCTGCACACCCTGCAATTCCTCTTTCATTCTATTCTTTCATCTTTACTTTTTATTTCTCTAATATCTACATTTATCTATGAGGGTTTCTGTAGCTTAACTAAAAAAACATGGTGCTGCCAAGGTCATGGCTTCTATTCCAAGGGGCACACATACTGTTTAAATGTATATTTTGAATGCAATGTCAGTTACTTTGGATAAAAGCATCTGCCAAATGCATAAATAAATGTAATTCTACTATAAATAATGGCCTATCCTTGGATTGGAATGGCTTTTTGCTGGCAAGTAAATGGATAAATATGATAATACATAACTTGTATTAAAAAGGACATTCTGAAGTACTATGCTATATGTGCTTGTCTATGTGAAGTGAGTGAAACAACAAATGTTACATATACTGAATGCTTGTCAAATGTCATGAAATGCATTCAGTTATGTCTTAAGAAGTCTTGTTTCACAACAGCAAGGGGAAATAGTGGAACCACCACATGGTCAACCAATTCAATTTATTGGAGCTAAGTAACAATGGAGGCAAGCAATTGGAAGAGTGCCAACTACAAATTAAGTCAACATATAATTAAACTGAACCGCTTTGCTTGTTGTGTTTCCTTAGCATGAAGCGTGAAGCAACTGGTTTGTGGTACCTTCAGGCATAAGATAAACTGACCTAGAAAACTAAAAGCACTCCACAGTGACTGGAGGAGTATACTCACTGTTTCACCCTAAAAACGAAGATTTTGAGATGTTGACATAAACAGTGCTGGTTCTAAAGTTAGGAGCAGCTGAGGCGAGATACTGAGATCAAGATCCTCTCTTCAAAAATGTTCCTCTAATTTCCAGACTCCTTTAAATCAGTTACATTTTAGATTAGGGGAATTAGAATATGCACTCATTTGAAAAGAGTTTGCACTAATGAGCAATTTGTTTTTAATGATCTGGTCTATTCCTAGTGGGAACATCAGAAGTGCATACTGTGTAATTTAGTTCTCATAGACCTTATTCATAGCGGCGCCATCTTTGTTTTCTTTTTGACGGGAATGACAATGAGGCGATGAGGGATATATGTACAGTCTTTTCAACGTGTTTAAAGTGTTTTTGGATCGTTTTGCTGATGAAACGTTGAAAAAACATCTATCCAAGAATTTTCAGTAGGCAAAAAAATCCAGATAACTTTCATTGTGGAAAATTAGATGTGATCTAGGACTGAATGTCAGTGAATGTCATTAAAGAGACTGTAAGTCTATCCTCCACATTCTTGATGAATGAGGTCTATTATGGATCTTTCAGGCTTTACTGTCCTACTCATTTCCCCCCACATACTGTATAATGCTGGCACCTAAGATTACATGACTTCCTCCAGAGAAGGATATTAGAAAACATGACACCCACACCACACCAATGGCCCGTGATCCAGATGTAATGTCAATAGCCAGTGGTGAATTTGCCTAAAAATTGAATATATATTTCTATCTCATATTTCGATTCGTGGTTCGTTAGTATGCATACTAACGAACCACGAATCGAAATATGAGATCAATTTGCAGACATGCTAAGGTGATAAATATATATATATATTAGGGCTGTCAATCGATTACAATTTTTAATTGAATTAATTACACAGTGTCCTGATTAATTAATCGTGATTAATCGCATGTACAAATATGTGCTGAAATCCCCTAATATAACAATAATTCAATATATAATGATGAAATAATTATACATAGTTATATATAAAATAAAAAATATTCAGATAATCAAAATGCATTACATTCTTGTAGCAGAAGATTTAATCATTGATGAGACAATACAAAAAGCGGCTTTAGAATACAATGGATTGTTTACTAGCATATTATTGAACATAAGTCAATCATTGGCATACAGTTCACAGCAATCCATTTTGCAAGTGAATTTGTCAATCAGTTGGAGATTTATTAGGAGGGCTTGTTTAAGGACCCGTCAATGTACACCTGCCTCAGTCGTGCTTGTGTAGCGTCTCAGGTGCGTTGCCTCATAAACATACATTTTTTAGGTCACTGTGTCTAGATAAATATAGTTTAATATTTAGAATGCATCTTGAGATCCCTTAGTTCAAATTTGCACTCCATCAAGTGTTTTGAATGCAAGAACGTAACGTGTTTTCTACACTGCGCGTTGCCACACAGCTGAAATTTCAATTACTGCCCTCTGGAATAAACAGGTGGTACTACAAGCTTGTATTTCTCAGGAATCTTCCTTATTACGGTCCTGGGGTCCTGAATTACAGTACGGTCCGAATTTTTTTAATGCATAATTTTTTATCAAATTAATCGCACTGAATTAACATGTTAAATCGACAGCTATATATATATATATATATATATATATATATATATATATATATATATATATATATATATATATACACACACACTATAGGCATTTAAAGGCCAACTTTAATCTGTTCATGTACAAACTGGAAATAATTGCGCACACACAAAAAAATAATTATCATTGTTCTTATATAATAGTAATAATTATTATAATATTAAGGTAATAATAATGGCTTCTTAAATATTCTGAAACGGTAATGCAAACAGAATAAATCTGGACATAATGAATTACATTTATTCAATGAATGAATGGTATTTTATTTGCAATTGATATCAAATTAATTGATAACAAAAATGTATGAATATATACACAATATATTCACATAGATACTTGCATTATTTTACATATATATACTACAGGCCTACTCTCTATATTTTCAATGTATATATTGTATTTAGTTATAAAATAATACACTTTACAGGTATATATATATATATATATATATATATATATATATATAGATAGATAGATAGATAGATAGATAGATATAGAAAGAGAAAAGTATCGCAGCCTTGAACGGCACAAATAAATATGACGTGAATGCGAAGTGGACATCAATTCACAGAATTAGAAGCAAAATACCTTCAAACTAGCTTTTCCTGATGAGATTCTGAAAATGTAAGCACAGTGGTCGATAAAACTGCAAAGATATATTTTTTCTTAAAGCACAACTGTCAGATGACCCCATGCTCGGCTGTTCTAGTGTTAAAAGAGGTATTCCCTGTAATCTCAGAACCTCTTCTTAATATTATTATCTCCTCACTATCCTAAGGACATGTCCCAAGAAACTTTAAAATGGCAGTTATCAAACCGCTTGTTAAGAAGCCACAATTTGATCGTGGAGAATTGGCTGATTTCAAATCTCCCGTTTATGTCGAAAATATTGGAACATTTTGTGTCCTCCCAATTATTTTAATTTCTACAAAGAAAATTTTAGTCAGGATTTAGGTCACTCCACAGTACAGAGACTTCACTTATCAGAGTTCTTACTTGCTCTTATCATCTGATCGCAGCAGAATTTCTTTTCTAGTGCTTTTAGATCTTAGTCCTGCCTTCGACACAATAGATCACGATATTCTCTTGAATATGCTAGAAAATTATGTTGGCATTTGTGGACTTGCATTAGCATGGTTTAGGTCCTATTTAGCAGACCACTACCGCTTTGTCTGTGTAAAGCAGGAATTGTCAAATCAAAAAAAAGTAATGGTTTAAGTTTTAAGGCATATGCTTTTCTCCTTATATATGATTCCACTGGAAGATATTATCAGGAAACATGGAATAAGTTTCCACTGTTATGCCAATGATTCCCAACTTTATATTTATTTGAAACATGATGAAATTTCACAATTCTTCAAATTAGCAAAGTGTATCAATGAAATAAAGATTTGATGGCCAGACATTCCCTTCTACTCAATTCCGACAAAACCGAGCTACTAGGACCAAAAACCTCTAACAAAAAGCAGCTAAAATACGGTTACACTGTACTGTTACATCATCTTCAACAGCAAAGAATATAGGTGTTATATTTGATTCCAATATGTCATTTGAAAATCAAATTTTCATTGTTTGTAGAACAGCCTTCATCCACCTAAGAAATATTGCTAAGTTACTTAGCAATGCTCTCTGTTGCTGATGATGAAAAACTCATCCATGCATTCATGACCTCAAAACTAGATTATTGTAATTAATTACTGGTAGGAAGTTCAATAAATAAACTTAAATTGGTTCAAAATACAGCACCCAGAGTGCTGACTAGAACCAAGAAATATGATCATATTAGCCCACTTTTATCGTCGTTACATTGGCTACCTGTTAAATTTCATTTTAATTTAAAAATTCTGTAAACTACATAAAAAGCTTTGAATGGTCTAGCTCCACAATGCTTAAGTGACCTTTTACCACGCTTTATTCCATCACGTTCATTACGATCACAATACGCTGGCCTGTTAATAGTTCCTAGAATATCAAAATCCACAAAAGGAGGTTGATTCTTTCTTATTTGGCTCCTATACTTTGGAACAGTCTCCCTAACACTGTCCCTAACATTCTCCCTAACGCAGGCACACTCACTGAGTTGAAGTCTAGAATAAAGACTCATTGAAAAAGGATCTTAGTTTGGCGACAATTGAGGAGTCAGGAGACAACAAAGCAGGTTCAAGGTCAGTCCCTTTATTCTTCTCTCTTTAAGCATATAATCGATGGTAACCGTTGCTAAAAAAAGAAATGGAAAATTAATGAAAGCACTCTAAATAATGAACACTCACTAAATAACAAACACTCATTAAATAATAAACTCTCTCTCTCTCTCTCTCTCTCTGTTCAAGGCTGTTATGCTCTCTTGGTCACTCTCTCTTCTCTCTGACGCTCTGGCGTGCCTTTCCAGGTCTCCCTCCACCATCACTATAATAAGAGACAGGTGTTAGAGATAATTATTACCCTTACTGCTCTCCCTTCCCGCAGACCAACATGACCATGCCCCCCATGCCACATGCCCCCACCACTGACTCAGGCCAGGGCAACATCCAGCCTGCCTACTCACCCCAATTTCTGTAGAGAAAGTCAGCAAAAACCATCTGTGCCCCCGGGCTGTGGATCACCTTAAACTTAAAGGGCTGAAGAGCCAATGATACCAATGGGTGATCCACATGTTAGTATTCTTCATGCAGTGGAGCTTGCGACTAATAAATAGCACTGGCCGTTCCTCCCCTCCCAACTACTGTGAGAGCACCATGCCCAGCCCCCTGTCAGATGCATCAGTGGAGAGAGAAATCAGGTGCATGTAAAAGTGGCCCCCCACACAGTGCAGACTTTACCTTAAGGAAAGCCTGTTGGCATGACTCTGTCCACTGGACCAGATCGGGAAGCCCTATTTTAGTAAGGTCAGTCAACGGGCTGGTGACATCAGAGTAGCTAGGCACAAACCTTCGGTGGTAGCCAGCCAGCCCCAAAAACTGCCTTACCCCATATTTGGTCTTGGGTGCCGCACAGGCTGCGTAGGCTGTGGTATTGTTTACCTGTGGACGCACCTGCCACTGACCCAAGTGGAACCCCAGATACCTAAATTGCACCTGCCCAATTGCACAATTTTTTGGGTTGGCCGTGAGTCCCGCCTGTCGCAGTGCTCTCAGGACAGTCTTCAGATGTTGCATATGACGCTGCCAGTAATTACTATGAATTATAATATCAACCAGATATTATGCCATATGTGGTCTGAGGATCTTGTCCATAAGGCGCTGAAATGTGGCCGGGGCTCTGAACAAGCCGAATGGAAGCATCACAAATTGGTGTAATTCGAACAGTGTGGAAAAAGTTGTTTTTTCTTGTGATACTGGAGTTAAAGGAATCTGCCAATGACCCTTTGTTAAATCAGGGCTGAGTAAAATTGAGCTGAACCCAACTGGTCGAGTAACTCAAATTAAGCGTCAAATTTAGACATTGCGTTCACTTTCCAGTAATCAGCACAGAACCAGACCGAGCAGTCGCTCTTCATTACCAGACCTACCGAGCTGGTCCGATTGTTGTGCATCTCCTGTATTATGGCCATTTCAAGCATTGCCTCTAATTCTTCCTAAAAAACCTTTTTCTTGTATTCAGGAAGACAATAGGGGTGGCTACGAACCACCACCCCTGGGGTGGTCTCAAAATGGTGCTCTATGAGGTTCGTGCAACCGGGTAAGTTTGAAAACATGTCCGCGAATTCAGTTTGCAACTGGGCAATGTCTGTAAGCTGTGACAGTGAGAGGTGGTCTCCACAAGGGACCGGGGTGAATTAACTTTATTTGGGAGATACCTCCGGCATGAGCTCTTCCCTCTCCGGAACTACCTCCATGGTTTGAGGAGACTGAGGTCGTAGATTTGACATGCCCCTCTCATATCCATTCACCTAACCTCATAATTGAGATCTTCGACTCGTTGTGTGACTTCAAATGGTCCTTTCCACTTGGCGAGTAATTTGGAGCTTGAGGTGGGCAGCAATACAAGCACTTTATCTCCCTGTGCTATTCCCATAGTCAAGTGCCCCTGTTGTTCAGTAATATAAAAATAAAGTGTCTTTCATTGAACAAAAAACTTGAAAATTCATATTAAAATAAGTTTTATCTTCCTCAAAGCAAGTAATATTTAGTTTAAAACATTTTAATCGATTAACATATCAAAGTGAAAATAGCACGTCATGACTCTATAGGTGGACATATTTGAGTGATCACAGGCAAACAGGTATCCTCAAACCATGAGATTCATCCGCACAGTAAAGCAGTGCTGAAACACAACTGATGTTCCTCCAGAAGTTATTTACAATTTTAAGTTTTAACCACAGATGTCACAAGAGAGCCCAAAGTTCCGTAGTGCAACTTTAAAAATGCCAGTAGACTTTAATTACAGACCTGATTTGCCACTTCTTAGTTGACTGCAAATTATATTAGGGGGAGGGATGTCCTCAGAGTGCAGTTGATTGTACAAAAATATAGTGCAAGAGGAGTCCTCAATATTTTGGTCCATTTTCGTGGAGAAAAAACCTGTACATTTTAAATGTGTTTATCTGCTAAAAGATAATTTTGGCAACCTCTAGATTGCACTAGCATATAGGAGACTTTTAATCTTATAGCTATGGATTTAGAGGCAAAAACTCCAATTTTGATTTCATGGGGTCTTTAAATACCGCTTAGCCAACAGCCATTCCCGAGATAGCTGAAACACTCAATGAGAAAAAAATCTGCTTAGTGAGACAAAGAAATCCTGTTGCAGCCCATGGTGCCACAGTAAAAAAAAAAAACTAAGAACAAATTAAACATGAGTTAAAACTTTGGTTAAACTTGATGGCCACCAGACATGTGCTCTCAGTGGAATAGCCTATAGAATTTCAACTGTGAAATGAAAAATACTGGATGAAAGACTTCTTTATTATGTTTCTAAATTATTTATGTTAAAAAACATATGATATTTGAGTTCCAAAATATGGAATGGTTTTGGATCACTAGGTATTTTATTAATTTAATAGATTGAAACTCTTTGTTGCATTATACAAGAACTAGCATATGAACCATGTCCTCCAGCAGTGAAATGATGTCTAATTATAGATTATAATGTATCATTAAGATATGGCTACTTTTTAATTATATGCTGCTGTAGTGCAGTTGTTCCCAACTTCATCATCATTAAGTAATATTTAAAATATGGTTTTACTAAACTATTGTGAAACTATTGTACTGTTAAATTTAAATAAGTTTATTTTTATCTTATTTTTTCTTAGTTTAGTTGGGACTAAATTTGAAGACCCCATGAAATTTAAATGACAGTTGTGGGGCTTTTTGACCATGTGGGTGTGCTTTGAGGTAATTTAATTGCTAGAACATATTCATAAACATTGATGAAAAAGGTTAATTTAGTAGATATCAGAATTTTTGTTTATTTATTTATTTTTAATTGTTGTATTATTATTAGTATTGTCTGTAATTAGTATTTTTATTAAAAATATTAAAATATTCACTTGTGCCACACTCTGACCAATCAAATGCTCTCTGGTATGAGAATGTCCCTCCTCCTTCAATGGATCAGCAAGTAGCAAACCATGGTTCATGACTATGATTAATTTTTGGGGGGAACAGGAAGTTTGGGTGGGACATATTTAAGGATTCATCCTTTAAAAAAAAAAAAAAGTGAATAGGCTTTAGTATTCACTTTTTTTTTTTTTTTAAAGGATGAATCCTTAAATATGTCCCACCCAAACTTCCTGTTCCCCACCAAAATTAAATAAAATAAAAAACATGTTCTCATCAAATCAAAGGAAGGATTTTCCTGTGTGTCGCTTTTATAGATTATTTAAGAAACAATTATGGAGGTATTTGATGCTTGGTTATTTATTTTACAGATGCATATCCACATTGGAGAAACTGAGTTTGAACATACAGTATATTTACTTAATAGGTCATGTGGGAGTGAAAATGCTGTTCAAGTTAAAAAGCTGCTTTTATTTTGACAGCAGCTCTTTCAAATCCTCCAGCTCTGTATGCATCAGATCATTGTCCTCTTTTACTCTTCTCATTCAGGATTTTAAGTGTGTCTGCTTCACTGTATCTCTATCAGAGAATGAGCCACAGATTCACAGATCAGGTCAGTTTTACTTTTGTAAGTTTGAGTGCAGAGAAGATGGATGTACACATTATAATTAAAACAGAGGCATCACATGCAGCCTATTTATATCTAATGATCAAATTAGCTGATTTTCTTGAAATATGACAATTAAACAGAGGTGTATAATAACTAAGTACAAATACAAATACTAGTACATTTGTACTTTATTGAGTATAAATATTTATTTGGACTTTTACTTTCACTTTACTACAATTTGAAGAGAAAATTGATATTTTTACTAAAATAAATTTCTCCAGACCCCTTCGTTACTTTTGCGACTGAACAAGTAACAGCAGTACGTACAAAAAGGCATGCAGATCTGCAAATCTGTGATGTGTGATTCGTTGAAAGAATCACTTAAGTCAAATCTTTTAAATTTGATTCCTATGAACTGAGCAAAAACATTCAAAAAGCAGTCAGAATGATTCGTTTTTTGAATCAAGAATCTGAATCAAAATCACAAGCGAAGCGTGCGCCAGATTACGTGTTTTGTCATCTTTCTCCTCCGTGGAAGACAAAAAACTTTTTTTTCCGACTACAAAATGTATACGTTTAGGCTTAAACATTCCGAAAGCTGTGAAATAAGGAAGTTATATGTGATCAGTCTTCTGCCTTTCCAGGAGACCTGTTCATATAAAAGTCAATCACATGTAGTGACATTTTATATATATTTAAACAAGGTATGAATGAATAATTACCAGCACTCATGACACTATTTATTTTTTATATTTTATGAAGATGTGAATGATTTTGCCGAAGCAAAACTAGTTTTCAGGTGGTTACTAAAGTGTTATATTTGCTTTGTAGCACATTTATTCTACAGTATGTGTTAACTAGGACTTTCTGGATGGTTGGTTGGGCATGCTATGCAGTTGTCAAGATGATCTCTGCTTTGGCGCATTGCTACAGTATGTGTTTGTCAGATTGTTACTATGCTGTTGCTAATTTGCTTTCTGTATTTTTTGCACATTGCTCTGCACTTGACAGGGTGTTCTAGATGGTTGTCAGGTTGTTGCTCTGCAGTTAAGTTGTTTTAACTGTGTTTCAGCACATTGCTATGCAGTTGCCAGGGTGTTCTGAGTGGTTGCATATTGGCCCCATAATCCCATAAATATGATCATTCTGATTTGACTTGAATGCACCATTATAGGGATGGTTCATTTAAAAATGAAAATTCTCATAATTCTCAAATTCTCACCCTCATTCGTTCCAAGATATGTGTGACTTTATTAGAATTTTGTTCTGCAGAACACAAACAAAAAAAGATTTTCAGAAGAATATTGCTGTTATGGAGGTCACTTCAATGTAAGTGAATGGCAGCCAGACCTTTAAAGCTCCAAAAAGCACATAAATACAGCATAAGAGTAATCCATAAGACTCCAGCGGTTTCATCAATGTCTTTTGGATGGATCAAATTGGTTTTTGGGTGAGAATAGACCAAAATATAACTCCCTTTTTTACTAAACATTTTCACATTAGCAGTCTCCATGGCGATCAGGATTTCCAGCTTGATTACACTCCATATAGCGCCACCTAGGGCTCTGCGCATGCATCAAGCAACTGAATCACTTCAGAGGACATGGATTTAACCACTGTAGTAGTATTGATAAGTTTATGCTCCCTTAATGTGCTTTTTGTAGCTTGAAATGTCTGGCCACCATTCACTTGCATTGAATTGACCTATAGAGTTGAAATATTCTTCTAAAACCTTTGTTTGCGTTCTGCAGATGAAAGTCATACACTCTGGGATGGCAAGAGGGCGAGTAAATGATGAGCACCAACAATCAAATAAGTTGCCATGGGTTTAATGAACTCTAATTTATGCAGTGTACATGTACGTTTGATATTTAAGTAAATTTAATATCAGTTACTTTAATACTTTTACTCAAATCGTTTTCTCACAAGCTACTTTAAATTTACTTGAGTCAGTTTCCATGAAGGTAACTTTACTTTTACTCAAGTATGACAAATGGATACTTTATACAACACTGCAATTAAATATCTTATAAAATAATGTATGGCTGTGTACTGATGATTAGTCATCTAATGAATGACAGTCCTGTAATATTGTTTGTCCCATAGATAAAAAAATCAAAGACAGAAGCAGAGAAAAGTGCTGCTGGTTGACAGTGAGTAGGCTATTTGCATGTTCCTTCATCTCCTTTTTATATTTTAATTTATCATTACTCATAGAGTGCATTCAAAAAGCATTTTTTCATATCAATCTACACTCCAATGACAAAGCAAAAACAAGATTTTTGATAACTTTGCAAATGTATTAAAAAGTAAAAACTTAAAAATCACATTGACATACGCTTTCAGACCCTTTGCTATGACACTTGAAATTTTGCTGAGGTGCATCCCATACCTCTGGATCATCTTTGAAATGTTTCTACACATTGATTGGAGTCCACCTGTGGAGAATTCAATTGATTGGACATGATTTGGAAAGGTACACATCTGTCTGTACAAAGTCTCACAGCTGAAAATGCATATCAGTGCAAAAACCAAGCCATGAGGTCAAAGGAACCGCCTGCAGAGCTCAGACACAATATTGTGATGAGGCACAGATCTGTGGAAGGCTACAAAAATGTTTTTGCTGCATTTAAGATTCCCAAGAGCGCAGTGGACTCCATAATTGATTAAATGGAAGAAGTTTAGAATAACCAGCGCTCCTAGAGCTGGCCACCTGGCCAAACTGAACAATCGGGGGAGAAGGGGCTTGGTAAGAGAGGTGTCCAAGAACCTGATGGTCATTCTGGTTGAGCACCAGAGGTCATGTGTGAAGATAGAATCAACTTGCAGAAGGAAAACCATCACTGCAACACTCCACCGATCTAGGTTTTGTGGCAATGTGACCAGACGGAAAACTCTCCTCCAAAAGGACTCCCTGACTGTGAGAAACAAGATTGTCTAGTCTGATGAAACGAAGATTGAACTGTTTGGCATTAATTCCAAGCGTCATGTCTTTTTCAGCAGCAGGGACTGGTCAGGGTTGAAGGGAAGCTGAATGCAGCAAAATACAGAGATATCATTAATGAAAACCTGGTCCAGAGTGCTCAGAACCTCAGACTGGGCCAAAGGTTCACCTTCCAACAGGACAATGACCCTAAGCACACAGCCAAGACAACGCAAGGGTGGCTTAGGGACAACTCTGTGAATGTACTTGAGTGACCCAGCTAGAGCCCAGACTTGAACCCAATCGAAAATTTCTGGAGAGACCTGAAAATGGCTGTGCACCGATGGTCCCTATCCAACCTGACAGAGCTTGAGACGATCTGCAGAGAAGAATGGCAGAAAATACCCAAATGTGTGTCCAGGTGTGCAAATGCTTGTTGCCTCATATACAAAAAGACTTGCGTCTATAATCGCGCCCAAAGATGCTTCAACTAAGTACTGAGTTAAGGGTCTGAATACACATGACAATGTGATATTTCAGGTTTTTTTCTTTTTAATCAGTTTGCAGAGTTATCAAAAATCTGGTGTGAGTGTAGATTTATGTCAAAAATCATTTTAGCATAAGACTGACATTACAAAATGTGAAAAAATGAAGGGGTCTGAATACTTTCGAATGTGCTGTATGTAACAGTGTAATAAAATGCTAACATCAACATGTACTAATTGTTGCTTTTTGTTGTTGTTGTTTTTTTGTGTTGTTTTTTTTTTTACAAGCAGTCCCACACACACACACACACACACACCCTGTGTATCCCTTTGTGAAAGGTTTATAAAGGGGTTAATTAATTACTAATAAATCATATATAAATTCAATATAAATAACCATGTATATAATAATTTATAAATGCATTGATTTGCAGTTAAAACAACATGAATAATAGGGTAAATTATTACTTTGGTAATACTTGCCAAATAGTGAGCAATTTAACTTGCATGTTATAAGAATTTAATAAATACACCTTTTCAGTCTTATAATAATCAAAAACATAAAATACCCTTATACATAATACATTATTTATACCACATCTATTAAAGTGAAATTAAAAGTAAAGATTATGCCATTTTGCTACAGTCTTCTTTGTGTTTATATTAATTGCAATGTCTTGACTTGTGTTGAAACTTTATATATGGTTCAATGGTTTTCTAATGTTGAAAAACTTTTATTAAGTATTTGTAGTATATGAGGTCAAACATGTGTGAGGTATTGCATGAAAGTCACCCTTTTTATGTATGTTGTTATAAACAAATATAAATTATTAAAATGCATATGTAAATGCATTATTAATAATCTATGAACCCCTTTATAAAACCTTAAAGTGAACATCAATTTAAAGTGTTACATGAAAAGGTGCAGTTGTTACCTTAAGGAGCTATTTTTACATGATCTGACTCTTAAAAATAATTTAATTGGTGCAACCTAATGTATTTTGGTTGATTTCAATCATATGGAATAATGTTTTTGACTTGAATAAAACCAGTTCATTTGAATATAACCACATGAAGCACATTTTTAAGGTTACCAGACAAAACATGTTTACACAGTGTGAACTGGACAGCAGCTGGCACAACCAGTGAGGAACTCATCTGTTCCTCATTTTACCAACAGTGACATTGTCTGTTTGAGTACATTTTTGTTAAGCTGGAAGAATGTCTGAAATCTACTCACGAGGAAATAGAAAATAATGCTGCAAGGGAGAAGAAACTTCACGCCAAATCCAAATTAAGGTCAAGCCTTTTTTTTTTTTTTAACCTACCCTTGTATTGAACCAAAGACTATTCAGCTCTCTCACAGTATATTGGGGCCAATGGTAAAATTACTGCTTTGTTTTTGTACAATAGTTGCTTGGAACCTTTTTGTCTTACAGTGTGACCCATTGCTGGAATCCCAACTTCCAGACTCAAAGATATTAGTCTTGAGTGGTTTTGAGGTAACACAATGAAATATGAGCATTCTGATGTATATACGGTTACCTTGGTTATGGGGTGCTTGCATAATAAAGTGGAATCTTAGTGTTACAGACTTCTAAACACAACCTCTTCCTCTGGTAATGTGTAATACAGTATGTGAATACTCATGTACACGACTTTACACTTTTCAGAGAATGTGCAGATTTGGGTGTCTAAACGGAAGGTTATCAATATGCTAAAATTGGTAGGCTGGGAATAGATCATTAAAAAAATATAACTACATTACTTTATAATAATTTTGATGTGTTATTAGATTATTGTTTATCTTTATTGGCTTTTAAAACCCAATACAGGACATATTGTGGAGAAGAGACACTTTTGTATTTGAATACATTTTAAAAATGAATACCAGTTAAGTTCTTGTTTTGGTTTTGTTCCCTGTCTAAGGAACAACCACTCTTGTCTTATGTGTCCATTGTATGCAACAGTATGCATGGTTCCAGTTTTAATAATGTTTTATGTCTGTTTTTTATGTTGTCTGTTATTGCAGTGTTAGGAATGCAGTCCTTGCTGGAGCAAGATGCAGAATAAAAACTGCCAATAAAATTCCACGAGCTCCACCTACTGTACTTGTTACATAGACAGTGTCCATGGCTTTGTGGCATTGCTTTTTATTATATGACCTATAAAATTCACATGCACATACCCCACCTGCAGTTCAATTAGTATAATTTATGATATAGTTTTAATAATTTTTTATTATATGTTTTATCAATTGACTTTCTGTTTGCATGCTTGACCTCTAAATGCCATCTTGTGATGGTTTCTGCCCAATGGTATTCTTTTATCACTTATTTGAATGTAGGACTTGTTTTGCCACATTGCACAACCCAGGAGGATATTGAATCAATTGTTTACACACACACACACACACATACAAAAAAAAGGGGGGGAGAGAGAGAGAGAGAGATGTAATGAGCATTTTGGTGTTTAAGAATATTTCTTACATTATTGCATTTTCTAAAAGCTTAATCATAGTGCCCCCCTCAGGCCACTACTAAAACTATATCCAATGGCTGCTCTGACCACTGACATTAGGTCTGTCTCTTTTAGAACTGAACTTTCAGATCATTAAATAAGAAATATTTGTTTTCATACTTAAAATGTACCACCCACTACACATACAGTACAGCAACACACATGTAAATGCTACAGGTAGAAGTAACTTCTGAGACCAATATCTTGAAATTGAACATTATTGAAAGGGAAAGTTTACCCAAAAAAGGAAAATTCAGTCATTGTTTACTCCCCTGTGTTATTATAAGCCCATTTAACTTTTTATTTTTCTTAACACAAAGGGAGAAATTGCGAAACATGTTGTTCTCAGTGATGTCAAACAATGGTGAGCTCCTCTTCAAGCTTCAATACAAATTATTGTATGTGACCCATGTCTTGTTCTGAAGGAATATGATTAGATTTGGTCAGAAACAAATGAAATCTAAGAGTTTATAGTAAAAACTATGTTGTATATAAACAAACGAGTTTATAGAAAAAAAAGGACTTAAATATTGATTTGTTTCTTACACACACACCTATCATATCACTTCCGAAGACATGGATTAAACCACTGGAGTCGTATAAATTACTTTAATGCTGCCTTTAAATGGTTTTTGGAGCTTCAAAGTTCTGGCCACCATTTACATGCATTGTATGGACCTACAGAGCTGAGTTATTATTTTATTTATCTTTGTTTGTGTTGTGCAGAAGAAAGTCATACACATCTGGGGTGGCAAGAGGGTAAGTAAATAAAGAGAGAATTCTCGTTTTTGGGTGATCTATCCCTTTAAGTCTTTTGTTTAATTATATATATATATTTTTTTAATAAAATATGCTTCATCCTCCTGCTCATATAAATTTAAAGAGAGAGTGGTCTAATGGCACAGGCACGCGATAGTTTAGAGCTTTTTTTTTTTTTAAAGAAAAACAGCCATACACAATAACAGTGTGTGCGCTTCATATTTGAAAAGTCATTTTCATCAGAAGTGTTGGAGGTATCGTCTGGTGACTGGGATGTGATCTGTTCTTGCAATGGTCACTGAAGTAGTCCTGAGCTGAAATTGAATGATCTTCATTATGCTTTATCCTCCTGCTAGCAAACATACAATGCATTTTCCACGAGGAAAACACCAGAAATTCCAGTGCATACCCTCTCACTGACTGATCCAGCTCCTTAAACTGCACTCTATGGCATGCAGGGGAACGGGGTTCAAAAGAAAAAAAAAAAATGCCTGCTGGGTCCATAACTTGTTGGATCATTATGTCAGGTGTGCAAGGAGGAGGACCCAAATGCAAGCATGAAAGACATCATAATTAAATGAAAATAAAACTGAACAAAAAAAACTCTTGCAATGGAGGAAAACAAATCAAAGATACTGGGAACAACATTACTAGAACAGGGTAACAAATAAACTTGCTAACAAAAGAATCGACAAACACAAGAGGAAGGAGGGCACAATATATAGAGGAACATACATTAGGGACAAGTGCAGACAATCAACATGACAAGGACAAAACGAGGAGGCGTGGCAGGAGGAAACAAGCAGGCAGGGAAAGCAGAGCGTATGGCAGACAGAAAACACAACAGAGCCATGCAACAGACACAAACACATTCACAGATAACAGAAAGGAGAGGGTTATCAGAACAAGGTTGTGACACTTAACTTGATGTGTTTTAAGTTTGACGGCAAGTTCTTGCAAGCCGACTGTCATTGTGTATTTTGCTAGGCAGGCACAGAAGACATTTAGAAATGGCTTTTGGCACTCAAATGAATTGGGCAACGCTATACCTGAACAGTAACCCTCATTCTGCAGAAACTCTGGGGAGACCGCATTTGTTGCTGTGTTACGATTATAGTCTCGCAAGAACAATTTAATGCTATCAAAGTGGTGAGGAACGGCACATTTTTTAAAAATGTAGTGGAGTAAAAAGAAAGATATTATGCTTTTAAATGTAGTTAAGTAAAAGTAAAAGTTTACAAAAATAAAAATACTCTGATAAAAATCCGGAAAAATGTTTTAAGTACAGGAACAAAGTAAAAAACTTAATTACTGTCACCACTGGCAGCAGCAGTTACGTTGCTGCTTGTGAAGTGAGACGTTCAAGCGAAAACTAATTTTTTTATTGTTAAACAGGACCACCAGCGATTTTAGCAGCAGAAAACACAACATAGCTGGACAAACCAGAGAGCAGAACTTATAAAACATGTCTGAAGAGTTAAAAATAGACAAATAGATCCAATTCTATTCCCAGCTTCATTACAGCAGTTTCCAAAAGTATTGGCAGTGAAATAAATTGTGTTTTGCAAATTTTCTGCTTCAGATGTTGATTCACATTGTTTCTAGATTATTGTGAAGAGTGATCAGATGCATTTTAAATAATTGCAAAAAGCTTCATCGGCCCAAAAAATTAACTATCACAAAACCCCAAATATCACAGTTTTTTTGGCCCTGGCACAAAATGATAAGCTAACATCATTTCAGTAATCATATAGCAGCACCTGGGAAATTGTAAACGAGTACTAGTCAGGTGAAATCACTCTATCATTCTGATTGGATTATAAGAGCAGACTGATTGCTATAAAAGGAGGGAAGAAGTGCTTCCAATCATTGTGTTCTTGTTAGCAATGGTTACCTCTAAAGAAAGACGTGCAGCCATTATCGCTTTGCATCAAGATAGCCTCACATGCAAGGAAATTGCTTCAAAGAATATTGCACCTGAAAGAACCGTTTACCAGATCATCAAGAACTTCAAGGAGAGAGGTTCAATTGCAGTGAAGAATGCTTCAGGACATCCAGGAGTGTCCAGCAGCACCAGGACCATCTCCTCCTGAGGATTCAACTACAGAATCGTGACACCACCAGTGCAGAGCTTGCTCAATATTGGCAGCAGGTTGGTGTGAGTGCATCTGCACGCACAGTGAGGCGAAGACTTTTGGACAATGGCCTGGTGTTAATGTAACGAAGTGGGCAGACGAGGGAGTGAGGATCCAGGTACAGCTTTATTTAAAAAAAAAAAAAAACAAAGTAAAGGGAAGTATAAACACAGGAACAAATGAAAAGTCCACAATGGGAAAACAAAGGTATAAACACAAAATATTAACACTGGGAATCTTCCAAGGTGGGCTCAGGCTGAAACACGGACGAGGGCAGGAAACACATGTAACATTTACCAGGAAACAACAACCAACAAAGGACGAGGTGAACATTAGGGCTTAAATACAAAACAAGGGGAAACATAGACCAATAGAAAACCAAAACTCAAAACAAGATAACAAGACAATAAACTAAAACCAATGATAAATTAGAACTGATAACAAGATAATTAGACTATGAACCAATGAAAATCAGACACATAGACATGGAGGGAAAACAGGACATGACAAGACTTCAAAATAAGAGTGCATAAAACAAAAGGCAATATGGAACATAAAAGGTGCCAAAACTTAAAATAAGAGTGCATAAACAAAGAACAGTATGGAACATAAAAGGTGCCAAAACTTAAAATAAGAGTGCATAAACAAAGAACAGTATGGAACATAAAAGGTGCCAAAACTTAAAATAAAAGGTACACAAACTAAAGATGGTGTGGATCGTTACAGTTAAGAAGGGCAGCAAAGAAGCCACTTCTCTCCAAGAAATACATCAAGGACAGACTGAAATTCTGTAGGAAGTCCAAGGATTGGACAGAAGAAGACTGGTGCAAAGTTATTTTCTCTGATGAAGCCCCCTTCTGACTGTTTGGGACATCTGGAAAATCGATAGTCCGGAGAAGAAAAGGTGAACACTACCAGGGGGCTTCGTCCGGGATACCTCACAAACAAGGTAAGGTCTAATTTTGATGACTTTATGTTGACCTGTTTGTTGGGGTATCTCTGAACCATATAGTGTGTGCATTTGGTGTACTCCCTGCGAGGGAAGCTGATAGCTCTGCAGCACTGCAGAAAGGGAACTGATCACTCCAATTTTGACCAAATGCACGTCAATCAAAGATAAATCGTCGTTTTATCTTCAATTTTTTTTTCACTTAAAAAATAAATTAATAAAAAAAAAAAAAACTGAATTTTTTTTTACAAATAAATAAAAATGTGTATATAGCAAACCGTACTCTTATGTGCCCAGTCCAGCAGGTGTTAGAACTGTGTGTTTGGAGAATTATATGATGATATATTACTGCTTTGAAAATTATATGCTGTTGGATTATGTGTTTATATGCTATTTGATTGTGTGTTTTTTCATTGGGTGGTATCTTTGTCATATACTTATCACATTATCTGTGTTATACTTGTGAAACAATCTGCAACAATCTGTGTCTATAAGTGTGAAGTGCTTGATGAGCTCTGTACATACAGGAACAGTATGCATGAATATATGTTGTCTAATAAAATAACTGGTCTTTCATGTGCTGAATAAATGTTGTGCATGAAATCTGTCTGGTGATAAAGTACCCCTTTTTACAATAACTTTCAAAATTATCTTTTTGTGGGTTGATCCGGAAGGATTTAGAACTATTTAAACGTATTTCACAAATACCCTAGACAAATAGAAATTGCGTTTAAAAGTATTTCACGACAAATAACATAATTAGAAGAGTTCAATAAAAACAAGAATGGGTGACAAATTAAGTCGCCCACTCCCAGGGGAAACACCCAAGGGTTTCATGTATAGAAATATTCAAGGGTACAATACCGAACCGTGCGTTAGCAATCTGGCAGGATGGTCAGAGGGGAAAACCCAACTTGACCCATACCCTAGAGATGGATCATTTGCGGACAATTATATGAGGGAGGCAAAAAGTATGGTTAAAGGTGGGTGGGGTGATCCACACTGGGACTACAAATATATGACAGAATCTTACGGCGTTTGGAAGAAACTTTAAACCTTTATGGGATGAGGGACCTGAAAAGGCAACTGCCAAATTAGCCGCTTTAGTGTCAAATTATGACGGCTCGAACAAAAACCCAATGGCCGAGGTGCAGGCACCACCTTCCGCCCCGCCATCATATACTACTTGTGTGTATGAAGGGTCAAAAGACACAAAAACGCATAAATTTGATGGCAGCACTGCATGCCCGTTCGTTCTTACTGGTGATGAAATTAAAGTAACTACATTAACCCTGGCAGAGGTCCAAACAGTCGTTAAAGCACTCCCTAAACCATTAGAGGACCCAGCGCGCTTCGTAACGCTGCTACAAGGTATGACAGAATACCAACAATTTACGGGCGCCGATTACAGACACATTTTAACACAACTGCTGCCAGGGGATATTACGGAAGAAGTACTGATAGCCAATATAAGCGCATTAAGCAGAGACAATGACCGCCCAAGATTACCGGACCCTCCAGTCGGTGATGCACTCGCAAAAAACGTTGCAGAATATAAAATGCGCACAATTGAATCGAAACGAGAATGGCACTGGGCCAAACCCGACGCACACCGAACCTTCTTCCGGACATTGCGCTTATACTTGCAAGGGATAGTAAGATCGAAACAAGATATTAGTCATGCGGCCAATACTAAGATGGATAAAAACGAGGACCCATGCACTTTTGTGGCTCGGTTCCATGAGGCATGGGTCCACAAATCAGGGCTACCTACAGATGGGTTGACTAAATCATTGTATATTAACACATGTTTGAACAACATGACGTAGGCATGTGCTTCTGTGCTTCGCATTAACACAACCAGTCTGGGTGAAATGGACCACCATCAGTTTGCAAAACGAGTGCGTGAATTAAGTACCGCTGGGGCATTCCCTTCACCCAAATCGGCTGCGTTAAATGTTATGGGAACAGAGAACACAGGCCCATTGAGGAATAACACCTCACGCACTAAAAATAACATGAAACAGGCCCGAGGGCAGATACAAATTGAGTGTTATTATTGTCATGCCTTGGGACATAAAGCACACGAATGTAGAAAGAAAAAACGAGATCAACTACATGCCAACACTCCGCAGCAGCGGTGGCAACACCAGCAGGTAGTACCTAAGCAAAACCAGAACCGACCCGATGCAATGCAATCTTGGGTCCCCCAACAGGCGACCCCGAACTATCCGACGTCCTGGTCGCCGAATCAGGGTTATATACAACCCCAATAGGGGTGCCCACGGGACGACCACTGTGCTGTGCAGGTATTGTCTACATATAGCCCAACAGATAAACCTATGATTGTTCTTACTATTAATGATGTACAAATAAATTTTTTGATCGACACAGGGGCTGACAAAAGCACACTATCTGCACAAATGTACAATGGACCTATTACGGGGAAAACAATGAGTTCCGTGGGAGTTACTGGCGCCCCCGTAACTTGTCAAATTACACATCCTTTAGTAGTCACATGTCCGTATGACTCTGCGTTGTATCTCACTCATTCTTTTATATTAGTGGAAAATTCGCCTTTCTGCTTGCTTGGGTGTGACCTGCTGCACAGACTTAATGCACAAATATTGTTTTCTGGTGATGACATAACTTTCATATTCCCACATGCACTGATGGAACAAACCACTCTCACTGGACATGATTTCGATGATCAACCGGTGTCAATGCAGAAGCATGACCCTGACCCCGCCCTTACCAGTGTCAACCCAGTATTATGGGCTACCAGTAAGGACGAGGCAGGCATAGCACATTCGGTGGTTCCATATCACGCATTGTTGAAGACTAATGAACCGGTGTATTGCAAACAGTACCCCCTGTCGGCTGAAAAATCTGATGGCATCAGACCCATTATAACGCAGCTATTAAAACAAGGTATTGTCATTCCCACACATTCACCATACAACACACCGATTAACCCAGTACGGAAGGCTAATGGTACCTGGCGAATGACTCCGGATTTACGGAAAGTAAATGATTTAGTAATACCATTATCTCCCCTGGTGCCGGATGTGCAGACTGTATTGGCTTCGATACCAGTACATCATACGTACTACACTGTTATTGACCTGTGCTCTGCTTTTTTCAGTATTCCTGTTTCCCCTGTGACACAGCCACTGTTCGCATTCACGTACGAAGGAACACAGTTCACGTGGACCAGGCTCCCACAAGGTTTTCGAGATTCGCCCGCGGTGTTTTCCGCTGTAGTGCACGCTACACTACAGGACACAAGGCTGCCACCTCAGACCTGCCTACTGCAGTATGCGGATGACATATTGGTGACTGGGGACTCCCCTAAAAACTGTGAACTTGCTTCAACAATTGTCTGTAATGTACTGGCAAATGCTGGCTTCAAAGCCTCCAGGGACAAACTGCAATGGGTGAAACCCAAAGTGAACTACTTGGGCCACGTGTTGACTGCAGGCACATTTTCACTATCTCCGGACAGAGTGAAAATCATATCAACTTTTCAACACCCCAAAACCAAGACACAGATGCAAAGCTTCCTGGGTCTAGTGCAGATCATGGGTGCCGAACTGTTCCTTGTATGATCGCCCTCTCAGGTCCGCGACCACTGACTCTGCTTCAGAACACGTCGAATGGACCAGTGAATTGAACATTGCTTTCCGAAGTCTAAAGGAAGCACTGACTCGGGCACCAGCACTCGGTTTACCAGATTACACACAGCCTTTCCACCTCTACGTGCACGAAAGTAAGGGCACCGCGGCAGCGATCCTCGCACAAGCCCATGGGGGGTCCATACAGGCCTGTTGCCTACCTGTCCAAAACACTCGACATAGTTGCTAGAGGCCTGCCTGCGTGTCTGCGTGCAGTGGCTGCCACAGCGTTGATGGTACAGGATACAGAGCGAATAGTATTATCACATCCACTTACCGTCCACACCCCCCACCAGGTAAGAGTCATTTTGCAAAACCTCACAACACAACACATGACGGCACAACGACGAAGTGAATACGAGGCTACCCTTCTAGCCACGGCTAATTTAACTATCACATCATCGTCAGCAACACATGGCCCTACACTATGTTTGCACAAAATGCTAACAAAGGGGGCATTTGACGATACACATGATTGCATGTCACAGATCGCAGACCAAACCTCTTGCAGACCGGACGTTTCTACTTCTGCTCTGGAGGAGGGGGATTGTTGGTACATAGACGGGTCATGTTCAAGACCAAACGATTCGGTATATTGGTGTGGCTACTCAGTAACACAGCTACCAGACACCATAATTGAGGCATACTCATTACCGTACAAATCAGCACAGGCGGCGGAACTGTTTGCATTAATAAGGGCGTGCAAATTGGCAAAGGGCAAAATTATCAACATTTACACCAATTCTAAATACGCATTTGGGGTAGTACATGATTTTGCAAAATTATGGGAGGCGAGAAACTTCGAGACCGCAGAGGGTAAGCCGATATCACACCAAAATTTGGTTTCCGAGTTGCTAAAAGCAGCACAGCTACCAGCGAAACTAGCTGTGATCAAAGTAGCGGGTCACGCTCCAGGGCAGACAAAGGAGGCTCAGGGGAAAAGATTAGCAGACGAGGTAGCTAAATGGGCAGCAAAAGAAGTAATAAGGAGTCCACATGGAACAGAGGAGGGTGGGGCACACCTAATGACCAGTGCTTTGATTCAAAACCTAGACATTAAAATACTGCAGGCAAATCCTACAGATACAGATATCGCCCATTGGAAAAGTCAAGGGGTCGAAAGCAGCTTAGATGGATTTCTAAGAGACCAGCAGGGCCGGCCGGCCCTGCCAAAAACAGCAGCAGTAACACTCTGTAGGCATTACCATGGCCTCTCACACGTGTCAAAACAGAAAGTGATAGATGCCATAAATCAAGAATACTGCATTCATGCAGTCAGAGCCACTGTAAATCAGATCTTAGACTCATGTCTGACGTGCGCTCGAAACCACCCTCATAAGCAAATATCGCACCAAAGCTTACCGCATCCTGAGGCGCCCTTTCAGCATCTCCAAAATGATTTTACACACATGCGGGCATGCAAGAATCTAAAATTGCTCCTTGTAATAGTAGACAGATTCTCAAAGTGGACTGAAGCATTCCCATGTGCAAGGGAGAATGCAAAAACAGTAGTAAAGGTATTGGCGAAGGAAATTATTCCTCGTTTTGGGATACCAACAGTCACAGAGAGTGAAAACGGTACACCATTCGCATCAAAAGTGACGCAACTCCTGGAAAAGGAGCTCAGTATCGATTGGCATTTTCACATTCCGTACCACCCGCAGTCGGCGGGAGTGGTGGAACGCACAAACCGTACACTGAAAGAACGCTAGAACAAAGCATGTTCAGAGACAGGGAGAAATTGGGTAGATATGCTTCCTGCGGTTCTTACAGAACTCAGGATGACACCATCTAACACAACCAAATTGTCACCATTTGAAATACTAATGGGTAGGCCTTTCCCGACCCCGTGGGTCAAAGGCCGCGCTGGCTTTCTCTCCACAGGTGACACAGAGGTGGTGATCGAGGAATACGTGGATTCCCTGATTAAAACATTGAATGATATTAATGGTAACGTGTCTCTCTCTCTCCCTCTGCCAGAGCAAAAGCCTACTCACCCTTTTGTCCCGAACCAGCAGGTCCTCGTTCTCAGGTTGAAACCATCAAAGACTGGGGAGCCCAGGTAACAGGGTCCGGCAACGGTCATCGCAGTCACCAGGACAGCAGTGTTGACCGATCTACAGCCCCAGTGGATACACGCATCGCGGGTTAAGCCAGCACCCGAGGAGGGACGGAAGGTGGGACCGAAAGGTGACTGTTAAGTGTGAACTCACTGAAGGAGCTGAACACGCAGCGTCAGTGACAAGCACAGCACAGAAACCCAAGGTCCTGAAGAACCACGATATATGTGAAACACATTGATAACCTGGAACAAAAGGAAAACTAGAGATAGACTCGAACACCCCGTACCGATTAGTAGGCCATTTGACAGGTTGTAGAATTTGTATAAGCACAAAATGAGGAAAATAATACTGATATTGGCTATTTTTAGGGCCATCCTAGCTATAGAACAAATGCGTGACCTCGAGCACCCTGATCCACCACACACTTACGCTACGAACCTATGGTGGCGATTAGCTAACCACACGGCCCGCTCTGTACATCCCAACGAGGCATGTTACGTTTGTTCCCTATTTCCGCATAGCTCGACACACACTGGGACACGAGTTGCTGAACTAAGTTATCACAAACCCCTGAATTGGACCAAGCACTACGCTGACACCACCCCAGCAGATCGAGCACTATGGGTGATGCAATACTTTCGTCCAGTAAATGGTGCGGGAGCGTTGCCCAGGGTGAATGGGTTGCTGAAAATGGTATCCCGCATACCTTATAACTTAACCTGCCATGAACGGAAAGAAGGAAATAACTCGATGAGCAGCGTCCCTGCCGAACACTGTAAGGTTACATATCAAAGCACACCCTGGGGAAACCGGTCAATCTGCTGCCAGTGGTGCTTGAAGAAGCGTGATGGGCACATCAGTGGGGTTTTTCTGGAGCACGAGCACATTTATTACACGCAGTGGGTTCTCCAAAACCGCATAGCCTCCTATACCAAGAAAACCTGTGCGAAAGTAGTGCCAGATTATGACCCGCAGCGACAGCAGGCATATGCATGGATGAAGGCCTCTCGGGAAGCCCGAGAATACTGCCCAGATGTGTGCCTCAATGGTGTACACCCACTCACACCCACAGCTGATGGAACCAGGTCCATGGAGGGGGTACAGTGGCTCTGCAGGTATAAATTGCATGCTTCTTTACCGAGCAACTGGACAGGACGATGCGCACTGGTAAATAGCTCTGGATCAGTGATGATCATCAGGACACGACAAGATAACAACATTAAGCATCATCGAGCGAAGAGATCACCATCATCTACCCTAACCCAGCCGAACTATACTCCAGAGGACCAAAGAATCTGGAGCAGTGTGGACAAGTTTTTCCAATCATTATTTGCCCCCATTGGCGTAGCAAATGTTATGAATCAGGTTGAGATGAACAGGTTTGATTTAGTATCTTTCATGAATGTAACAGAAAGGGTATTAGGAGGTATAAAAGAAGAGCTCCGCGGGCTGCACCTGATGGCTATGCAGAACCGGATGGTCCTGGATCAGCTCACGGCAGCCCAAGGAGGAGTATGTGTTATGGTAGGTGAATCATGTTGCACATACATCCCGGAAATGGATGGTGCAGGTGGTATTATAGAGGAAGGGTTGAAAAATATCTCAGAAATGGTAAATAGATCGCAAAAACGTGTCAATGGGGAGTATGATTTCTTCCCATGTTTTTGGACCACACTGTATAAGTTTGAACATGTTGCATTGATTGTAATCGTTATATTTGTGGTATTCGCTATACTTGCATGCTTCTGGCCCTGTTTAATGTCTATAATTAAACGAATGATCTCCAGCTCCATCAGTACCGTGGTCCGTGCACCTGACCCGACTTATCAGCCTATGAGGGTTCTCAGCACCTTGGTCAATACACACGAACCAACTCACCAGTACATGACGACCCCAGTGGACCTTGGATCATACCAGGAGCTGCGTAGAGATGGAGTGGAGTGAGATATATAGAGCAGAACCCTTATTGTGATCATTTTATGATCAAAGGAGGCAGTGTAAAAAACATGAAGTGAACATGATGTTCTGCTCTACATATTAGTGTGTTTGCTCTGCATATTAGTGTGTTTGCTCTGCATATTAGTGTGTCTATGTTTCGCGCCCTTTTCTGTATGTGTGAGTATGATGTTCCACACTTCACAATGCATACTAATTTTGTAAGTTCAAAAGATCATGCTCGTCCCCGTGAGGTACACACGTGGACAAGCAACTGAATGTCTGAAGGCCTCCGTATATGGCCTTGTTTGAGCATCCCCTTTCAGGATGCCCGCTCTCCCCCTTGATTATAAGATTGCTGTTGCTTTATTATTGGCTGTTTGCTGTCTCATAAAGAATATATAAACCACATGCTTCCTACAATAAAGTTGAGTAGATTGGACACAGACCAACTGCGTGGTGTTGTTCTTTCTACTTCCTTCGCGAAGTCTACAGAGACTCAGACTCACGACTGCACCTGACTGGGCACTGCTATAGAAAACGGGACCGGGGGAATCGGTGATCGCGACTAGATCGATAACATTTCCTAACAGCATGCCAACAGTGAAGCATCCTGAGACCATCCATGTGTGGGGTTGCTTTTCATCCAAGGGAGTGGGCTCTCGCAATTCTGCCCCAAAACACAGCCATGAACAAAGAATGGAATCAAAACTTCCTGCAAGAGCAACTACTCCCAACAATCCAGGAGCAATCTGGTGATGATCCGTGCATTTTCCTGCATGATGGAGCACCATGTCACAAGGCAAGACTGATAATGAAGTGGCTCGGAGATCATTACATTTAAATTTTTAATCTGTGGCCAGGCAACTCCCAGGATATTTATCCCATAGAGAACCTGTGGTCAATCCTTAAAAGGCGAGTTGACAAGCAGAAGCCCACAAATTGTGATCAACTCTGAGCACTAATAAGGCAAGAATGGATCGCCATTGTCCGGTTTTGACCCAGAAGCTGATATCCAGCATGCCAGAGCGAATTGCAGAGGTAATGAAGAACAAGGGTCAACACTGTAAATATTGACTCTCTGCATATATTTAATGGTTTTGCCAATAAAAGCCTTTAAAACTTATGAAATACTTATTGTTTTCCAGTATACCATAGAAACATGTGAAAAAATTCTCTACAAATACTGAAGCAGCAAACTTTGCAAAACACAAAATGTATGTCACTGCCAATACTTTTGGCCATGGCTGTAGTTTGAATACTCAGTCAAACAGAGAGATGGGGCTGAAGGTCACTTCAGTCATACCTGAAGTGTCCTAATACTTAGAGGCCAAACGACACGCAAAAAAGTTATCTTTTATATGTTAGAGTTTTTTGTCCTATCAGCAGCGACAAGCAACCGGAAATTCTGTTGATCACTTGGCTTCTATATTTGTATAAATATTATTTATATCGTCAAGCCAGTTCTCCCCTCCTCCTTTCCCTTGTTCCCTTTACACCATGATATAGGCCTAATGTATATAATAAAAATTCCAAGGTTTTACCATATTGTACCATTCATTAATTCTGCAAAATATATATAAGCACCTAAAGTAAATGTTCAAATGATGCTCCTAAAATCACCAGAAATTAATGCTTTGGTGCTGTTTTTGCTAAATAAATAAACGTAATAATTTTAAACACCCCTACACCATCATAGTACAATAGATTGTGTACTTGATGGGTCCCATACCCAGAAATGATGAAAGCCTATAAATGTGCATATTAAAAAATTACAGAATTTTCATTTTTGGGTGAACTATTACATTTACATTTATGCATTTGGCAGATGCTTTTATCCAAAGTGACTTACAATGCACTTTTTACAGGGACAATTCCCCTGGAGCAATCTGGCCCACACCCATACCCACACACACACAAAACATGTTGGTGTGGCTATTCTTATGAGGACATAATGATTTTTATACCATACAAAGTATAGATTCTATCCTCTAACCCTAACACTACCCCTAAACCTAACTCACAAAAAAACTTCCTGCATTTTTTAATTATCAAAAAAACATAATTTAGTTTATTTATTTAGGCAAATAGAATATTGGAGACACTAGAAATGTCCTCATAAACCACATTTATAGCATAATACCCTTAATTACCAGTTTGTAATATAAAAAAAATTCCTCTTTAACCATCCAAACCTCATTAACCCCCCCCCCCCCTCCCACACAACAACAACAACAACAACAACCTCTGTCCTTTTGCAGTGCCGGCCACTTCCTATTCTTTCAGGGGGGAAAGACCCTCGGAGACCACACCTGCCCAAGCTGGGGGAGGTAAGAGTGGTGAAATACATCACATGGGCTTTTAGGTCATATGTGGAAAGTGGCACGGTGGTAGATCCTGCCTCATTGGTATGGAGGAGTTTCTACAGATACGGTGACAAGGGGGTAGTGGGAACTCTCCAAGGGAGATGTGGGCCCGCTCACAAGGGGACCGTACAGCGGAAAATACACACGGGGGGAAGTCCATGTAGGAGGCCTGACCTGTGGAGCACCTATTCCAGTACAGTGTAGATTGAGTACCCGCATTGGATTTGGTCGGCGAATTCCTCCGCTGAATTCGTGGACTAGATGACTAGGGAGGAGTCATCCAGGGAGCCGAGTTAGTGGGATCTCCTGAGATAAAAGCGCACGATTTTACCTCGGCCGAGAGAAAGGGTACTAGGTGCAAGCAATCCACGCGGTCAGTTTGTCAGCATGTTAACAAGTTCCACCGGCTGGGACCTGAGAAAAAACGGGGCAAAACCAACTCAACCCTGAGATTGTAAATCTCACAAAGGTATTGTGTTGCCCAACCCGCTACTCTGCATATGTCTGCAAGGGAGGTTCCCCTGGCCAGTGCCCACGAGGATGCAAGACTTCTTGTTGAGTGTGCTCGGACCCACAAGGGGGGGGGGGGGGGTGTTGGGTGTGATAGGCCAATGTATTGGTGTCCATTGCGAAAGCCTCTGTTTGGAGACAGCGTTCCCTTTACACTGTCCACCAAAGCAGACAAAGAGCTACTTAGAACATCGAAATCTCTGTGTGCGGTCCAAGTACATATGCAAAGCACGTACTGGACACAGCCAAAAGGGGCTGGGCCTGCCTCCTCCGGGGCAGCACTTTTAGGTTCACCACCTGGTCTCTGAAGGGGGTGGTAGGAACCTTGGGCACGTAGCCTGGTCGTGGTCTTAGGATCACATGAGTGTCTGCCGGACTGAACTCCAGGCAAGTGTTGCTGACAGAGAACGCTTGCAGGTCCCTGACCCACTTGATGGAGGCGAGTGCGATCAGGAGGGCCGTCTTCAGGGAGAGAGCCCTGAGTCCGACTGATTCTAGTGGCTCGAAGGGGGGTCTCTGAAGTTCCAAGAGGACCACTAAGAGATCCCAGGAAGGGAACAGGCTTTGCCGGGAGGGATTTAACCTCCGGGAGCCTCTTAGGAACCTGATAATTAAGTCATGCTTACCCAAAGATTTTCCATCTACTGTGTCGTGGTGGGCTGCGATAGCGGATACATACACCTTCAAGGTGGAGGGGGACAGCCTCCCCTCCAACCTCTACAGCAGGAATGAGAGCACTGACCTAACTGCGCACCTCTGTGGGTCTTCAGCCTGAGAAGAACACCAATTCACGAACAAGTGCCACTTCAGGGCGTAAAGTTGCCTGCTAGAAGGGGCTCTGGCTTGGTTGATCGTGTCTACGACGGCAGGTGGTAGATCAGATAGATCTTCCGCATCCCGTCCAGGGGCCAGACGTGGAGGTTCCAGAGGTCTGTGTGCAGATGCCAGAAAGAAGGTCCTTCCTCAGGGAGGGGCTGTCGCGAAAGGGTACGAGATCCGAGAACCAAGTCCGAGTGGGCCAGTAGGGGGCCACTAAAGTGACTTGTTCCTCGTCCTCCCTGACCTTGCATAGCACCTGTGCAAGAAGGCTCACTGGGGGGAATGCGTACTTGCGCAGCCCCGTGGACCAGCTGTGTGCCAACGTGTCTGCCCCAAGGGGAGCCTCTATTCGGGCATACCAGAGCGGGCAGTGGGAGGTCTCTCGGAAGGCAAACAGGTCTACCTGAGCCTTGCCGAACCGTTCCCAAATCAGCTGGACCGACTGGGGGTGAAGCCTCCACTCTCTGCTGGGCAAACGCTGTCATGATAGTGCATCCGCCACCACGTTGAGGTTGCCCGGGATGTGAGTTGCACACAGCGACTTGAGCCGCTGCTGGCTCCAAAGGAGGAGACGATGGGCGAGTTGTGACATGTGGCGGGTAGCGTACGCCGCCATGGCGATTTATATACGCTACCGTAATGGTGCTGTCTGACCGGATCAAGACGTGTTTGCCCTGAACTAGCGAGAGAAACCTCCGCAGGGCAAAGAATACATCCAACAACTGTAGGCAGTTGATGTGCCAGCGCAGCGGGGCCCCTTTCCAACGGCCCACGGCTGCGTGCCCATTGCCCATGGCGCCTCAACCCAATTTGGAGGCAATTTGGAGGTGCTGAAGCGGTCTCATATGCATCAACCCTGGGTTGAGGCAGTGCTACATGTTTCTTAGCCGCAGGAGAACACCCTCGGCGAGCAGACGGAGCATGGCCTGTGGCGGCAGGTTTGCAGGGGGGCAGGATGTTTGAAATGGCCTCTGTCTGCTTTTTTTTGCGGCGCGCAGACCCGAGGAACCAATCATCCAGACGTGAAGGCTGTGGGGGGATGAAAGGTTCCAGTTCAGCCTCACGTTGAAGGCGGCCCGGACAAGCATGTTGGACATCTGGGCGTCAGCCTCAGACATTGGGCGTGCTGTCCCAGTCGAGTCATCTGCATCAGACGCAGACCGTTCTCCGATGCAGCGGTGAGCTCATCCAGCTCGGGGTGCTCAAGAGGATAAGGCAGGCTGGCTGTGAGGCGAGCCGCTGTTGCCTCGAGCCCGGACGGAAGTCAACGAACGTGCCAGGGGCGGTTGATTCTCGGGGGCGTACCCAGCGAAACCGAGCCCGCTGTCATCCCCAGATCGCCTCCATTGCCAGCCGCGTCATCCTCAATCCTGTGGGACGAAGGTGCGATGTGGGAGGCGGCTGGAGTGGCGTTCCTTCTGTTGAAGGAAAGCCACGACCACAACGTTGCAATGGTCATGTTCTCGCAGTGAGAACATGAACCATCCACAAACACTGCCTCGGTATGATCACAGCCCAGACACACGAGACAGCGCCTGTGGCCGTCAGAAGCGGTGAGCACTCTACTACATCCAGGAACTACACAGGGGCGGAAGGGCATCTTTATAAAGATGCGTCCTGAAAAGGATGTTCAACGCCAGCTTTGTATTTGCTCTTTTAGAAAAAAATAACTATTTTAGAGAACATAACTCTTTTAAATGCACTGTCGAAGCGCCCAGGGGCAAGCTGCACTGCCGTGCAGAAAAGGGAGAATGCCGCTGTTATGCGCCGTAAATCCAACAGCAATTGCTCAGAGATGAGAGGAACAGTGTGTGACTCGGGGGCGGGACATGCAAATTCTGTCTGCCAATTTCTCATTGACCTTTTCTCATAGATCAGAGATGCAAAAGGCTCTCAAGAGAGACCCCTAGTGTCGCTTCTTCGACACAACGTCGAAGTTGAGCGACAGACGGGGAACACCTTTGAAGAAGACCTCTGAGAAATAATTCCAGGGGTAATGTTCAGGTGCTTATTGTAAAAAATTTGTCAAATTAGCCCAAAAATGAAAATTATGCCATAATTTAATCACCCTGAAGCCATCCTAGGTGTATATGACTTTCTTCTTTCAACCAGACACAATCAGAGATATATTAAAAAAATATCCTGGCTCTTCCAAGCTTAATTGGATTTAATGGTACCTTAGATTTTGAAGTCCAAATGAGCGCATCCATCCATCAAAAACGTAATCCATACAGTTCCAGGGGGTTAATAAAGGCCTTCTGAAGCAAAGCGATCTGTTTTTGTAAGAAAATATTTATAACTTTTTAAACTATAATCACTGGCTTCCAATAATGACCGTCCGAGCGTCAATTTCCGGTGTATGACGTAGACGTAGTGTAAGTGCCGGTGATTAGTGATGGGCATTACGGCTCTTTTCAGCGAGCTGGCTCATTCGGCTCCAAAAATGGCTCTTTAAAAAAAATATATATATATATATTTTTCAAGTCAAACAGTTTGCGATAGTTTGACTATGATTGGTGTTAAAACAATTCGAATTAAATTATTAGGGTGCACAGTTTCTAGGTTTTGCGTAGAACCGTCTTTATATGAGTCAAGTCAAGTGGTTTTTATTGTCATGATATGAGATATGAAATATGAGATTTTGTTTTGGCAAATTCTACACTGTGCTCTAACATTGTCTACATTATTAAAATGCATCCAAATGCTACTGTTCCTCTGACTCATTTTCCAATTTCCAGCTATTGTTTTCACAGCTGTCCTTCCTCTCTCTCCTTGGCTGCAAAGTGTGTGACTGTGTCTGTGAGTGAGTTGGCTCCGCCCTCCCTCACGAACAACACAATTGACAGGAACAGGTGAGGCTGTAAGTCTGACCTGACAGTCAGAACGAATGTGTGTGCACTTGAGCATTTATGCCTATATTATTTTATTTATTTTTTCGTTATTTGAATTAGTTAATTCTATTCATTTAAATCTTTTGATTATTTATATCTTAATTTTTTTAAATATTTGTTTAAATAGATTCGGATCTTCTGATATGCCAGCTGGCTCCCAACATTCACCTACAAGAGCCGGCTCATTCACGAACTACCCATCACAAGTGAACAGAAGGTGAGAAGTGACGAACAAGGAAGCACACGTTGTTTACACCAAAGGAAAACGGCGAAAAGAAGTAAGTGGTTTTAGCTATACTGTAGATTTCTATTAGTCTTAAAATGGTACGTTTGTGCATCTATCCATTCATTCCAATTATCCATTCACGGTAGCAAATACTCTCAGCATCTGTTGGCATTACCTCGCATTTCCTGCATGAGCATCACCACGTCTCCCGTACTCTCCGTCTACCAGATTCTTTTGTTTGTGCCGCTGTTGCAACCTCCTCCATCTCCGTAGCTTTATAAACTATAATCACTGGCTAACGTTAATGGCTGTAGGCACGTACACAAGAGAGTCGAATTCCGACATATGACGTAGGCGTAGCGTAAGCTCTGGTAAGAAGTGACGAACACGGAAGTGCAGAGGATAGAGCAAAACAAAAAGCCAGTCACAAATTAGAAGAAAACAACGAGGATTTTTAAAGAAAAATTAAGGAGGATTTCAATATAAGAGAAGAGGAGATTGAGTTTTTTGCCCAGCCCTGTTTGTTTGAACCAGAGTACACCAACCAGGAACTCAATGTATATTTGAAATATTTTAAAAACAGCTGAAAAAGATGTGTTTTTTTCTTAAATGTAAGTGTGATGACATTAACTCTTGATCTCTCCATTTCAGTGAGCGATTGTGAATATAACTCTGGTAAGGATATTAAATGCAGAAATCATTTTTCACCTGATTGGTCCACCTCAATGGAAAGTCTTTAGCAAAACACCTTGAGAGAGTATACATTATTCAAAGATTCAATGTTTAACTTATAAAACAAAAATTTAATTTATCATGACATGAAGACATGTATCTTTACTTGAGATATTTTTTTGCTGTATTTGTTAAGATGCATATCTGCTATTTCAACTAATTATTCAAAACATGTCATGGGTGTCTTACTGCGTGAAATGAAACTGGTCTTTGAATCAAAGCTTAGAGTAAAATGTATTCTTTGTTTTAATATAGTGGGTCCAATTTAGAAGCTACAATGTACTACAAACATGTCAAAACAGGAAACCTGCAACCATTTCACTCAGACCACTAAAATCTTCGCATGAATTCCTTCATCACATAATTAAACTCTCACTTCACATCTCTTAGTTCATCATTGGCCACAGACCATAAATGTTTTTATTAGCCTTTGTGGATTTACAAGCTGGTTAGTGTGTATGTGTTTTCCTGAGAGGCAGTTTGATCAAAGAGGTTTGTGCTCTATTGTGCTTAATTTAAAATTATGGTTTTATTCTTATAACTTGTCATAGAAAATAAAGGAGAACAGAAATAGTTGACACATGGGGAAGTTGTGACAAGGGCTATATCTGAGTAACTTTAAGGTTTAGACTTAAAAATGTAATTACACATACTTTCTCTAGTAGTAGTTTTATATAAGTTTCAATACCTACAGTGGATATAAAAAGTCTACACACCCCTGTTAAAATGCCAGGTTCTTGTGATGTAAAAGAATGAGACAAAGATAAATCATGTCAGAACTGTTTCCACCTTTAATGTGACCTATAACGTGAACAATTCAATTGAAAAACGAACTGAAATCTTTGAGGGGGAAAAATACAAAATAAAAATAAAAAACCTCACAATAACCTGGTTGCATTAGTGTGCACACCCTTAAACTAATACATTGTTGAAGCACCTTTTGAATTTATTACAGCACTCAGTCTTTTTTGGGTAGGAGTCTATTAGCATGGCACATCTTGACGTTGCAATATTTGCCCACTCTTCTTTACAAAAGCACTCCAAATCTGTCAGATTGCGAGGACATCTCCTGTGCACAGCCCTCTTCAGATCACCCCACAAATGTTCAATTGGATTCAGGTCTGGGCTCTGGCTGGGCCATTCCAAAACATTAATCTTCTTCTGGTGAAGCCATGCTTTTGTGGATTTGGATGTGTGCTTTGGGTCATTGTCATGCTGAAAGGTGAACTTCCTCTTCATCTTCAGCTTTCTAATCGATGCCTGAAGGTTTTGTTCCAAAATTGCCTGGTATTTGGAACTGTTCATAATTCCCTCCACCCTGACTATGGCCCCGATTCCAGCTGAAGAAAAACAGCCCCAAAGCATGATGCTGCCACCACCATGCTTCACTGTGTGTATGGTGTTCTTTGAGTGATGTGCAATGTTGTTTTTGCACCAAACATACCTTTTGAAATTATGGCCAAAAAGTTCAACCTTGGTTTCATCAGACCATAACACATTTTCCCACATTCTTTTGGGAGACTTGATGTTTGTTTTTGCAAACTTCAGAGAGCTTGGATGTTTTTCTTTGTTATAAAAGGCTTCCGTCGTGCCACCCTACCCCATAGCCCATTCATATGAAGATTGTTGTCACATGTAGCACACTGCCAGTACTTGCCAGAAATTCCTGCAGTTCCTTTAATGTTGCTGTAGGCCCCTTGGAAGCCTCCCTGACCAGTTTTCTTCTCGTCTTCTCATCAATTTTGGAGGGACGTCCAGTTCTTGGTAATGTCTCTGTTGTGCCATATTTTCTCCACTTGATGATGACTGTCTTCACTGTGTTCCATGGTATATCTAATGCTATGGAAATTATTTTCCGTACATTTCTGTGAGATCCCTCTGATGCTTTTGAATCTCTCTGCAGACCATGGCTTTTGCTCTGAGATGCAACTAAGAAAATGTGAGGAAAATCCTACTAGAACAGCGGAATTTTATTTGTGATTAATCAGAGTCACTTTAAAAGATGCCAGGTGTGTAATGACTTCTATTTAACATGAGTTTGAATGTGATTGGGTAATTCTGAGCACAGCCACATCCCCAGTTATAAGAGGGTGTGCACACTTATGCAACCAGGTTATTGTAAGGTTTTTAATTCAAAATTTTCCCCCACGAAGATTTCAGTTTGTTTTTAAATTGAATTGTTCACATTATAGGTCACATTAGAGTGGAAAAATTTCTGACATGATTTATCTTTGCTTAATCTTTTATATCACAAAATCTTGGCATTTTAACAGGGGTGTGTAGACTTTTTATATCCACTGTAGTTAAAAACCCTCTTAAATTGAAAAACAAGAATCATAATTTTTTTTTTTTGCTATAGTTACTGAGTAAAAAAATTAACACAATAGAACCAAACTGACATTCTTTCAGGCATGGGTCAACAATAGAAGGAAGGTAGATTTTAACCAGGATTTTGAACTATGTTTTGTATACAATGAGAAAAAACGGCCTCATGGATAAATGCACAAATTTTCGAAAATTGATGTCAGAAAATGTATGTGGTCTACATCGCTAAATGTGCATTTAAGAACTTAAACTCTTTACAGGTCCTGATCCAGTAAAACCATGTGAAAGCTATTTTATGTGTGCACTAAATGTAAAGAGCCATTAGATTAGCAAGTCATTGAAAAAAAATACCTTGATTGCATGAAGATGCTGACTGGTTATTTACATTAAATGTGCAAAATGTAAAGTTTTTAATGTAATATTCTAACTTTTTTGCCAATGTGTGAACGGCTTGTAACGCAATTTAAAAAATATGCCCTTCTCGCACTTCCTAGATTGCCTAATAAAGCCTATAGACTGATTCTCATGCGAAGGGAGCAGGTCACTTTTGCTGGGAAAATCCAAAGGATGTGACGTTTATGCCCGCTCCCGAGAGCCTTGCCTCAGACAGTAGCTTGTCTTCCGCTAATCAACAGCGTCAACAGACAGTCTGGTAACGTTATCTTAGAGATGGAATCCAGCAAACGTCCAACTCCCAGCACAACGCTGACTCCTATAAAAAAACTCTGAGTAAGATATACTGAATCCTGTCTGGTTAAGTGGGAACATGACCGTGGTAGAGCAAAACCTAGAGTGAACATCGGAAGGGCATTTGATTCCTGGAGGGACCTTTTGTTCGGTTTTGGGTATCAAAACCAACCCTGATTTGGCATTCTTCTTATTGGACAGGTAAGCTTCATAACTGCAAAACATGTGAAATATAGTGTCATAAGGATTGATCTGTGTAATTTTAGCTAACTCGATCTTGCCTGCTAACGCTGACGAATTGCAAGCTACCTTGCTTCGTAACTTTCAAATAATTTAAAAGATTTTCTCTTTATGCTAAAAGTTAGGTTAATGTCAATGTTAATCTGTAATTATTCAGCAAGGTAAACTACAATAATAAATTAAACGAATGCTAGACAATGTTCAAGATAATGCATCAAGCTCCATTCATTAGTGTAAAGTAACTTGGTTATACAGAAAATATATAGATTCTATTATTAAAAAACAATAGCACATCGATATATCAAAATAACAGTTGTGATGGAATAGCATCAATACTGAATTGTGTCAACATATTTATAATGTACAGTCTATTTTATAAACAGCAACTGTCATCAACCATTAAATTTAGCTAACAGCTTTACATTGGTGCTGAAACCCGGGAAGGAGGAGGGATGCCCGGTGCTGCCATCCACCGAGGGGAGCGCCACTGCCATCCGCAAGGGGACGGAGTAGCCCGACCACCAGGACGTGAGGAATGGCCACTGTCCACGAGGCGAGTGTTTACTGGATTGCCTGGAGCGATGGAGCCACTGCCAAGTGCGTAGGAGTGCCTTTCCTTCTCCCAGAAATGCGGAAGGTTCGAGAGGATGCCGTCCACGAGGGGAAGAGAGAAGCGACTCCCTGATCGCCTGGAGCGGTAGAGCCGCTGCCAGGTGCGGAGGAGTGTCCCACGAGTCGCCAGGAATGCGGAGGGGCATTCTGTCTGCTGGGGTCATAGGTCTGACTCCGGTTCGTCCGGGGATGAGCGGCTGCCGTCTGCCTGAGAGCGTGGAGGAGTGTTCGAAGACCATGCAACGGTGCATCAGAGAACCGGTGAGTGAGGGTTTTTTTTCCTCTCTCTCTCCTCTCTCTCTCTCTCTGTCGCTCTGTGATGGCCTTTGTCCCTCGCCTATTTTGTTTGTTGTTGTTGTTTTTACCCTCCTACCTCCTCCAAGGTTGAGAAAGTCGGGGATGACCCACTGGGAGACGGGGAGCAAGGCACGCCAGAAAGGAGGGGGGGATGTACATCCCCGGCCTGAGGCAACGCCGGAAGGAGTGTAGAGCAGAGGAGGGCAGGGACGGGCTGGAACAATGCACTCCCGGTCGCCAATCAGCCTGATGGGTGCACGCGATGGATAAAGGCGGCCGGTGACGACTGTTTGAGAGCGAGAGAGAGAGAGAATGACATGCAGTTTGTGTGTTTTTCGATCAGTTTATTATTAAAACTATTATTTATATTGTCATGCCAGTTCTCGCTTCCTCCTTTCCATTGAACTGCTTTACACAGGAATTCTGTGGAATGCAGACTGGTGCAGAGGAAAAAAGGACTGACCAGACCAGGAACCATGTAGGTGATCAGAATCGACAGGAACTCTATAAAAGACATACTAGATTAGAGAACAAGACAAACTGACCATGGACAGCAAATACCATGCGATGTATGCAACAGGTGACAAAATAACAGGACACTTGTGTTGAGTTCAGCCACACATGCACCCGATACCGAAGTGACCAAACCGCAGCACAAATTTAAGACCACAATGCATCCATATCAATAACAGACAGACAAGACCGTGCGCTCACACAAAGACAGACATGGGCAGGTAGTGCCAAGGTCCCGTCAGACCAAAATCCAGACTGACAAATTTATGGGAACCATGACAGATGTTTGAAGAAGTATTAAGAGATAATCTGCATTAGTACCTTGAGATTTATTCACTCACTTTTCCCAATATGCATCTTTTAGTTTTTTCCTCTAAACACAATTTTCACACTTGTAGTGCACACAGGTTTTTGCATATGGCCAGTTTGACCACAAACACATGCACACACAAAGATCACACATTTATTCTCTGACATATTTGTATGACGTTTCATCTGCTGCATACTCAAGTGGAAACAGTTGTGGTTTGTACTCTCACCTACTCTCACATTCTTATTCAAAAGAAAACAGTATCAACTCGATATGACGCACATTGCATCAAATTGGTCTGCATGTCTGTCCTCCCAGAAGGAAGCCTCTTCTAAAGATGATGCACAAGAAAGCCCGCAAACTGTTTGCTGAAGACAAGCAGACTAAGGACATATACAGGAACCATGTCCTGTGGTCTGATGAGACCAAGGTAAATTTATTTGGTTCAGATGGTGTCAAGCGTGTGTGGCGGCAACCAGGTGAGGAGTACAAAGACAAGTATGTCTTACGTACAGTAAGCATGGTGGTGGGAGTGTCATGGTCTGGGGCTGCATGAGTGCTGCCGACACTGGGGAGCTACAGTTCATTGAGAGAACCATGAATGCCAACATGTAATGTGGTTAGTACCTTGAGATTTAGAGCATAATCCCCTCCCTTCAGAGACTGGGCCGCAGGGCAGTATTCCAGCATGATAACAACCCCAATCATACCTCCAAGACCACCACTGCCTTGCTAAAGAAGCTGAGGGTGAAGGTGATGGACTGGCCAAGCATGTCTCCAGACCTAAACCCTATTGAGCATCTGTGGGGCATCCTCAAATGGAAGGAGGAGGAGCACAAGGTCTATAACATCCACCAGCTCTGTGATGTCATCATGGAGGAGTGGAAGAGGACTCCAGTGACAACCTGTGAAGCTCTGGTGAACTCCATGCCCAAGAGGGTTAAAGCAATATTGACACTTTGGGCCCATTTTGGACATTTTCACCTAGGAGTGTACTCACTTTTGTTGCCAGCGGTTTAGATATTAATGGCTGTGTGTTGAGTTATTTTGAGGGGACAGCAAATTTACACTGTTATACAAGCTGTACACTCACTACTTAACACTGAAGAAATTACACTTTGCTACAATGTAGTCACATGAAAAGATATAATCAAATATTTACAAAAATGTGAGGGGTGTACTCACTTTTGTGAGATACTGTATATGGAAATGTCTAGAAATTTGCAATGCAATGTCATGTCTTCTAGTTGCCAATTTGTGTTCACTAATACGCATTTTCAATGGTCTTGATGTCTTCCCAATATACACTAAAGGACATGGACATTTATGTGTTTTGAAAACATGTGTTGTGGAACACATGTTTTGTGATTCATTTTGTGATAAGTTGTGATCAATGAATTTATATCATATTTTTTCCATTGAATTGATTAGTTCTTATTATAGAGGTCCACACTGCACAATTTCTGCAAGGAAAACAGCCCTTTATGAATGCATATGTTTTGTTTTTTTTTTTTTTTTTTTTTTTATTAGCCAAATTTTGTGATTTCTTGTACATAAATAAAGGATGGTGCTTAAAAATCTCCAGTAAAGTATAAAAGAATAAACCAATATTTCAGAATAATTTGTATTATTATTTTTATATACTGTACATTTTTTTAGATGAGTTATCATACCTTTGTACACAATTGACATTATTTATCATTTAGATTTTTTTTTAAGTGCTATTTTTTTATAATTGTATTATCTTCCCTGAGGTCCAATAATAATGTTATAAAGTGTTTTTGCACCAAAATGTCACAATTTTGAAATATAAAATAATTTTCCACCCTGTTTTTGGCTCTCTGTTGGAAAAACTCTGGCATAAGCACCTCCTTAAAACTTCAAAGTAAACCTACTGTTGTGTTTGGCTAACATCGTGCACCCTGTCAAAATCAACCATATTTGAAACTCAATCATAAAAGAATTAACAAGCTCCACAACATTATAAAACTACATTTAAGGGTTTACACAAAATGCACATCCAACACATTGCATCTGGATATATTAAACTGTTCATCTCAAGAACAACTGTTAACACTCAGCACCATAATCTCTCAAAGAGTCATGACATTTGAAATATTCATGAATGAAACCGTGTACTTGAGTTTTTTATCAGGTCCAAGTGTTTTTAACTAACACATTCTTCAATAACAGTTCCTTTGCAAAGATTGAATCATATGATGACTGGTTCACAAGCAATCTACGCTGACATGAGCTGAATAAAACTCACACATCATAGTCCAAAGCATGGTGAAATGATGCACACAAATACTGTAGGTGCACTGAGGTGCACATCGCTGGAAACACATCAAAATGGTCAATCTAGTCTATATTTATAAACACCAACAACTAAAAATAGCACATATTGGCGAAAAAACTCATCCATGACTCATTTGTGCTCAAAACAACAGAATGAAAGGAATTGCTTCTCCCTTTTAAAGTTGTAACTTGACACTACACCTTTTACAAGTGGTGAGATAGATGGCAGTGGTCAAAGTGTCTGTGTAGTTCATATTTACATACAAAATCATTCAAAATAGTCCAGATGTGTCCCTCTGCAGTGTTATACATGTCAGGAAAATTTAAGGCCAATTGTGTGATCCACTTATTTAAATTTAGCATACTGACAGTTTGTAATTTTATATTTTCTTTATCTGGTATAACAAATTACATCAGTAGGCCCATTTGGCATAGTCAGTTCAGTGGTTTAGGCTATGATCTTTTGGTTCTGACCTCAGAATAAGTACTAAAGTCTGAACCCTGTAGTCTCTTTTTCTTGAGCTGCATTTGTCGTTTGGAAGGCATGTCCAATGAAGCATAACACACTTCATCTTCACCCTGGGAAAAAAATATATATATATATTTTTGCTATTTATTTACTTAAGATACATATCTCAACAAAACTGATTATTACATTCCACTGATGTCATTGTTATTGCAATAAAGAGACATGATAAATGTCTGTTGGATTGGGGCATATTTTACCAGAGTATATTCAGGATGTGATCAAGTAATGCAATACCTCATCATGTTTGTTGAAAGTCTGTGTTTCTGCTTTCTCCTCTGAAAAAGCTCTAGAATCAGGGCCTAAATATAATTAAAATAAGAACAAGACCATTTAAACATGGTTCACAACTAAGGAAGATGAGTTTTATTTCCAGTTGTTCACAAACTTCTAAACTATCAGCCATTTAATGGGTTTCATATCACTGCATGTAACATTATTACACTGTTGTTTTTGTGAAATTATAATTTTGCAAATTACTATTTTGAATGTTATATGATGTTTTTTGGTGTGGCAAATGAATAATGAGTACCTGTATTTTTTTTCTGACAGAGGCAGTATGCACAGATGGAGCAGAGGAAAACACACACAGGACACACACTGAACAGCAGCTGCCAGCAGAGTAAACAGCCTGATACGGGAGAGGGGGCGATTGTGGTGGAGGGTTCAACACAAGGAGACGCTGGCTCTAAGTAGAACAGATTTCCAAAGTCATGTTGCAATCTGCCAGTTTCCCTCTTTTCGTTTTATGTAAACATTTTATTTGAATAAAATTTAAAGCCATTAATAAAAATTATATAAATTAATTAATTATATAAATAATTAAATACAAATATAACAATATTAATAACAAATTCCACTATAAAAAATAGTGGAGACCGTGGCTAGTTGAAAGCTTGAAAATTTTTGCATAGCAACATAACTTAACGTCTTTGCTACTAAAAAAAATCTATTGAACATTCCCTTTGTTGTTGCCAAGGAAAAAAAGAATACAGTTCAGAACACATATTGACCCCATCACAATCGTATGAAAACAAAATCTATATGTCTCTCTTTAAATCTACACCTGCATCAAACAGCCTATTGTTTGCCTCTTTTGAGCAGAAATGGAAATAAAATTAGGCATAACATTATTCGGGAAATGTTAATATACAATGTTTCTGGCCAAAAAATATTGTTTCTTTAATATTTTTTCTTTAAATATTGTTTAAATTAATTGTATACATTTCTACTCTTTACAGCATGTGACTTTCATAATACATATTTTTGTCCTAGGAACACATTTAAACCTTTTAGTAAAAATCTACCTTCATAATATCATAATAAATCAAAGTGTTTTAAACATGTTTGCTTGTTTACTCAAGAGCTGTAACAAAAATATGATGATGGTGAAAATGTACTTTGGAGGATGATTGAAACCACATAAAAACCTCTAAAGTAACACTTTACAATAAGGTTCCATTTATTTACATTAGTTAATGCATTAGACATCATGAACAATAAACCATAGATTTTTTACAGCATGTATTCATCTTTGTTAATGTTAGTTAATAAAAAATAACTTAATGTTTGTTCATAGTGCATTAACTAATGTTAAACTTTTGATTTATAAAATACATTATATATGCTGAAATTAACACTGACTAGTATTAGTAAATGCTGTAAAAGTATTGTTCTATGTTTGTTCATGTTATCTAATGTGTTCACTAATGCTAACACATGGAACCTTATTGTAAAGTGTCACTGACAAAACAATTGCACGATTGGACTTTATACTCCAAATATTATTGTACACAGATTTAGCCTTTATGACAACTTCCCATTGTGACAACTAGCCCTGGTCTCTCATATATATATATATATATATATATATATATATATATATATATATATATAGTATTTGTAGGAGTTTGCATGTTCTCCCCGTGTCTGCGTGGGTTCTCTCCGGGTGCTCCGGCTTCCTCCCACCATCCAAAGACATGCAGGCTAGGTTAATTGGTGTCTCCAAAAATTGCCCTAGGTGTGAATGTGAGTGTGAATGGTGGTTTGTCTATGTGTGGCCCTGCGATGGACTGGCGACCTGTCCAGGGTGTACCCCGCCTTTCGCCCAAAGTTAGCTGGGATAGGCTCCAGCCCCCCGCGACCCTGTACAGGATAAGCGGTTGTCGATGGATGGATGGATGGATAGTATTTGTATATATACACACATACACACACACACACACATTTAATTATAATAATGGCAAAAATAATAATAATTATGATTATGTAATTATTATTAATGTTGTTGATATTATTATTTAAATACCAAAAATATTTTTCCACGCATTATTTGAAAAAGGATTTTCTATAGGAAGTGCCATCATTAAACATGTAAATGTAATATAATTTAAGAATTGACAAATGTCAATTTGCCTTTGATATAAATTTTGCCATGTCTGCAGGATTTTGTGATAGTATGTGTGAACGTCTTTTTCTTTTTTGTATTTAATTTTTTCCTAAAAGGGTTTTAAGTGAAAGCTCTCCAGAATTTACCAACATAAAAAAGCTACATGAACAAAAGTAAAAATAATTTCTCACCTAAGAGAGAGAGACGAGATGATCTGTTTCCATACTGGTAAATTGTTTTGGATGTTATGATGCCAAGTTCATCTTTTTCTATTTTTGTTTCTACTTTAGCACAGTGGTACAGTCCCTCATCTGAGATTCTGATGTTCGTAATATGTAGATCATTGGAGTTACTGGAGCCGTTGGGTACAAAACTATAACGTGGAAAGATCCCCTGGATCGCGCCTCTAGTATCTATAAATAGAGATGGCTGATTTTCATGTGAGCATTTTCTGATCCAAGTAATACTTGAACCAGTTTGTATGACACAATCACAGAAGAGAGTGATGTTGTCTCCTGGTTTAACTTTGATGTCCACTTCTATCCCAAAGACTCTCTGGTGTTCACAAAATAAAATGCCTGCAACAGCATAAACAGTACTAGTTAAAACAGTCAAAAGAGGATTATGTTGTTTTAATAATTTGAATACACATGTACAGCAGCAAAACATGTGAAAATTCAAATACAAATGGACTTACACGCAAGTGTGAATACGATGACTCTTTCTTTCTCCATCTCAGTGACCTATTGTCAGTATCTGATATGTTGAGGGTCTTCAACACGAATATCAACTCTCATGTGAGGTTGGAGGTATTTCTGCTAAAGGTTTTTTTTTTTTTTTTTTTTTTTTTTTTTTTGCTTGCAGTGACTGAGTGAGTGAGGGTAGCATCGCTCTGGTCACTTGTCCCATTGATATTTGAATTATTACACATTTCTTAGCTGATTATTTAGCAGTCTACACAGTTTTCAATCTGATAAAGCAATGATATTTATAATAGGAGGACCCAATGTTTTACTGTCCCCTGCGTATTACAGATCAAAACAAGATAAGTGACGTGAACCTTTTGAGGTTTTTAATGCAATTGTGTGAGACTTTATGAAACATTTAGAATATGAAAATATAAGAATGCAGAAAGGTATGTGTGAGGGTTAGGTTTAGGCATAAAGTGGTAGGGGAAAGAAAAGTTCCCCGTCTGTCGCTCACTTCGATGTCGTGTCGAAGAAGCGACACTAGGGGTCCACTTAAAATCATGCCATGCGTTGAGCCGTGTACGTGTACTGCTGACACAGGAGCGGGCATGTATTTCACGTGCACAAGCGACCAACTGTGTTTCAGACTGCACGTACCCTTCCCAATGCCCCCAAAAAGTCATCAGAACCCTTTTGGTTACCCTAGAGGGGAACAAGGCGACGCTTGCCAACTAGGGATCAGGCCAAGCCTCCATCAGGGAACCGAGGTTACATAGGTAACTGAGATGATAATTAATGCAAAATACAAATAATAGAAATAAATGGAAAGTCCCTGCCATGATTGAAAAAAGTGTGTGTTTGCGGGCTTGTGAGCTTGCATGCTAGAGATCTGTAAAATATAAAAAAAAAATTGTGTTTCTAACCACAAATAATTCCATTCCATCTGTGCACGCTTAGCAAGCACTAACAAAAACATGCTGCTGCACAAATATAACCACAAGATTGTGGTTTCCTTTTTCAGCATATCAAAATTGCCTCTTAGAATTGAGAGAAATATAGTCTTACTCTGCTTGCAAGACTACACTCTGGACCACAAGTGTGAGTGAGTAGTAAATATAATATACATTGTGTCAAAATGACTGATAAGCGATGATTGATGACTTAATTGATAACCTTTGACCTTTCCCCCCACCCCACCCACCCCGCCCCTCCCCATTCCCACACCACCCCTTATACTTTGTGCCAAAAAAGATTGATGGTCTATGATTGATGACATGTTTGGTGCCCCCTCTTTGACCTCCCTCCCCTCCCCTCCCCACCCCTCCCCACCCCAGCCCACCCCGCCTCACCCCTCCGGCAGTTGTACAGGCTGTGGTATGAATTGGTTGGTCAGCTGTTTTGATGCCCCCCTGCGCTGTAGCCGATCCCATCTGTGTATTTAAAAGAGTAGACAAATTATTAATCTTTAATGATGTACAATGTTAATGGAAACTGAGATGATAAAAATATTGTTATAAGAATTGTGTTTCCTCATCTGTTCAATTAAATAATTGATGTAATCATTGAGATGTTTTTCAAAAACATGATAAGTAATGCGGGTGGTGTTATTGTATTTATTGTTATTATTGTAGGGGGTAAAAAGTGGTCTCTGGTAAAAAATGTCTCTTTTAATGTTTGCAATGCTTGGTGGTAAATCACAGTGTGGCGGTACTTTTACAGAGGTTAAAATGTGTTTCTAAAACATTGGATATTAGTTGAATCAAAACTCATTCAGACACAAAGTGATGAAAATGTGTATCTAAAACAGTGGATACTGCCATTACTCTGTTACGCGTTCGCCCCTGGTTAGTTGGGATATGCGAAAACAATTGCATTTCACTGACTCTGTAAGCGTACACGGTACAATGACAATAAAGCTGATATAATAAAAAACTTTTATATAAACATGTTTAACAGTTAATTTCAACAAACACCATTTCATTGAAATAGTAAAATGCCTCTTTAAAGAAAGAATCTTACATCTCTCGCTCAAAGTCCTTTCACGAGCTCATCCAAATGAAAATGAAGAAACAGACAAGAGCCCAGCCGCTGGGTGCTGTGTAAGAAATCATTCACAGGAGTTAACAAGTGTGTGTGTGTGTGTGTGTGTGTGTGTGTGTGTGTGTGTGTGTGTGTGTGTGACAAGAGCCCCAGCCGCTGGGTGCTGTGTAAGAATTCATTCACAAGAGTTAACAAGTGTGTGTGCATGTGTGTGTGTGTGTGTGTGTGTAAACAGAGTGTCTTGAGGGGATCATTTTTTATTTATTATCCTGTATGCATTGGATCGTCACGGTGGGTGGTCAATGGGGAGCATTGACCATTCTATCATCTCACAGGTGTAAGTTAATGATCTCCCTGAATGCATAGGCGTAAGAGACAAAGCATCATTGTTTTCGGACAATGGTTGTATATTCAACCAAGTGTGTGAAAGGTGTAAGATAAAACTCTTAAAGTTATTTCACATCAGCAATTCTTCATGCTCATTCGTCAACTAAAAATAAATAAAAAGAGAGACTGTCACGAATATTTACGATCAGATAAAACTGTTAAGGTATTTCGCATCAGCATTTCTCATGCTCATTCGTCAACTAAAAATAAATAAAAAGAGAGAGTGTCACGAATATTTACGATCTAGACAATCAGGCGCGGATCAATATGTAACCTATGTGAAACCCCCCCAGAGTAGCGCCGCCCATTTAAACAGATTTTTCGGGTGTTTGTGGCCATGTAAGATAAGCCATTCTGGTATTGTGTACGAAGCGAGAGCATCTGTGTAACACGTTGCATTATTCTTTAAAATGGCTTTTATTTCCAGAAGTATGTGGTGCATGTACGATGATTTTAAATATGTGTACTTTACAGGTAAACGTACATTTTGGTAAATTGATGTTTAAACATTTTTCTACGTAATTCAGGACCAATAGATGAACATGAAAATTTGAACACCAGCGATCAACTGTGTAAGTTACGTAAAGATTTTTAATGTAATTATTTATATATATTAGACGTGTTTAAATATTATGTGACTATATTCTTTTATTTTCAGTGACTGAACCATTAATTAATAATCCAACGAGGGAGTGCAATTCAGGAATCCGATCGGCGCTGCAAGGTATACACAATATTTGAGAGCTAGCTTGATCATGCAATATTGATTATAAATAAAAAAAAAAATGTATTTTCTGGTTGCAGATATTTCAAACTTTGACGTGGCCACGCTTGTCACACAACCCGGATTCACCACGCCTAAACTGTCGCTCCGTTCACCATACAGCAAGAATAATATTCCGGGGAATCAACGTAAACCCCGCTTACATATTGTATCTCCAGCTGGAAATGGTACAAGAGGGGATTTTGGTGAAAAACAGACTTCGGTGTTAAACGAGTCAGTTGGTGAGTAGGATTTCACGCTAACATTATTTTAAATAAATAAATGACAAACCCTCGCTAACACACATATTCTGTACACATTTTTATTTTTATATAGATCTGTACACTACCAGTTTGCAGACTGAGGAGGACCCCGCATTGATATTCGATGATACATTTTTCATGAGAAGCTGGGAGGCCGGTAGTTTCAGCAACGAATTTGTTCCAGACAACACCGATAATGCCGTCTCATCTCCCGTGATACCGGTAGTGCCAGATGAATCCTTGTTGGTAAACGATACAGCGGATGTGCTTTCGGCGATTAACACAGTCTTGGATGGTACGGACGGCGATACGACCCATCAGGAGATTGTGGAAGAGTCGGTGGTGAATGCTGGTGAATCTCTACCCTCAAATCAGCAGAACTTTCATCATGATTTGTTGATTGAACTGTGTGAACGGATTCGAAGGAGTGATGAGAGATTGGATATCATTTCAGATAAAGTGAATATCATTTCAGATAATGTCAAACGCCTCTGTGACTGTTTCCATATGGTTATGACGAACTCAGAAGAGCAAGGAACTCTTACAAGGATTACGCTTGATTGTGTCGGGGCAAATCGTGAGATATTATAATGTGATCGTGTTCTTCAGAATTCCTACAGAGAAAACCAACTAATGGTAACTGCATTATCCAATATTAATAACACTGTCAATGCTGGTAGATGATAACTGATTTATGTTAAAATGTGTTGTTTTGGGTTATCTAGTTGATTTGTGATTGTTTTTCATAAAGTGTTTTGTGTGGTTGGTGTATAATCAGTGGAGAATAAATCTAAATTGAAAAAGATTTTCAAATATGGCAAGTGGAAAAAAAAGATTACGTTCAAACGATGATTTGCAAGATTGTCAACCAGACTTTGAACAAAACCCTTCTGCAAGAACTAGATATGACCATTTGTCAAATATTGAACGGTTACAAAACATTATTGATGATCAGATGGAGTTTTTAGGACCTACCTATTTGGATTTAAATGGTAGATTAGAGGCTATTATTCAAACACAGAGAGAGCATATAATTGCTTCTAATAACAACAAAGACTGTGAAAGGTTAAATATTTCGTTAGAGCCATCATCACACAGATCCACAAGGGGCGAGCTAAACGATACAGAGACGCAAACATCAGAACCGCCATACTCTAATTTATGCAAAATATTAGAAGACATGATTAAAAATCATGAAGAAACGGTCTCAACCCCTAGTCTGTGTGAAAGATTAGAAGCGCTGATAAAAATGCAAGAGGCTGGTAGGTAACGGGGTTGATAATGAGGCTGCTAATAATGAGGATGATTTGTTTGTCGATGCAGTACAGATTGGTGGTGTAAGCAATATTTCATCAGGCACGAATGACCCCCATGTGAGTTTAAGTCAGAACGATATTGATGAATTGGCTAGAAACGGTGGAGTTTTAAACGAATTCACGATTGTGCCAAGACCGCGTTTCAATGGTATAGAGATACACAGAACTCTAAATTTAAGGGAAATAACATCTACAGACCTTGCTGCATACAGTACATCTGTGCATAATGCATTGTCTGAGATTGTGTCATTCTCCAGACAGATGGCAAATGAATCTGGTATTATTAATATATCTCTTAGAGGTCCCAGTCTGAAATCTGATGTAATTTGTGTATTATCACCTAGTAATGGCTACGATGAAAACATTTTTGTTGAACAATTTGAAAAAATCATGCAGAGCAATACGAAAGTGATGGCTGACGACAGTTTGCAGTTACATGCGTCCATAGCCAGAAGCAAGAACGGTGGCGCTCGTCGAAAGCTGGTTGATATAGCACATGACGAAGTAGTTAGAAGAAAACGAATGCATTTATTTGCCCCCGTCAATACAACAAACAATCTGTGCTTTTCAATATGCCTCGCATATTTTCTCGACCCACAGATTTCGCATGACAACTTAGAAAGGAGGGGTAAAACAATTCAAATTGCTGGCGGTTTCACACCTCAGCATAAAATAGGTCTAGGAGACATTGCGAAATTTGAACAAGCATTAGACATAAAAATTGTTGTCTTTCACAGGTCAAGCGCTGGAAAGTTAGAAAAATATTTAACTTCTGATGAACCACACCGCAAAACAGCATATCTTTACATTCATGATGGCCATTATTACATGATAAAGAATTTGAAAGCATTTATAGGGTCTGCATATGTATGCAACTTCTGTTACACGGAGTATGCAAGCAGACAGAATCATGATTGCAAATATGTGTGTTCTGTTTGCAATGATAGCGAATGCTACAAGCATCCTAAAAACACAATACACTGTCAAGACTGCCTACGCTATTGCAGATCTAGCTACTGTTTCAATGCCCATAAAATAGTAACTCCTACGAGTGATGATTGTCAAAACAGCTGACCAACCAATTCATACCACAGCCTGTACAACTGCCGGAGGGGTGAGGCGGGGTGGGCTGGGGTGGGGAGGGGTGGGGAGGGGAGGGGAGGGAGGTCAAAGGGGGGGCACCAAACATGTCATCAATCATAGACTATCAATCTTTTTTGGCACAAAGTATAAGGGGTGGTGTGGGAATGGGGAGGGGCGGGGTGGGTGGGGTGGGGGGAAAGGTCAAAGGTTATCAATTAAGTCATCAATCATCGCTTATCAGTCATTTTGACACAATGTATATTATATTTACTACTTGAGTGAATAATAAAAAAGGACAGAAAAAGAGTTTCAGCACCACAGACAGTGAACAGCTGTCAGCAATATCAACAACTAAATGTGTTTCCAATATTCTGTTTTCTGTATCTGAAGTTAATTGCATTGTGCAAGGACGCAGCCAGTCATGTGGCCAGGAGACTGAACTTGCATGTTTTAGTTAGCAATCATTTCCATCCTTACTTTGAATTCAGGATGGATCAAACTAGTTGCAATACAAAAGTAGCAATACGAATAAATAAATACATTAAATAAATAGATCGCAGTAGAATCATTTTTGAAACTATCACTGTGTAAGGCCAACAGATAAAGTAGACACACACACACATTTACACCTATTCATGAGAACACAGTAACAGAGACCACTGGAAACATTTGTGGTTGGGACTTACACAAATAAAACAAAGAGAAGGTCAGTCTATACTAGCATGATTATCTGTAAATAGCATTGAATTCAAACTAACATGAAAACCACTTCTTACATCCTGTGGCACTTTAAGGTCACTGTTGTACATAGTAGCCAAATACAAAAAAAACTGCTAAGCAACTTTTGCACTTACACATCCTGCTGTGCAACACCTCTGAAAGAAGCAATGCAATTTACACAGGAAACCAACAACATAATGTCGCCCATTTCACTTGGTCTGCACACTGATTGCATTGTTTACATTGTTTCTATCAGGAAGACTCGCGGACTTGAGTGACATTTAAGATGACATTTATTTGATGAATATAAAACAGAAAAGTAATGTCTCTCTTTGGCGTAGGCCCTGTCTGGTGGTCCGAAGAAGTTGAACTGTCTCAGAACTGTCATATCCTGCCGGAGATAGCAGGCAGGGGCGAGGAGCCTACCTGCGTGCCGGACGGGACTCAACTGGTGGTGGTGGGGTGGTGGAGTTTGCCATGTTAGCACACTGAAACAGCAATGTGATAGATTGTGAGCAGTCTTGTAAAGCAATGGCTTACATGTGAATGGCTGTGAATTACCCAGCTAATGGTGCGATGTTGTACAGCTGCTAGTCTTCCCGCTAGAACTACACTGCGTTACATTTGTGTGAGGTGAGCAAACACTAAAGTTTGCATCAGTCTTGTATGTGTTTTATGGCCTGCGATGTTTAAGCTCTTTGTATGTATGTTGTTTTCCTTCCTAAAAGCAAACTTAAGGCAACTCAGATAGAGTAACAAAACAATTTTTTATCTGTTACTTTACATAAATGCAAATCAGCAGTCAGAGCTGTTTACTGTCCATGGTGCAAAATTAATCATCTCCTCATGCTCACTTTAGCGTGTATACTGATGTATATTCACATCTTTAACATAAAGGAAGTTGTCAGAATTACAATTACAGTCAAAGCCATTAACATACACATACTCAAATCTATTCATCACATGGCGGGGGGAAAAATCATTGAGCACTTTCGACATTGGTTTTTATCATTCTTTTTCAACTACTATCTACTCAATGTTTTGTTTAGATTTGTGCTCGTGAAATAGAAAAAAATCCCATAAACAGGTGCATACACATTTTCCTGTCTAGTGGAAAACATGTATGGTATTTGAATTTGAACATCCAAATGCTGTTTATAAATAAATATTAATATAATCTACCTATAAAACCACACACTACATAGGCAAACACCTTTATGTCTGCTATAGAGTTTGATCTCTCTATACCAGACATGGGCAATTTACAGCCCCAGACTGGATCCGGCCCTCAACGTGGTTTGATCCGGCCCTCAACGTGGTTTGAGTACACAGGAAAGTACACTGTTATATATGTTTCATGCTGAAGAGGTATGTTTTTTTACATAATGTTTTCTCCCGTAAATGTAAATGAGTGTTAATACCAACACCGTCGTATGTCAAAAGGACTGAAGCCTGTCAATCAAAACATGATCTCATTGATTTCTTTAAAAGAGTCATCTTTTTAATTCCAACCATTACTCCAGGTCGGTGGCTTCCATAAATATTTAGTTTATACGTAGGATTACGCCCAATATAAATTTAATGGTGCAACGCTCAAAGTTTTAGTAGTGCGTAAATAGTGACTTAGGGTGTAAGGATTGGAGAAGGTAAAAATGCATGCATACTGACTTTGTTTTGGAAAATCTGAATCCGTTCTTTATTGACCAGCTGTTTATTTTATTTATGCATAGTTGTAGCTGACGTTCAATTATATTCTGTTTTTCCCTCTGTAGCATATGCATAGGTCGTCATCATATAAACATCATATAAAAAATGTGGGGTCAATAACTTTGAATATACTATTGATTTTGATGCTGAATAAAGTCAATGTAAGAATGCTCCTTTGTGGAACTCCTAGCTCTTGTACATGTGGGTTTGATTGTGATAGTCTTGAACATGAAAACATCTGCTTGTCAACAAGTTGGAGATAAAGATAGGTAGGTTAACTCTGAGTCCAAGTCCATGCCAGTGTGGAAGAAATTTTATATGTTCTTTATGTTGGCATTTGATTATATTTAGAATCTTAGAAATATGATGAATTAAATAAGATTAATGTAGTGTCGATATATGTGCATGTCTTGTTAATTTGACTAAGTTTATGACGGAGACAGAGGGTCTCCACTCAAGGGTAGTAGGATAAAACAATCTAAACAATATGTCAGTTATTGCTAAGACATATCTTCATTTAGCCTCAAGAAACAACCTTGGGGGAGGAACAACTATAAAGAAGGAAGGCTGCCCCAAATCGTGGTCACACTCTGCAGGCACTTTGTATGACTGTATGACTGTTGACCTTTTCTTGCAAGAAAATAAATAACCTTTAAAGACAATTGGTACATGTTTGTCTCTTATTCAGTGATGTAAAATTGTTTGCCACCACAATTTGGCGTTGTCGGCAGGATTCCTTGGATGTGCCTCTTGACCCTGAGAGCGGACGGTGACTGATCATCCTGGACTGAGAAGTTCCAGCTCTACCTCGTAAACTTCAGAGAGAGGGGCCGACCGCTGTCAGGGTCTGAGAGGGATACCACTGGAATCATCAAAAGAACTGAAGTGGCACAAACTGAGACTGTTAAGAGACAAAGTCTAAATAGTTGAAAGTACTTTGGGGGGATTGACTCATGATGGTCAAAAGAAACACTGTGGTGGACTAGTACAGATTACTAGTCCAGACTAGTACAGATTTTTAGTCTGGTGGATTCAGTTAATCCACGGGAGTTGATCCAAGTATTGTGAGCAAGTTTTGAGTGCTCACCTTTTCAATTGAGGTGAAAATTGATCTCTCTAGAGACGTCTAGAGTTATATGTAGGCGCGCCACAGAAAAACCACAGAAAAGAGGGGCCATCATGGGGAAATCTCAGAGTAAAATGTGCAAAAAAGAATCAATATGATAAACCAGTGTTTGTTTTGATGAAAAAAGCACATGGGGAAAAATGTTTGAAGGGTATTAAAGAATTAATAAAATACCATGATTTCCCTGAAGAGGGAACTTTAAGTGTCACTAGGCTGACAGCGGTGCAAGAGTCAGTAGAGGAGGGGCGAGAAAACAAAAGGTTGTTGTGGCTGCGTTCAACATGTGTGTAAAAAGTGCGAGAAAACACTAGATTGTTGGCTCCAGGAAGCTGACAAGAGGGAACGAAAACAAATGCAGAAAGAATTAGCATGTAGGATTGAGAAAGAAACGGGTGAAAGATCTGTATATGTGTCAGCACCACCAGAAGAGACTAACAAAATGAGTGTTTGTGTTTCTCCACATGGAATGGTGACCGGGCCGGCGCCACCGGCATATAACCATCACTATCCCGTAGCGGAGCTGAAAGCCCTGAATCTGAACCCCGACCTCAACTGCTCTCCGCCCAGAAGACCAGCGCAATTGCAAGCACACGCAGTGGCAGCTCCACCCGTCTTCGATGAAGAAGAATCTTCGGAGGACAGTAATGAAGCGATCCCCGAGACCCCTGATCAAGACACTGGAAGGGCCGGTGGACAGCTACGGACAAGATCACAGGTGAAACAAGAAAAGGTCAGCTTTACAGCTCCCATGGTAGAAGTAGCGGGGGGCAGAAGGACCGATGATGGTCTTTAGACCATGGACGGTGGCCGATATGAAAGAAGCCATGGCTCATCTTTCAAACCCTGATGACGCAGGTGACACATTTTCAAATGAACTAATTATTTTTTTTTTTGTCAAGAATTCAGTCCCACTACACAGGAGCTGAAACGGCTGCTGGCCGTGAAACTGGGGGCCACGAACTGGCACAAAGTGAGCGGATCGATTGGACAGGGAAATGTGCGGCGAGTACACAGAGACTGGGCTGATGAAAACAATGCTCTGTACACAACGGCTGTGGAGAATCTAGCAAAGGCAGTGAAGGCGGCGTTTCCAGCACGAGTGGACACAGCAAAGATTAACAGCTGCTGTCAAATGAGAGACGAGTCTGTCCGAGACTATTACACCAGACTTTGAGACATTTCAAAGGCACAGCGGCTTGGAGGAGCCGACAGAAAAGAGGAGCCCAACCAGGCAGGTGGGAATGTCATTTGCAAAGTTGTTTTCTGAATGGACTGAGACCTGAGATAGCGCAAGCTGTGAAAACAAGCTACATTGAATGGCAGAACGGGCGGCTGACCTCCACAATGGCACATGCTGTGCACGCAGAAGAACAGCTGTTGACAAAGAGAGACAAAACCAAGACAAAGGATGAGAGAGAACTTCAGCTGGCAGTCATCAGCGTCTCATCTAATAACAGAGCACCGCAGCAGAAGTGGAAAGGAAACGGAAATCAGAAACAGTGGAGATGTAGGTTGTGTAACACTGACAAGCATGAGTTCAGAAATTGCACAAAGTGTAGACTGTGCAAACAAGAGGGACATTGGGCTACAGACTGTCCGGGAAAAGAGAGGGCGGATTGAAACGAGGCGAATGGAGAGCACAAAGGTGGGGGTCGGAGAGCGGGCGATCAGCGGCCGACTACAAGACAGGGAAGTTAAAATTTTCTAACCACACACACACACACACCACAAAAGCACATACACTGACCTACATACTGCTCTCTGCAATGAAGATAAAGCTTGAGAACCTTTTTGTGTGACTGAGAGAGTTATGTGTAATGATGAGTCTGTTGAATTTTATTGGAATGTACAAAAGTTTAGGGTTTCTACAAATGCCAAGATATCCAATGTTAGTTGATGGTACATTAGTAAATTTTTTTGTGGATTCCGGAGCTGGCCACTCCACAATACGACCATGTGACTTGCCATGTGTCCTAAAGCTGACAGAGACAGTGCATGAGAGCACGTCAGCGTCAGGCCATGTAATTTCTGAAAAATTCACAGTGCCCTTAGCTTGTGAGACAGAGACGTAACACATGCATTTCTGTGTTCACCGTCTTGTCCGGCACCGCTAATGGCTAGAGATCTAATGTGTGAACTAAATTTGATCCTCACTGCTGATTCCGGCGGAATCCGCATTGAGGAAGAACAACAAACATGCTGCTTGAAATGTGAGCCGCAATGGGCATACGAATGGTGTGTCACAGATTTGAATTGGGCAAATATGGTTTTGAAATTGGCAAAAGATCGAACAACGTCATATAACACAGAGAATATGATGGCTGACAAATTACATTGCACGTCACATGTCGTAATGGAACGTGAACCACAATATGAGGAGGGGTGGTTTAACGGGGTAGAAAATGAGACTGTGAAATTTGATAAGATTTTCTGGACAGAAAATGTGTGTGCGCTCTCAGCTTGCCTGAAAAAAACAAAAAACAAATGCAGTTCTATTTGATAGCAGGCAACACTGTTCCACGCTTATCAGTAACCAAGGCCAGCTGTGGGCAGATCTGGGGCCTTTTGTGAATAAATGCATGAGAACAACAGATTGGGCTGACAGTTCAGAAGGGGTCAAACACAGCACAAGTTTAGGAGCATTTATGTCAAAATGTGTTTTTGAGATTGAAGTACAGAGACAGTCTTTCAAAATTGCAGTTTGTGAAACAGGAAATAAAGTTTTTGGGACATGTTATCAGACCAAACAGTAAATCCATCTGTGACAAACGTGTACAGGTCATAAAAGATGTTCCAAAAACAATTACGAAAAAACAATTATTGTCATTTTTAGGAATGTGTGCTTATTGTCGTACATTTATTCCTAATTATGCAATTCTTGAACAGCCTTTACAAGCCCTGATGACAGGGAAAGGGCTGAGGTCATGTGACAAGCTTGTTTGGACAAGCGAAGCCAAGGAGGCGTTTGCTAACATGAAGGTACAAATGGCTCTGGCTCCCACTTTGGGTCTGCCAGATGTAAACAAACTGTTTGTTCAGATGGTTGATGAGAAAAATGGGTTTATTACTTCTGTACTTTTGCAGACTCATGGAGACAGACTGCGACCTGTGGCATATTTTTCAACCAAACTTGATGCAGTAGCAGCAGGTCTGCCACACTGTTTGAGGGCGGTGGCAGCTGCTGAAATGGCAGTACTGACATCCAGGGAATTTGTGGGGTATTCTGATTTGACTCTAATGGTCCCACATGCAGTCTCCATGATTTTGCAAGAGCAGAGAACATCACATTTATCCACAGCCCGATGGCTGAGGTACCACACAATTCAGTTGAACATGCCAAACATAACTGTTAAAAGATGCACAACTTTGAACCCTGCCACACTTCTCCCCACAGAGAAGGATGGAGAGGAGCATCATTGTTGTCTATCAGCGCTTGAATAGGTGTGCACACCACGTCCAGACCTTTTAGACATGCCATTGGACAATTGTGCAAATGTCCTCTTTGTGGATGGATCGGCTTCAAAAGATCCACAAACAGGAAGGAATAAGGTTGGTTACGCGATAACCAATGAATTTGAAGTCGTAACATCTGGCAAATTGCCATCAAATTACTCGGCTCAAGAAGCTGAACTAGTCGCTCTGACAGAAGCATGTAAAATTATGACTGGCCAGTGTGTGACGATTTACACAGATTCGCATTATGCTTTTGGAGTCACACACGATTTTGGTGCTTTATGGAAGCACGGGAAATTTTTGAAGTCAGACGGTTGTCCAATATTTAATGCATCTCTTGTGTCTGAGCTTTTGGAGGCCATTCTGCTACCAGACAAGGTGGCAATTTGTAAGTGCGCAGCGCATTCTAAGGATAACAGTTCTGTATCAACAGGAAACGCCAGAGCAGACGCGGCGGTGAAGGCCGCGGCAGCACAGGAGACAAAAGAAGCGTCATGTGCCATAATATCTAACCCTAATCTTGACATTCCTTCTTGTTTACAGGGCATGCAGACCTTTTCAACAGAGGCTGAAAAACACAAATGGAGGGTGTCTGGCTGCAGCCTTGTAGATAATGTGTGGATGAGTGTGGACGGCATCCCTTGTTTACCCAAACACTTCTTTCAACATTATGCTAAGTTGACTCATGGGTTAGATCATGTGTCAAAGGGAGGGATGGTGTCAATGATGAAAGAATTGTGGTTTACCAAGGGCTTCACAATATGTGCTGAAAATTTTCGCAAAAGATGTGTCATTTGTAGCACACACAATGTAGCAAGGGGAATCAAGACAGACATGGCATCCCAGCCACCCCCAGGGGGACCCTTTGAGTACCTGATGATTGATTTCATAGAGTTAACCCCTTGTGGAAAACAGAAACACTGTCTCGTGATGGTGGACATGTGGTCAAAATGGGTTGAGGCCTTCCCAACCTCGAAACAAGACTCGGCAGCAGTAGCGAAAGCTCTTTTAACCGAGATTGTTCCGAGATGGGGAATTCCAAGGAAAATCAGCTCGGACAACGGGACACACTTTGTCAATGAGGCAATAAGCAGGTGGGTCAGTTTTTGGGAATTGACATGAGAACACACTGCAGTTACCACGCTGCTAGTGGAGGCGCTGTTGAGAGACAGAACCAGACAATTAAGAACAAACTGGCTAAGTGCTGTGAGGAAACTGGGCTCACATGGGTTAAAGCACTCCCAATTGTGTTAATGTACATGAGAATGAGGAAAAGAGTCAAACCAAATTTGAGCCCATTTGAGATACTTTTTGGTAGACCACCGTTCCTGGGAATGGGCGAGGGGAAACAAAGACTGCCGTCAACAGATGTGTGTGAGAATGACATGTTGAATTACTGCAAAGAAATGTCTTCTCTGTTGTCCAATGTTTCTGTGCAGGTGAAGGCTGCTCAGGGAAAAGCAGCTGATACCCAATTGCATGACATCAAGCCAGGAGACTTTGTGGTGATAAAGGATCTGAGGAGAAAGAGCTGGAAAGCAAAGAGGTGGCTGGGTCCGTTCCAGGTGCTGCTGATAACGCATACAGCGGTGAAAGTAGCAGAGAGGGCAACATGGGTCCATGCCAGCCATTGCAGGAAGGTTCCACCTAAAGAGCCAGGAGAAAGATCGGAGGAGACAACGACGACCATTATCCGCACAAGCAAGGATAACCAACGAGAAACCATTCTGAAGTAACCAGTGTGCAAGGACAGGCACGAGTGGAGCTTTGGTACAGAGTTGGGAGAAAAAAAACCCAAAGCAATTTAATGATGACACAACAAGCAGAAGTTAAAGTGAAATGTACTAATTAAGTTGAGATATGTTTTTCTATTCTGAACATCTATATTATTTCTTGTTTATACTGAGGTGACTGCGGGTCTGATTTTATGTCAGGAGTGCAATAACAGTGTTTATTCATTTAGCCCGGCTTCAGATAAAGTCTTTTACTAGCTTGCTAAATTAGAAGGGATTATCCTAATAAAACAGCCTAAGCTTTCTTCTTTTAAAAACCTTATTTCACAAGTTTAAGAGGGTGATCATTTATATGAAAATCAGAGATGAAGAGTATAAGTGTGATGTAGTAACTTAAACTTGCTTTATTATTATTATTTTGTTTATCAATGAATGATAAAAAGAGGGGAATTGTGGAAGAAATTTTATATGTTCTTTATGTTGGCATTTGATTATATTTAGAATCTTAGAAATATGATGAATTAAATAAGATTAATGTAGTGTCGATATATTTGCATGTCTTGTTAATTTGACTAAGTTTATGACGGAGACAGAGGGTCTCCACTCAAGGGTAGTAGGATAAAACAATCTAAACAATATGTCAGTTATGGCTAAGACATATCTTCATTTAGCCTCAAGAAACAACCTTGGGGGAGGAACAACTATAAAGAAGGAAGGCTGCCCCAAATCGTGGTCACACTCTGCAGGCACTTTGTATGACTGTATGACTGTTGACCTTTTCTTGCAAGAAAATAAATAACCTTTAAAGACAATTGGTACATGTTTGTCTCTTATTCAGTGATGTAAAATTGTTTGCCACCACACCAGTCTTTGAGTATTCCATATCTCCAGGTGTTATCATAGGCCTTCTCAAGGTCAAAGAAGACAGCTACAGCAAGTTCTTTTTTTAATTAAGCTGTCACGGACAAACGATTCAAGTCTGATAAGGTGGTCCAATTTGCTTTTGCCTCTTCTAAACCCACACTGGTAATCACTAATCTTATTTCTATATATATCTTATATCTTATTATAATCAGAGATGGCTAGTCAGAGCTATTGGAAGGTAGTTGTTTACATTACAATTATCCTTACCTGGTTTGGGGATGGGAATAATTATTGCTTCTTGCCACGAAGGTGGTATATTCCCTGTTTTCCAAACATTATTAAAAATCTCCAGGAGGAGTAATAGTGTTGTATGTAGTAAGTGCTTCAGAAATTCGTAATTTTGGAGACTGGATACATAAATTTGGATTCTGTCTGGTCCAACTGCGATATTATGGGAATAATATATATTTGATAGCCCTTGTAATTTCCACTATAGTGAAGGGTTGATTATATGGCTCAGTGTTATTCGAGTGGAAATTCAGAAGTTTCTGTTCCTGTTGTATACATATCTTATTGAATTCTGGTTGGCAGTTGTCTAATGAAGAGATCTTTTCAAAATAGTTAGCTAGATATTGGTTATTTCTTGAATCATACACTCACCTAAAGGATTATTAGGAACACCATACTAATAGTGTGTTTGACCCCCTTTCGCCTTCAGAACTGCCTTAATTCTACGTGGCATTGATTCAACAAGGTACTGAAAGCATTCTTTAGAAATGTTGGCCCATATTGATAGGATAGCATCTTGCAGTTGATGGAGATTTGTGGGATGCACATCCAGGGCACGAAGCTCCCGTTCCACCACATCCCAAAGATGCTCTATTGGCTTGAGATCTGGTGACTGTGGGGGCCATTTTAGTACAGTGAACTCATTGTCATGTTCAAGAAACCAATTTGAAATGATTCATGCTTTGTGACATGGTGCATTATCCTGCTGGAAGTAGCCATCAGAGGATAGGTACATGGTGGCCATTAAGGGATGGACATGGTCAGAAACAATGCTCAGGTAGGCCGTGGCATTTAAACTACGCCCAATTGGCACTAAGGGGCCTAAAGTGTGCCAAGAAAACATCCCCCACACCATTACACCACCACCACCAGCCTGCACAGTGGTAACAAGGCATGATGGATCCATGTTCTCATTCTGTTTACGCCAAATTCTGACTCTACCATCTGAATGTCTCAACAGAAATCGAGACTCATCAGACCAGGCAACATTTTTCCAGTCTTCAACTGTCCAATTTGTAGTGGAGATGAGTGGTACCCGGTGGGGTCTTCTGCTGTTGTAGCCCATCCGCCTCAAGGTTGTGCGTGTTGTGGCTTCACAAATGCTTTGCTGCATACCTCGGTTGTAACGAGTGGTTATTTCAGTCAAAGTTGCTCTTCTATCAGCTTGAATCAGTCGGCCCATTCTCCTCTGACCTCTAGCATCAACAAGGCATTTTCGCCCACAGGACTGCTGCATACTGGATGTTTTTCCCTTTTCACACCATTCTTTGTAAACCCTAGAAATGGTTGTGCGTGAAAATCCCAGTAACTGAGCAGATTGTGAAATACTCAGACCGGCCCGTCTGGCACCAACAACCATGCCACGCTCAAAATTGCTTAAATCACCTTTCTTTCCCATTCTGACATTCAGTTTGGAGTTCAGGAGATTGTCTTGACCAGGACCACACCCCTAAATCCATTGAAGCAACTGCCATGTGATTGGTTGATTAGATAATTGCATTAATGAGAAATTGAACAGGTGTTCCTAATAATCCTTTAGGTGAGTGTAGTTATGACACTGCCTTGATGCTTGATGAATTTTAGATTCTTCATCTTTGTTTTTCATCTTTCGAATAAGGTTCCAGATTTTTGTGATGGTGTATTTGCTGTTAGGTAAGATACATATTTTTCCCAACTCTGTCTGTTCTTCTGTTGAATTTTCTCTCTGCTTTTTTCTGAGCTTTTATAGCTTTTTTGCTGTTGTCATCGAACCATGGGTTATGCTTGCAACTTGGTTTTGGTGACATCTTCCTGGGGATAGTATCATTTGCATGAATTTGCATGAATTATGTATATCATAACATTGGGTCTGGAACAGGTCTCAGGTAGCTTTCTTGAGATACCATCTTGGAATAATATGTTGGATATTTGATCTTGTAGATGTAAAGATTAGGGGAAAATTATTACTTCCACATAGATCTTCCCAGGTGCACCATGAGAAATCAAGCAAGAGATCAAGTTTGCATATTGTTAAATACATTTTTGAAAATGTTCCATGTCCTGGGTGCAGGTAAGTGTCTGAGCCATCATTGAGGATACACAGTTCATTGTTACTGATGAAGTCTTCAAGTATTATTCCATTCCTATTTGTGTGATTTCCTCCCCATAATGGGCAGTGATCGTTGGAGTCACCTGCAAGTATGTAGGGGGTTGGGAGTTGATCAGCAAGATTCTTTAGATCTTGAAGTGTAACAGGTGTATCTGGAGGCAAGTAAATGGAACACAATGTGATGGTGCTATGGAGGGTTAAATGTACAGCTACAGCTTGTAGATTAGTATCTATTGTGACTTGACTGTGAATTACGTTGCGATGAACTAAGATGTTTACTCCACATGAAGGACGTTGTATGTTTGGTCCATTTGCATTAAAACTTACTAACCTTTTTAGGGATTTTTGACATTTTGGTGATAAGTGTATTGCTTGGAGCCAAAATGCAAGAGGGTTAAATAACATGGCTAGTCGTTAAAGTTCTGCAAAGTTTGCTTTGACACCTCGACAATTCCATAATACTATTACTTGTCAAGTTGGCCGCACTGGAACTTGGACTCTACCCGTTCTCTTAGGAGAGGGACTCCAACTGCTGGGTTCTAAGTCCTCCACCATATCTATAATCTTTTATTTGGTCAGCTTTCCATGGCCTGTTCTCCTGACTAGTCTTTTGTTGCTATGCTTTTGTGCTTTGTTGTGGCTTCTTTGCTTTTGATATTAGGGAATGTTCCATTGTTCTTCACTAGCTCTAATTTGTGTTTGACTTGTAGAGGTTTGAGTGCTCAGTGCTTTCTTTTTTATGAAGGTAGGTTTTTGTTACTAATTAACTGTGATCTGTCTTTTGTTAGCCAGGTGACATCTGTCTGTCACTCAACTCTGTGTTTGTTTGGTAATGTTACAGATGCAAATGATTTCTCAAACTTAAAATTTGTAATCTTGTCCACCTCTTTGCATGCTTCTGCATAGTTAAATTTTTTTACATTGTACTTTGAAATTATTTTTCTTTAATACATATAGGACATTGTTTTGATGTGGCCAGGTGATCCCCTGAGAAATTTTGGCATTTCAATGGTTTTAAACAGGGTTCTTCATGCCTGTCCTCTCCGCCATTGTAACAGATAGGATTGTTCTTGCATCCAGCAGCGCTATGACCAAACCTCTGGCAACTGAAGCATCTTAGGGTGTTAGGGATGTATATGACAACAGGGACCCTCAAGTACCCTAAACAGATACATTCAGGTAATTGAGGTTTGTTGAATGTCATAATAGATTTTCCAGTATTTATCATTTGGTCTCCTTTTTTATTGTAATCATCTTTACAATTGTAACACCTTGTTGTGCTAGTTCTGAGGCTATTTCAGTCTCATAAATGTCTTGTAGTTCTCTAGTTCTTATTATGCCTTTGCTAGAGTTTAGGTATGGGTGTAAAGATGCCTTCATAGGAACATCAGCCAAAGTATTTGCACGTATTAGATTATCTACATTAACTTTCTTTGAACATTCAACCAGAATCTGGCCTAACTGTTGTTGACATAAAAATGTTTGCATCTTTGACAGTTTCTGCAATACCTGCAATTCCTTTTTTGAATTGCAAAAGTGGAGAGTTTTGTAAATGCCATGTCAGGTGATTGAGATTCTAAAATTATAAATCTCTCTCAGTTTTGATTTTTTTGGAACAAGTACACATCTAGCATCCAAGTCATCATCTGAATTCTGAGTTTGTTTGTTTGCCATATTTATTATGTTTTATTTCATCATTCTTGCTCCCCACCTGCCTCAGAGCCCAACAAGGGGATGCACAGAGCCAAAGAACTCCAGCAGATATGCACCAAGGATACAAGAAAGATATACTCTAAAAGCTCTAAAAGCTCAAATTGTTTGATTGCCCCTATGCCGCCACATTCAGGGAAAAATGTAATTGTGTCTGATTTAAATGCCAGTAACTGCCAAAGGCATGTCATGACTAGCCACTTGATTGGATCGGGCCTCTCCAACCAACCGTCTAAATGAAATTAGAGCCAAAGTATTGTGTTGGATCTGGGGAGTCGCAACTGTCCCTGGGTGCTAGGGATCAATTCTAACCTGGGTCCCCACGGGGAGCGAAGTTATTGGATAAACAAGGAATGATGTGTGTGTGTGTGTGTGTGTGTGTGTGTGTGTGTGTGTGTGTGTGTGTGTGTGTGTGTGTGTGTGTGTGTGTGTGTGTTGGCATGTTTATGTGGTTTAAGACGACAATTTTTTAGGTTACAAACTGGTAATTACAAGGGCATTATGCGATAAATGTGGTTTATCAGGACATTTATAGTGTCCCCATAATTTATATAGCTTAAAAAACATATTAAACAATGTTTTATTGAAAATGTAAAAATTTTGAAGGTTTCCTGTGAGGGTTAGGTTTAGGGGTTGTGTTCGGTTTAGGGGATAGAATCTATAGTTTGTACAGTATAAAAATCATGTCTATGGAAAGTCCTCATAATGATAGGTACACTTGTGTGTGTGTGTGTGTGTGTGTGTGTGTGTGTGTGTGTGTGTGTGTGTGATAGAGGGAGAGAGAGAGAGAGACAGAGTGTGTGCTATGAACTTTTGCCACACCCAAGCAGAGATGCTATCAGCTTTCTCAGTGGAAAAGTAGCCATCCAAGTGAGGGTTTTTCTCCCTATTTTGCTGTAGCCGATGCACAAGAGTCTTTCACTGTAGACACCGCAATGTCCTTCGCCATTTTAAACAGTGTGTCCACTCCAAGTTGTAAGCACCTTCAGTTTGTGTAATTAATCAGTCTGTTGTGTCTCTCAGCTGTGATGAGCCGTAATGCTGAAGTTGTTTGTTTAAAGTTATTTCCTAGCTTTAGTAGTATAGTAGTAATACAAGTAATCACAGAGTGCTGTATGTAAACACTGGCTGACACGGATTCACTTCATGTCACCTAACAGGCTCATATTACACATAAAAATTATCTTTTGCTGCTGGCTAACATATATAATATTAATGTTAAAAAAATACATGTAAAAAAATACAAACAGTAGCTCTTAACACATCTACACTGCTCTTACACTTTAGTTTAGAACGGCATAAACACAAGTGAAGAGATACACACAGTGAAGCATCGGAGTGCTCATGGAATGTCTCTCACCCAATCAGAATCGAGGACCGGAACTAACTGTTGTATATAATCATATATTAAAGGCAACATCTCACAAGTTAATTTGAAACTCGATTTTGGTCTGGGGTGTCACATACAGACTGAAATCTAGCCACTATTCTCCAGCGATTGTGTAATTGAGTCATAATAATGGAAATTGGCTGAAAAATTAGCTCAGCATAAAGTTAAGGTTGTTGGTATAGTAGAGATTATTATATATTGTATTATGTTGCAAAACACAAATTCCCAATTATCCATGTGTCACCAGGACATAAAACATTCAGTGACACTCATACATACACTCTCATAACAAAAAGGCCATAATATGCATATTACGAGTTTTGGTCATACATAAAAAGAGTGTCATTCTATAAATTACATTCCAAGTTAACAGAACTAGTATTTGGTATGCTAAATTTAGATGGGAACTGTTAAAGTGCTCGTCTTCTCACACCAATATATGTAAGGGAATGTAGGGTCTTGAAATATGTGAGCTATGAACTAAATTAAACTGTCCTTATTCTACATTATTATGTAATGAAATGTATAATGGAATTAATCGCATTCGACAACCGTTATAAATTAGATAAATTACAAATAACTAGATTATTTGTTTGAATAAATTTCTCCACCATTAAATCCGTAATACAACGTCTCGTTGTATCCGCTCACAATTTTTACTGTAAGGAATTGGTTTTTGTAAAGAAGTTCAAGGTCACGGGCAAGGAAGAGGCGAGAAACCGGCTTAACATATAAATAATATTTTAATAAAGAACTTAAAACAAACACATAGGACAGCAGACATGTCTGCTGATTAAGCTCTCTCTCTCGATCGCCATCTGCGAGTGGCCTTTATCCCTCTTGACGGCTCAATTAGCCTGATACGGGACCGGGCGTGCGCAATCACGCGCCGGTCCCGCCCTCCACCGTGCCACATTCCTCCCCCGTTCTCTCAGGCTGGGGACCCCCGGCCTGACGTACATCCCCTGGGGGGGGGGGTGCCTCCCGCGCGGTCTGCCGGCGGGTCATCCCCATCAGCCTGGACGAGGGAGGGGGCAAGGTGAGGGAAACAACAATTAAAAATAGGGGGGGGGGGGGGAGGGTTCCTGCACTGGGCAGTACCTCCCCTCCCGCAAACACCATAATTTAAAAAAGAGGGAAAAGGCCAACGCAGAGCGGTATCGAGAGAGAGAGGAGAGAGAGATTAAAGGAAAGAAAGAAAAAAAAACGTACTCACCGGCTCTCTGATACGCCGTAGCTCGTTCCTCAGCCACTTCTCCACCCTCTACAGGACGACAGCCGCGCCTCTCCGGGCAGATCGGAGGCAGTCCTCAGCCCCTGGCGGACGGAACGCCCCACCGCGTTCCCGTGGTGTCGAAGGGGCCTCCCCCCACCCCTGGCAGCGGTTCTCCCGCTCCAGGCGGTCGGCGGCGAGCCCCTCCCCGCACGCGGTCGGCGGTCTCCAACCCCGCCGCGTTCCAGCGGCTACTAGGGGACTCCCCCGCCCCTGGCAGCGGCCCCAACCGCTCCAGGCGGTCGGCCAGGAGCCCCTCCTCCCCTCGCGGTCGGTGGCCGTTCCTCCGCGTCCAGGTGGCTGGGCTCCTCCGTCTCCCGGCAGATGGCCGCGGCTGCTCCATTGAGAAGTGGCGAGAACTCCGCTACGGCGTATCCCTCTTCCTTCCCGGGCTTTCGGCACCAATGTAAAGAAGTTCAAGGTCACGGGCAAGGAAGAGGCGAGAAACCGGCTTAACATATAAATAATATTTTAATAAAGAACTTAAAACAAACACATAGGACAGCAGACATGTCTGCTGATTAAGCTCTCTCTCTCGATCGCCATCTGCGAGTGGCCTTTATCCCTCTTGATGGCTCAATTAGCCTGATACGGGACCGGGCGTGCGCAATCACGCGCCGGTCCAGCCCTCCACCGTGCCACAGTTTTATTGAGGGAATTGATTAATTCTCTTATTGGAGTAATATTATTCTCATGGCTTATTGAAAATAATATCACACGTATTTAGGTAAAGCTTTGAAGCGAACTCTTTTAGAAACTGGGATGAGATTATTTATCAAAATATACCACAGTCAAATCATCTTTGAATACAGACAAACTGTATTGCAATTCTAAACATAAATCTAATCTAACACATATATACATGAGACAGGTTGGTGTAAAGAGTGATAGAATGTGAAGTAAATGATCAATACAGTGAAAATTAACTTTATGGAGTCTATTGACAAAAGCTATATATCCTTATTTGAGTCTACATTGATTTGCTATCGGATTACCCAAAGTATTTAACTAATACACCAGTGTAGAGATGTACTTGCGTGTCTTTGTGTTTCCTTGCGTTCTTTGTGTTGCTCGGTTCTTGGCCGAAAGTTCATTCCGTCTATGTTGACATTGGAAACATTGGAACTGAAATTGGCCGCATCCCCAAAGGTGTCCAGCGCCAATCAGAATTGACTTTTCAGAGTCACATGGTCGACTGGGCTGTCCTTTCCAACAGTTGATTTATGTTTCTTTGTTTCAGAATCTTACAAATCTCCTGCTCAAAAATAGTGAATGTTTTAATCATTAACTTTTATATCTTGCAAATGGTACAAGAGGCATTACATTCGTTGTCATCAGCTTTCTCTATGTAACCAAGCAAACCATTGCATACCAAATTTGACATTCTTTCATGAATATTATACATGTAGGTAACAAAACATGAAAATCCCTGGTTACAAATCATACTGGTTAATTCCTTGGTTATACAACATGGATAAAATATTACACAAATTTCAAAGAGGTACATAAGGCTATAATCATTAATTTGTCAGTTATACAATTTACCACAGTTAAAAGCAATTGTAAGAATTATTTATCAAGGCCAGATATCCTGTGGGTTCATGCGGTCTTATATATTTTATAGGATTGATTCAGCAAAGTACTGTGAGAGATGTTTCTGGATTAAGGATTGACCTTTTTAAGATTCTGTTTGCTGAACAATGATCACAATGTCACATGATCTGATAAGTCTAAGTGTAGCAAATTGGTTTATATCGGAGGACAGAATCTTGTGTGTCCTGAGTCTCTCAGGAGAGTGTTCTGTTTTTTATTGCTTTGACCTTTGAACTTAAGTTTTCAAATCATATGGGATCTAGACAATTCTCTTGGTTAGTTTTATTGGCCAGAAGTTAGACACACTGGCATCCAAGTCTTTTAATTTATGACGTTGTGGAATTCCAGGATTAAGATTGGGTTTTTCCTAGATTCAGATCATGTTGCTGCAATTCTTCTGCATGTATAATACTACAGAACTGAGCACAAAACATATTAAATGGACATTCATTAAAAGTCCTAGATAACTGGGGGCCTGGGTAGCTCAGCGAGAAAAGACGCTGACTACAACCCCTGGAGTCCAGGGTTCGAATCCAGGGTGTGCTGAGTGACTCCTATACATCCAAATTGGCCCAGTTACTAGGGAAGGTTGAGTCACATGCGGTAACCTCCCCGTGGTCATTATAATGTGGTTCTCACTCTTGGTGGGACATGGTTTGTGAGTTGAGTTGTGCATGGATGCCGCAGGGAATAACGTGATAAAATGCATGGATTGACGGTCTCAGATGTGTACTTTTTGGCCTCTGGCAAAAGAATAGCTAGATCTTTGAGTGTGCAAAGATATACCTTCTCAGTTTAAGAAAAAAAAATCCACTATTCAATGGAAAGTAGGTGTAAGTAGGTAGGTGGATACACTTTCTAAGACGATTTTCAAATTAATTAGCTTGTGACGGTATGGAGAAATTTAGTACAGGCCCTTTAACATTTCCACGAACAACTGGTTATCAAATAGATGGAAATGTAGGGTATTAATATAAGATGGGAGAGGGGCGGGTAAAGTGTAAAAATCGAGAGGGCAACTCACATTGCGGAATCGGAATCTCAGACGCTTCCACACACACCAATCTCACGCTGTGTCCAAGCTGAAGTGATTGTTGGAGTGATGGAGGGTTCATGCACCGCACTTCCGACCACCAGCTGCAACGCACTTGAGACACAAAGGCGAGTGTAATGTCTATATTCATCGACTCGCATTGAGTTCGAAATCCTCTAGCCTCAACTTCAAACCCTAGGCTCTCCCAGAGTTTTTCTCCCTGCCATTACTGGTCAGCAGTTTGTTATGCACACTCACACATCGTGCATACGCACTCATTCATGCTCACACATTTCCTCACACTAATTTTTGGTGAGGAGAGAAAACGAATTCCAAGGTAGTAAACTGATTAACGCAAAAGGCAGGCTTTCTCAACATGTACATGTCTTTATGTATTTCTTTTTGTTGTGGTTTTTCTTGTTATATAATGGCAAAATGTTGAAAGATTGAAATTGTTATTTTGTAAGTTAATTGTCTGAAACAATATAGTTGGAGAAACTGAACCTTTTTGTTGTGAATTTATTGAACAATTACCTTTACATAAAATAAAGTGCAGTTTTGGGTGAATTAAAATAAGGGGGAAAAGAACAAAACAATTTATTAGTTTTATTATTAATTTGGAGTTCTTTGCCCTAAATATGGGGATATCCGGTGGCCTTTTGAGCTATTCTGGGATAATTATTTTTGACAGGCTTGGACCTGTCTGGTGCCCAAATTATTTTATTCTGTTGTTTAATGAATTTACTTATTGTTTTAAAAGGAGCCACTACCACGTCATTGACCATTTGACTGTCCACCACATCCATTGGTGTCACAGGTTCAAGCCTTGAGTTCAGAGACGTTCATTTATAAAGAAAAGGTATATAATTTACTAAAACTTGATCTAAGCTTCAGTTATCTTCATCACACTGCAAAGGACATTTTGTAGATGAAGGACAAATTACCTGCAAGATGAAGATTTTGGGTTTTCCTACAAGGCTATGGCAATTATCCCCCTTGATCAGACCAGTGATCTCTTGAATATTAATTCTCACATCATAGGCATAGATGTGGCCATTTTCCCCATAACTTAAAAAGATGCAGACATAACAGTCTGCATCCACATGATTATTTATACTTCCTTTTCTTTAAAATGAGCCTCAGAAATTAAGGTTACAGTATGGCACTTACAATGGAAGTGAATGGGAAAAAAATGGGTAAAAAAAAATCTTATGGCAAGTTTTCTTTCTTTCTTTCTTTTTTTTTTTTTTTGTAAAAACAGTTCAATCTTTTAGAAAATGTTCTTAATTTCCCAGTTTTCCTCTTCTATTAAAAGTGTTATTCTGAAATCAAAATGTGTCAAGAAAATAAACCAAACTGCACCTTCCAACTCAACCACAGCTCTTTCCGCTCGGCTTGTTTTGTTGCATTTTTACAGTGTTTTTTTTTAAGTTTGGCTTCCATACAGCTCATAACTGAATAAAACTGTTTGTGTGATGATGAGGAAGGTTGACCGCAAGAGGTTGTTTGGTATGCAAATGCAAATGACTTAAATAGACCCTATTATGCTTTTTGGGATTGTACCTTACTTTAGTGTGTAATTTAGCTATTTGTGCATGTAAAATGTCTGCAAAGTTACAAATCACAAAGTCCACGCAAAAGGGATTTACTCTTTCCCACAGAAAACACTGCTCCTTAACCGCCTGATTTGCAGTCCAGCCATTACTTCCATGACATAGCTATGTCACTATGTAACACATTTGCATAATGCTCACCTAAGGGCTGCTTTAAGCTGAAACTTGGTTATAGTAAAGGCTGTTACATTTCCGGTACTCTCTCTAAGCTGCTGATCACAACAGACTGGGCCAGCTGTTCAATCAGAGCAGACAACTTTTCAGAAAGGGGGGCTTTAAAGAGACAGGAGCAAAAAAATTGTTCTGGTGCCATGCAACAATTCACACATATGCTGTAATTCTTTTTTCCCACTTTGAAGCTTGTGAGATCAATTAATATTCATGTTATCTAAATAAAGAGATCACTTGTTAAAGAAACTTCAGAATCAAAATTTTTATGTGAGGATTGATATTCTTGATACCACATTAGTATCGGCAGTATTGATACTTTAGTATCGATCCGCCTATCCCTAGAGTTGAGCTGTGTTCAGGCCTGCACTGCAAAAGTACATATCACACACAGAGAATTAATGTAAGCCCACATTAAATTTGTCAGTGTTATCACTGGTGTTGATTTGTAATAGATATCCAACATGACCAAAAAAGCTAACTTGGTGAGCTTTACTGTTGTAAGACTGGCTCCAAATTGTCTGCATCACCTCCAGGAAAGGCAAAGAACTCTGCAAGAACCAACGTCATAAAACTCTCACACAGATGAACATCTGTGAACATCTCCACCCAAGATAACACTCCCTACTTGCTAAGGACTATAAAAAGCAAATCCCACATTTGACCTCTATCTCACCTAAGGGCAATTTAGAACGACTCATCCTTTTCTGTAATATAAGAGGTTTTCTGTTCATACATGTTTGATATCATTCAAGAGGTCTCAGTGCGACTGGTAAAGTGGTCTTATTCCCTTTCAGAAAAAACAATTCTCCATTAAGATTTTAGAACTTAGCAAAATTCTGCACTCTATTAGAGACATGTCCCTCCCAAATCTCCCACAGGGGCCACATGCTGTATGCAGATTAGGAGACACACTCGCACTTTCAATAAGCAAGAGTCCAAATAAATAACTGATTACATGTGTAGGAAGAATGTATTGTGATGCTGTATATGCAGACTTAAAAAATCATTTTAAACAGATGATACCCATTAATTGTGCATTCCATTTGTCTCGGAAGTCAGAGCTCCGAGTTATTTTCCAAGTTCCAAGACCGGAACTGACAAATGGAACGCCCCCCAATTTCGGAATTCCTACTTGGAAACTTGGATTAACTCAAAGGACCCCGAGTTCAGAAAGCAAGATGGCTACTAAGAGCATCAAACGCTAGTTTGATTAAAACGTGGTTAACATGTTTTGATACCATCAAATATGCGGAAAACATTAACATACCTTTTCCACATTCTATCATCTTCCTCAAGGTCTCTTAGATGAAGGGCATACTTATTTTGTAGCTATCTGTACTCCGAAAGAGCTATTGCAACAGTTTCTTTCCTGGAGGCATCCAATTTCTTCCGACTTGTCGTTTAGTGTGTAAATTAAATGCATCCAACTCGGATTTCTTTTTTTAATGGATATGATGTCGATCTGAGTCCCGAGCTCCGACTTCCAAGACAAATGGAATGCAGCATAAGACCCATAGGGAGTACAGAATGTTAAGGAATACAAAGATGGCAGGTCAGTAGCTTCACTGTTGTGATGTCATGAGCTATCTAAATTATAGATCAGTGATTGCCACCCAATCTGCCACCCAAGCATAAGTATCCAAATGTATCAAATATAAATTTAAGTATATTATCAATGGTTTTGACATTGTGTAGGGGTTTATGCATTTAAAACTGCCTAAACTCTCACCGAACGCACAAACGACTACAGACCCATAGTGTGATTGAGTACATCAGCGGCCAATCACTGCATCAACCAATTGCCTACCTACTATTGCAGCACGTGTACAATGTTTGAGCTCTTGAGGGTTGATGAGATTATTTCCTCAACAATGACCAAATTGTCGAATACATGGAATAAAAAAAAAGGTAAAAGATTAATTTCTTAGATGTTTCCAAGTATTCACTTAGATCACTGTCAGTTATGGGTTGAGACAGGTGAGACATGTACACAAATAGCTGTTGTCAGGTATGTGTATAATCCACATGAACCATCTCCAGATCTTGAGTAGGAGTTTCTATTTCATCTGTATGGGAGAGGGTGGTTTGTGAGCTGTCACCTCATTCAAGGGCGCTCAGATGCATATTGATTTTTTTTTTTTTCGGGGTTTCCGCTACTGGAGCAGAAAGTTTGTGGTTGTTGCTGTCTGAATTTCAAATTCAAATTCAAATTTTTTTTTTTTCAAAATATAGAACTGTCAATAAATGTTTCCACTACACTCCTCTCCCCTCTCTCATCTTTTATTGCATTTTATTTTTAAATGCCCATCCACTGATGTACAGATGCAATCTTGTTTTATTTAAATACAAATTTATATTTGGGTGAATTGGAATCCAAAACCTCTAAAAACTAAAGACAAAAAGTTACCACTAGAGAGGGGCGTAGATCTACACCCTTGTTACTAGATCAATCAGTCAAGTTTTTAATCAAATTGATCTATGTAAGTGATCTATGTAGTCATCTACTAATAAAATCCTAAGACAGACATTGTGGCAAACATAGAAATTAAATTACCATATTATATGAAATATTTATTTGGGTGCTTGAATCGTTCATTATGAATGACTGTTAATCAAATCAGGTCATTTAAAATTATTTTTTTACTGTGCACAGCATAATTAATATTCATGAGTTTTGCAGCACTGCACCCCACAGTACAAGTTTCTGTACAAATAATTTTTATTTAGACTTTTTATAACTTTGTAACAGTTGGAATAATCCATTTGAAAGTGAAGATTAACACAAAGGTAAAAGGCCTTCAGGCAGAATAACATGTTATATGCATGTGTTTTCCATCCATGGATACACTTAACAAAGTTAGTGAAGCTTAGTCCAGATTGCCTGTTCTAAATGTCAAGCTAATGAAAATTCAGAATTTGTTGACATGTTTAATAGACAATGTCTTGGTAATCATGAGATTAACATTTTATTACTTAATTTTTATTATGCCAAAAAAAAAACAATTATGTTGGCAGATCAGTAACAAAATTGTTACTCTGTGGTTCCTGTGGAAATACAGTTGTATCACAAATTCATGGTCATTTTTAATTTGATATTGACTCCTATTAATTATCTAGTACTTGTTGCAATGAAGCTTGGTACCTTGATTAATAAGAACTACGCATGGGCGCTTGCTTTAGTGTTACCATCCCTCATGGTCTGCATGCCACCCCATAAAAAATGTCTAGACCCGCCTCTGTGGTCAGGTGACTGCTATAATGTAAGTTTACTCTTAATACTATATAAAATATATCAGCAATATCAATCCAACATTCTGACAGATATTCCAAATACCTTCGGACAAGGTACTGTCTGTCTGCACTTGTGCCAGAGCGGCTGTTCATCATGAGTTGCCAGTGAAAACGTTCATGATTGAAGATAAGAGCCATTTCTCACTTTTGCAGACCATGGGCCCTGGGTTGCAAGGTCTCACGGCCCATCAACTTTGAAAACAAATGTTTGTATATGCTTAAATATGTGGGCTCTACAGCTTATACAAGGGCCCCTCTACAGGGCCCTGTGACTATGAGGGCCCCCAGCCCTATTATAGGACTCTTTTGCCTTCCTGTTTCTAATTAAATGTTTTGAGCAACTCTTTAATCTTATAACACTGTCCGGTGAACATTTCCATGCTCTTTTGGAAGTAGAATAATTTCCAAATTAGCTACCTTCATATTTGAATGAACATCTTTTTTATGTGAAATATTTGCTGATTTTGATAAGTAAAATTAATAATTTTTTATATTTCAAAATGAGTATTTATTGAATTCAAGCAACATGTTCTTTAAAATTCATAATTTTATAGAAAAATAGTTTTAAAGAGGTTTAAAAAATAGAATTTTCTGACTTCATGTTAGGCTTTATATGGTTAAGCTTTATTCTTTTTATAAAAGGGATGTTGAACAAAAATGTTTATTATACTAATAATAATGCTACAACTGCATGTTTGCCCTACATTACAAAAAATGACTGCGTAGATGGTTGGGAAAAATTTAATATTTATATTTTACTTTGTGTGCTTCAAAAGTACTGATTAAACTAGATATGTCAAATTTGTTGAGACACACTATAATGTTGGTCTGACAAAACCTTGTCTGAAAGTTTAAAATAGTTTTAAATGCTTGAAATTAGATTTTTTTTTTTTTTACAGGTTAGAAAGCAAGCACCTTAAAACAGATTAAATGTGCACTAAGCGATTCATTTATATATTAAGGAAAATATTGCAAAAATGTTCCTACTCCCTTAAAAATACTACAGTGAGATATCTCACTGGTCTCGGTGACAGACTTTGTATATTCTCATAGTATTGAATTTGAAGTAGGGCTGAAACTATTAGGTGACGTTATTGACAACATCGACCAATAAAAAATATCGAAAAAAATTATAGTTGTCGAATAGTCATTTGATGTCATTCAACGTAACATAAGATCATATGAAACTCTAATGATGATGCGTGAGGGTAGCACTGCAGTTCGTGCCTGACTGAGGAGAGGAAGAAGGAAACGCTCACAGTCCAGATGCACTCCAAACTTTCACAGCTTCAGGTGATGTAGATCACAATTTATGATGGAATTATAAAAAAATTACCAAATAAGTAAATACAGAAGCACTCTTGTTGTGGAATAAGCAGAGCCGGAGCTGCCGTTCCACTGAAACCAAACGTACATGTCAGGGTCTTTAAAGGAAGCACCCTGGCATTACATCTTTAATACAGTTCAAATAAGGAAGCAGATCATGTAAATAACTACAAACTCTGGAAAAACTGGAATTTCTCTGTGCGGACAGCGCCTCTTATGTGAGTTGCACAAAGTGTCCTGATCTAAGGGGGAGAGATCGAAACTGCAACAATCTGATGCACACTCTGTCGCAGGGACGCTCATCCCTCAAGTGTGCATGCTTAATGCAGATAGATTATAACGTGATGGCTCGTGACTTATTGAATCATGATATGTGTCACTATGCATTTCTTACTGTGAAAAAAACTGGCTATATGCAGCTTTATCAATAAGAGAGAGTTTGTTTTTTTGAGAGTTGAAGATGGATTGAAGTGAACCGAAAGGTGATGGAGGAAGTCTTCACCACATTATACACAGCAACAAAATATATTTTTGATTTGTTTTGTTTTGGCTTGTTTTTCAGTATAAATATCTAAAATTCCTTTAAAACAACATACATATTCTTTAGCAGCTATACTGCAGAAGAAAAATTGTTATCTGAGAATGTTGAATATAATATTAAAAATACAAATATTTTTAAATATCTAAAAATCCTTTAAAAAAGATGCATTCACCTGAGAAGCAGCACATAAGATATTTAGACTTGCTTTTAGAGAATAGATCTTTAATATAGGTATAGTTTGTCTTTACTGCACTTGCAGAAGTAGAAACAAGAGAAAAAATACACTTACAGAAAAAAAAGCAAGACTAAATATCTTATATGTTGCGTTTCAAGTAAATTTATTTTTAGACTATTTTAAATGGAAAACAAGACAAAAACACTTGATAACAATATGATTTTTTTTGCAGTGAATTTCTTTAATGAATTAAACTTTTCCTTTAATTCAGTGAATGTCATTTAGAGATATTTTTAAAAGGTGATTTTGTCCTCTTTATTACAGTTTTTCTCGATTGCTTAAACACTATAACCAGGCTTTTGAACTAAAATTTCAAATCCATAATGCCATTTATCAAAAAGCACACCCATTTCACTGAACTATGAACACTATTCCCCTGTTTTGACACATTAGTCAGATTTGTTGAACTGTCACAGCAAAACTCTACACACAAATCCCTTCATTTCTCATTGCCTACACCACATGGTCATTTAGAAAGCACTAGCATTCAATATTGTTCACTCAAGTCAGCATAGTTTCAGCTCAATTAGCACACAATTACCCAGGTGAAAACACTAAGAGTCACAATTTAACACACACCAATCAGAACTTTCAAGACACATAAAAGTGCCAGAGTCAGTTCATTTGAGTTTTGGAACAATGGATCCACAAAGTAATGAAGGAAGAGGTCGAGGAGGGAGCGGAAGAGGACGTGGTGAAGGAGGAGGAAGAGGACGTGGTGAAGGAGGAGGGAGAGGAAGAGGACGTGGTGAAGGAGGAGGGAGAGGAAGAGGACGTGGTGAAGGAGGAGGAAGAGGACGTGGTGAAGGAGGAGGGAGAGGACGTGGTGAAGGAGGAGGGAGAGGAGAAAGAAGAGGAAGAGGACGTGGTGAAGGAGGAGGGAGAGGAAGAGGACATGGTGAAGGAGGAGGAAGAGGACGTGGTGAAGGAGGAGGGAGAGGAGGAAGAAGAGGACGTGGTGAAGGACGAGGTAGACGAGGGGGAGGTGGTGGTGGAGGAGGAGGAGGAGGAAGGGCAAGGAGACAAGCAGTCTCGGATGAAATTAGAGCCACTTTAGTTGATCATGTCCTTGTCCATGGCATGACTATGAGGGAAGCTGGGCAACGAGTACAGCCTAATTTGAGTCGGTTCACCGTTGCGTCCATCATCAGAACTTTCAGGGAGGAAAAGAGGTAGGTGTACTTACAGTAAGACTGCTCTGTACAGTAACTTGTGCTGTACTCTGTGCTTTGACATCACATCTACTGTTGCACTATGTAATATGTACTACTGTAATAAAGAAATGCATCAAATTGCCTCGCATACAGATAGTTTCAGTATGTTTCCATTTTTTCCTGTAAAAAGGATGTGTGAGTTACAGTAATGAGTGCTTCTATTTTTTTAGGACACAGAGACGACCACCTGGTGGAGGCAGGCTAAGGCTTTTGTCGGAGGAGCAAGAGAGGGAGCTTGTAAACATGGTCATTGCCAATAATGTAATCCGCCTGCGAGAGATTCAAAGGAGAGTGATTGAGGATAATAATCATTTTCGAGGAATAAATGCCATCAGCCTCTCCACAATTGACCGCATCCTCCAAAAGCACCAGTTCCGGATGAAACAGGTATACCGCGTCCCTTTTGAACGAAACTCTGACAGAGTGAAAGACCAACGAGTGGAATATGTTCAGGTATGAATTTTGATATCGCATGAAGTATTGTGTACCATCAGAGTATAGCAGTTTATGCTGCCATTTGTGCCCTCTTGAACTGTGCTTCAGCATAGTGATTTACTCTACTGTGTTTCATGTGTTTTGCAGAGAATCTTTGAGATTGAAGGCTGGCCTGTTCCCCATGAAATTATCTTTGTGGATGAGGCTGGTTTCAACCTGACCAAAAGAAGGAGAAGGGGGAGGAACATAATTGGCCATCGGGCTATTGTAAATGTCCCTGGTCAGCGTGGAGGGAATGTCACTATGTGCGCAGCCATCAGCCAACGAGGGGTACTCCACCGCCATGCCATTTTAGGACCCTATAACACTATGCTCCTCCTTGCTTTCCTTGACGGTCTAAGAGAGCATATGTTCCAGTTGGACCACAGGGAACCAGCACAACCAGACCACCCTCACTACGTTGTTGTTTGGGATAACGTCAGCTTCCATCGTGCTGCTCTGGTTCGAGACTGGTTTACCAATAACCCGAGATTTTCAAACATCTTTCTGCCTGCATACTCTCCCTTTCTAAACCCAATAGAGGAGTTTTTTTCGGCATGGCGATGGAAAGTGTATGATCGAGAACCTTATATGCGTGTTCACCTCCTCCAGGCCATGGAAGAAGCCTGCCTAGATGTATCAGTAGATGCATGCCAGGGGTGGATCAGGCATGCAAGAGGATTTTACCCCCGCTGCCTGGCTAGGGCTAATATAGCCTGTGATGTGGATGAGATTCTCTGGCCTGACCCAGAACAAAGACAGGAGGCTGAGGCGGAATAATCTTCTTTTTTTTTTCTTTTTTTTTTGTGTTGTACTGTGTACATGAATGAATAAAAATGTGCCAATGTATCCATTGGTTGTGTCTTTTGTTCATCATGTGAAAAGGTTTGTGAGGAGGGGAACCACAAATAACATAACTTACCAGTTTTGGAAATGTTGTTTTTAATTTATTGCACCAGTGTGTTAGACTATGTTGTAGTGTGTGTTATTTTGAGGGCTTGTGTGTCCTGTCTGAGGGCAAAGTTTGGTTTTTCAGCAAGAGTGAATGGTTTTGAGTGTAGAGCTTCATTTTGACCTGAAAATAGGTTGTTTGGAAAACTGGGTGAGACGTTATGGATTTGTGTTTACTGTTTTGAGAATACGAGGCATAGTTTCAAGAAACGTGTTTAAGCAATCGAGAAAAACTGTAAACGTGCTTATTAACAATACAACATTGTATTCAAGGCACAAGCTGAATAGTCAGTTAAGAGCTAATGAATGAATAATCATTGAAATAATCACCCAAATAGTCAAATAATCATTCTAATAATCATTAGATTAGTCGATTATTAAAATAATCGTTAGTGGCAGCCCTAATTTGAAGTGGATCATTGAGGCTATAATTTTTGTCAATTGAGGGCGCTATTGTGCCACTTTTGAATTTGACAGCCACAGGAACAAACAATACTGCTCTTTTGCTCTGTTTGGTCTCAAAATTATCTTTGGAGGGCGGGGTTTAGGAATGAGGAGGCGTGGCTAATTCAACTGCTAAGTTTCATGAAAGCTTCAGAATGCTAAAATCCCTTACAGCACCTTTAAAGTGCTTGTGTGTAAGTTTTGACTGCTGAAGTTTGAAATTACAAACATTCCAAAATAGTCTCATACCTCATTTAAATATGCTGTCAATGTAATGTAGTCTATGGGATTTTTGGATACTTTGAAAAGGCTTAAATTATGCCTTAGCGAGGCTTTTCGATGGAAGAATAATAATGGTAGCCAAGCTGTAGGGTCATTCCAAACAGAATTACCAAAAGACCAAATTATATTTTTGAGCCCCACACCTTCCAGCCCTTCAAAGCTCTGACAATGGAGGGTAAAGTCTTTGAAGGAAATAGGGATGCACCCCATAATACAGATGAGTTAGAAAAGATATAGCAGCATGAGCCAGAACTGCCTGAACTCTTTGCCGAATTTCACCAAATCCTTACATAGATACTGTAGGAGCCTACTGTATTTGTTAAATTCATCAATATTTAAATAGTTTGAAGTTAAAATATTTCAAAATTTAATATGGCCCCTTTAAATATATGATTTTTTTATACATAATTTGTAGTATTTACATTGAGTTTACATTATGCGTGACAAACGTACTGTCTCTTTAAGAACAAGTGGCTCGTGTTTCGGTTGAGTGGTTTCTTTACTGTGTTTGAATTAATCTGACTGTAAATAACAGAACAGGTATTAAAATCCTCAATCTCAACTTTAAAAGATAATTGGCCTGGGGCCCTTTCTAGTCATAATCCACCCTCATTCTGCTACTCAAGTCATTAATGAGTCATAAAATTCAGTCCCACCTGCCTGTCCTGATACAGCACTGTCCTTCTCCACATTTCCAAAGGAGAATGTTGAAATATTTTTTTAAGAATTATATCTCGATGAAGATGTATTAATTCAAGTATTCAGGAGTATCTCGCTTATTAGTCATATATCATGTGTATAATCGTGGAGACTTTGTAAATAACTTTTTAGACTGATTTCAGCTACTTCATGTGCAGGGAATAAGGAAATTAAACCCGACTCTCTCCAGTGTGACATGCACAACATTAACTATCCCATACAATAAGTGAATATAAGTGAAGTTATTTTCAGACAAGGCTTTATCAAGCAAATATATAATTTTGTCTTGCTAATTCACTGTAACATATATTCTATAACATTTTACATTTTATAAAATGAGAAAGGTGAAACACAAGAGTAACACCAGTATAATTGTATTGATAACCATAGTAAACACTTTATGGTAAAGTGATTCTTTTATCATTTAAAAGTCATAAAACTAAATTATAAAATAGTACTACCAATAGGACTACCAATATTAGAGATTATTATTATTTGAGTTATTATTATTAGTTTTAAAAAATGCAAAAATTCTGAAAGTATGAAATAAATGTTTGAATGCACTGCTTCTCTGTCGTTCAGCAAAATTTGGTGGTAAAAAAAAAGAAGCTTTGCCTATCCATCTTTGTTGAGGCTTACCCAAAAGTAATTTCCTGGCTATGCCCTTGCTGCTGAGTGAATGTAAAAACTGAACATAAGAGTGGTTTAGAAACACTGTGAACAACTATCAGTAAAAACCACAACCCAACATGTTGCCTAACACTGTTTAATGGATTGAAGTTAAATTTAAATTAAGTTGTAAATTCAGGTTGTGGCAATTTTATTAAGCAGTAAAACAAACTAGTTGTTAAGAGTAGCAATGAAAGCCACCTTGTAAAGTTGTATCCTTGAAAGGAAACAAAGTGTAAAGGGAATTATTGAATGAAGCATGACATAGCAATAAAGTAAAGCTCAACATGAAGAATACCTCAGAGGCCCTATAGAAATAATCCCAAAATAAAACAGCATTAAATTGACAACATATTAATTCACACATTAATCACATTAAAAAGATATATATATATATATCTTGATCCTTGTGCTGCGTAAATGTACTTTTTTTGGCCTGTGCAGAGTCTAAGAGGAACCCAGTAAATAATAACATTTTAAAACACTTTGTGCTCATGACTTATTAATTTACACTTACAATTTATTATTATAGGAGGATCCCATTAATACACATAAACTGAAAAAAAATGAATAACTGATTTATGAATTCATACCCAAAAAATATTAAAATACTCTCATGAATGATCAAAATGTGATCATATTTTATTAAATAATTCTTACACTCTATGAAAAACAAGCTCTTAAAACAGTAAAACATGCACATAATTTATTACATTATTCTCTAAGTATCAAAAACTATTTTCTTTTAATATATACATACATATATTTTTCTATGTAGGTTCCAAATGACGATGGATAGCAATACTGAAAAATAATGAGATATTTCTCTGTTTTTACTAGTAATTTAAACTAACATTTCAAATGAAAAAAAAAATATATATATATTTAAATTGTATTTAAAATAGTTTAGCAATACATTTTATTGTGATTTACAATGCATTTATTATTGTAATTTCTTTTGTGATTTACAGTGCATATATTGCATTTGTATTTTTCTATATTTTTCTATTTAAGAACTACAAAGATCTTCCAAAGCAGTGTAAACAATTACATTAGCTCTTTAGCTATCTTTCCTTTGTTAATTAAAAAAAATAAAAAAATAATAATAAATAAATAAATAAATATATATATATATATATATATATATATATATATATATATATATATATATAATCCTCTATAATATTAAAAACCCTTTTGGCTGGGGCCTGGGTTGCTCAGCGAGTATTGACACTGACTACAACCCCTGGAGTCACGAGTTCAAATCCAGGGTGTGCTGAGTGACTCCAGCCAGGTCTCCTAAGCAACAAAATTGGCCCGATTGCTAGGGAGGGTAGAGTCACATGGGGTAGCCTCATCATGGTCGCTATAATGTGGTTCACGCTCTCGGTGGGTATGTGGTGAGTTGTGCTTGGATGCCACGGAGAATAGTGTGAAGCCTCCATGCATTTTGTCTCCACGGTAATGCGCTTAACAAGCCACGTAATAAGATGTGTGGATTGATGCAACTGAGATTGCCTCCACCACAGGGAGTCACTATGCCACAAGGACCTAGAGCCAGAGGTGGGTAGTACATGGTACATTTACTCCGTTTCATTTACTTGAGTAATGTTTTGGGGGAAAATTTAATTTTAGAATAGGTTCAAAAGTTAGTACTTTTTACTCTCACTTAAGTAAATTTATAATGACATTTTTTTACTTCTTTACAATGGGTGGTGTTACTGTTGTTACATTACTGGGTTTCATTTTAATTAATGTGTAATTTATTGAGAGATTTTGAGTGACGAAATATATTGAATGGGACTTTTACGTGAGCGGAAGTTCACACACTATCACTCAAGTCTTCAATGCAGCAGCATCAAACTGTTCAAAGTGAAACACTTTCTTTGCTCCACACAGTGAAAAAAAGAATAGTTTTGTCATGCAATGCCTTAATTTAACACCATGACAAGCTGATATATCAAGATTAAAATAACAGCTCCAATTTAAGGCAGCTTGCTGAGGTAAGTTTTGGCTCTAATTCTAACAAGGGCTATTCTGTGTAATGAGATGGTCATTTTCAGGGTGATTCTGTAATTGGGCTCTTATGACATCAGTTTTTACGTGTACATTTTTAAATCAGTGCAGCAATATATCAGTGTGCTTTGTCCCGCATGTCATAAGCAGTATTTATGCATTTACTCCTTGCCCTAGTGGGGGTACTGGAAACTATCACAGCAACTGCGGGCAGATTAACTGTATAAATCCATGCAAACATTCAAGTTAAGTGTAAATTACTTCCATTCGCCTGATCGACAACTGGAGCGTGAACAGACATAATTTCTGCGCGTGCACAGCGAGGTGCATGGGGCACGCGTGTGAGGTGTGCGGGCGCGAGGCAATCAGCGCGACGAGAGTGGCTGTGTCCGCAATCATTCACGCGTTCACTATTTCCTATATAGTGATTGGCAGTTAGTGCACTATATCTCAGCAGTAAGTGAACAAAATGAGTAAATTTGAACGAGAGTGTCGGAGCTCTGGGGCTGGTGCAGAAACTTCACATATGAAATTTTAAAATACATGGGCCTTACTTGATATTCTTATTAAAAAATATATTAATACAATAAATCTTCATTCTGTTTGTCATTTTTAATATATACTGTGTGTTAATATAAAGAGTAAACACATTTGATCAAATAAAGAGCACATTTTAAAATGTATCTGTATGATTTGTCTCTCTATATGTTATTATGTAATTTTAATCCAGTAATTATTTGTCAAAAAGTAATTTACTGCATTCAGCATGAAATAAAATCTTGCTGGAGTGAAGGAAGCAGTAAACTCCCAGCTCGTACATTTTCCCCGTGGTGGATTGTTGGAAATTATCCGTCATCGAGTGTACTTGAAATTAGAGTGCATTGTGTGTTAAAATTAGTTAACAAAAGTAGGGAATGAATGGCTCACTCAGAATTTAGACACTCCTACAAAAAAGCAGACAATCAAAATAGTGCACTATATAGTGGATAGGGGGCAGTTTCAGACACAGCAAGTGTTCCATGATCGTAGTTGGTGCCCTACATAGGTTGCATACTCTGCACTTAGAGAGTTGTGGTACTGCTGTATATAACTAATGATCTAAGTGAAAGAAGACTTTTATAAAGCACGATCTTGCTTTGACAAATTCATCCAGATCAGACAAGAGCACTTGAAGGGATAGTTCACAGTTTTTAGAAGAATTTCTCAGCTCTGTAGGTCCATACAATGCAAGTGAATGGGTGGCAACATTTGAAAGTTAAACAAACAAACATAAATCAGCATAAAAGTAATCCATAAGACTCCGGTTGTTAAATCAGTATCTACAGAAGTGATGTGATAGGTGTGGATGAGAAACAGAGAAACAGATCACTTTCATATTCTTCTTGTGTTTTTGTTGATTTGGATTCTTCTTTACATATTGCCCCCTGCTGTCTAGCAAAAAATGACAAATATTGATCTGTTTCTCACCCACACCTATCAAATCACTTCTGAAGACATGGATTAAACCAGTGTTTCCCAACCTTTTTTCTGCCACGGCACACTTTTTATGACTAAAAAATTTGATGGCACACCACGATCCCACATAGGCTAACTATCGTCAATATTTTGCCTTTTTCAAGAACTTGGCCATGTTTTCTGTCTGTCTTAGTAGCATGTTTACTTAGTTCTTGCATCATCCGTTATTTTGACAGACAGGGTCGTAGAATTCCCTCATAATCTATTATTACCCGTCATTTTAATTTTCATATTTTATTGATAATAAGTTCACAATTTAGTGTAGTTTAGTTTAGTTCACAATTTTAATCAAAAATTTACAGGATGAGTATGTAGCAGATTATGCATTTATTTTTTTTATGAAGAGAACAGATGAACAAGAGACAGAAGAGAAGCAGATGAAGGTTTTTTCCCGCAGTGACAGCGGAGGCCACATCGGAAAACACGTCATATGAACAACGCAATATTACAAAAAAACAAATATGATTAAAATATGAACAAAACTTAAAAATTAACTGAACCGAATTCAATCAACAACTCAAAACGTCCTCCTGTTCCGCATTGACTTAAACTGGGTGCTTGCTTGTGCATAATGAAACACATCAAGGGAGACTGATGCTGAGGCTACTGTCATTTGATTTTGCGTCTTTGCCTCAGACAGACGACTTCTCGTGGCAGTTTTAATTTTGTTCTTGAGGCTGAATCCAGTGTCAAGCGTCGAATTGCCCTCCACATGACAAGAGTTGCAGAAAGCATCACAGAAGGGCGATTTTACGAGTTTGACATAAAAAAGCGGGAGTTGTGCACAATAAACATTGAAAACATGTATTTGGAAGAGAGAAAAAAAAGCTTGCAGATGCTTTGTTAACAGAAAGTAATGAAAGGTCTCGTTTGTGTTTAGGTCTAAGCGTTTTCTTGGTAAATTTAAATTAATTCAAAAACTGGAGTCTCTGATATTCGTAAAAGATAAGGTAATCCATCCATCCATCCATCGTCAACCGCTTATCCTGTGTAAAGGGTCGCGGGGGGGCTGGAGCCTATCCCAGCTAACATTGGGCGAAAGGCGGGGTACACCCTGGACAGGTCGCCAGTCCATCGCAGGGCAAGATAAGGTCATATTTAATTAAAATGCATTTTAATTAAACATTCAATGTCTGTTCACAAATTGGGAGTTTTTAAATATTTCTTGTTGCTTAGTACTCTCAAAGACATTTTTGAAGTTTTGAAGCAAAAACGTGTGTGAAAAACACTTTGGTGTAAAGTCACTTCATAGTCATGTGAAAGACCCTTGATGCATATAAATATCACTCACTTTTGCACATTAATCATTGCTCTACACAATCACAACCAATTATGGTTTCAAAACAGCAAATTTCTCCGATAGGTGAGGAGTTTGGATCCCTGAAATTATAAAAAAAAATTTCATGCACTTATGTATTTTGTGGGATCTTAACACTATCACACATCGGGGAAGGCGTTCTTTCCAGTTCCTATTCTTTCAGGGGGGAAAGACCCTGCGGAGACCACACCTGCCCAGACTGGGGGAGGTAAAGTGGTGAAATACATCACATGGGCTTTTAGATCACATGCAGAGAATGGCACGGTGGTAGATTCTACTTCATTGTGATGGAGGAGTTGCTACAAAAACGGTGACCGGGTGTCAGTGAGGGCTGCCCTAGGGAGACGCGGTCCGCATGCAAGGGGACCATACCACGGAAAATACACACAGGGGGGATAAATCCACATGGGAGCCCGACCTGTGGAGCACCTATTCCAGTACAGAGTAAATTGAGGTTTGGTCGGCTAATTCACGGACCAGAGGGCTAGGGAGGATTCTTCCAGGGAGCCGAATAAGTGGGATCTCCTGGGATAAGAGCGCACGGTATTACCTCAGCAGAGGGAAAGGGCGCTAGGTGCAAGCGGTTCACCCGGTCAGTTGTTACCGCGTTACTGAGTTCTACCGGCTCAGACTTAAGAAAACACGGGATGAAACTGACTCAACCCTGAGAATGTAAAATCTCGCAAAGGTATTGGGTGTTGCCCAACCCGCTGCTCTGCATATGTCTGCTAGGGAGGTGCCTTTGGCCAGTGCCCACGAGGATGCCACACTTCTCATCGAGTGTGCTCAATCCCGCAAGGGGGTGGTCACGGCCTGGGTGTGATAGGCCAACGCTATGGCATCAACCACCCAGTGGGAATGTCTCTGTTGACAGAGAATGCTTGCAGGTCCCCGGCCCTCTTGATGGAGTTGAGAGCGATCAGGAGGGCCATCTTCAAGGAGAGGGCATTGAGTTCGACTGAAACTCGAGCGGCTCAAAGGGGGTCTCTGAAGGCCCGAGAGGACCATTGAGAGATCCCAGGAGGGGATCAGGCTTGGCCGGGAGGGATTCAACCTCCGGGAGCCTCTTAGGAACCTGATAACTAAGTCGTGCTTACCCAAATACTTGCCATCTACTACGTCGTGGTGGGTTGCGATAGCGGCTACATACACCTTCAAGGTGGAGGGGGACAGCCTCCCCTTCAAACACTTCTGCAGGAATGAGAGCACTGATCTGACTGCGCACCTCTGTGGGTCTTCAGCCCGGGAAGAACACCAATTCGCAAACAAGCGCCACTTCAGGGCGTAAAATTTCCTGGTAGAGGGAGCTCTGGCTTGGTTGATCATGTCTACGACAGCAGGTGGTAGGCCAACTAGATCTTCCGCATCCCATCCAGGGGCCAGACGTGGAGGTTCCAGAGGTCTGGGTGCAGATGCCAGAGAGTGCTCCATCCCTGAGAAAGGAGGTCCTTCCTCAGGGGAATTCGCCAAGGAGGGACTTTTGTTAGGAGCGCAAGATCGGAGAACCAAGTCCGAGAGGGCCGATAAGGGGCCACCAGAGTGACTTGTTCCTCATCCTCCTTGACCTTGCATAGCACCTGTGCAAGAAGGCTCACTGGGGGAAATGCGTACTTGCTTGCCCCTAACTAGCGGGAGAAACCTCTGCAGGGCAAGAAGTACAGCCAACAACTCTAGGCAATTTATGTGCCAGCGCAGCAGGGGCCTTTCCAACAGCCCGCGGTTGTGGGCCCATTGCACACGGTGCCCCAACCCTGTTTGGAAGCATCTGTGGTGATCAGGACACGTCGGAACACCTGCTGCAAAGGGACTCCTGCCCGTAAAAAATGAGGTCTGTCCAGGGTTTGAAAGTTTGGTGGCAGGCGGGGGTGATAAACACACGGATAAACACATCCGTCTCAGGAACGCTTGGGGGCCTTCCTAGAGGGGGTTTGTGAGACAGGGGGTGTGCACTTCCTGCAGGGCGCTCGACGCTGGGGCTGAGAGCTGGGCCCAGGCTGAGGCGGAGATGCACGTTTCTTGGAAATCACAGGGGGACGCCCTCGGCAGGCAGACAGGGCACGGCCCGTGCTGGAAGTGCGACAAGGCATGATGTGAGAGATGGCCTCCGTCTGCTTCTTCACCGCTGAGAACTGCTGGGTTAAGTCCTCGACAGTGTCACCAGAAAGGATGAGACAGGTACGTTGAGAAAGCGTGTTTTGTTCACTTCACGCATTTCGACCAGGTTCAGCCACAGATGTCATTCCTAAACCACGAGGGTGGCCATCGCCTGCCCGAGTGACCGCACTGTGACCTTTGTGGCCCTGAGGGAGAGGTCGGTCACTGAGCGCAGTTCCTGCAGCACGTCGGGGTCAGGATTACCCAAGTGCAGATCTTTAAGTGCCTTGGCCTGGTAGACTTGCAGGAGGGCCATGGTATGCAAGGCGGAAGCGGCCTGTCTTGTGGTGCTGTAGGCTTTGGAGGTCAGTGAGGATGTCGCCCTACAGGCCCTGGAGGGGAGCACCAGGTGATCCCGCCAGGTGGTGGCATTTTCTGGACACAGGTGGATCGCAACTGCTCTGTCAACCTGGGGGACCGCCGTGTACCCGTGGACTGCTCCGCCATCGAGGGTAGTGAGAGCGGACAAGAGGATCGATTTCAGGCAGTGAAAGGTGTCCTCCACGAGCTTGTCAGCTCATCATGCACTTCCAGGAAGAAAGGAACCGGGGGGCGGCGTGGCTGTGAGCAGCACGCAGACCCAAGGAACCAATAATCCAGCCGCAAAGGCTGTGGGCGGAGGATTCCAGTGCAACCCCACGCTGGTGAAAGTCATTTAAATCCAACCACAACAAGCGTGTCGGGGGGCAGGTGGTTCGTGGGGACATACCCGGCAAAACCGAGCCTGCTGCCATCCCCAAATCACCTCCATCGCCAGCGGGTTATCCTCAATCCCGTGTTAGGAGCGATGTGGGGGGTGGCTGGAGGGGCGTTCCTTATAGAAAGGAAAGCCGCGACCGCAACGTTGCAATGGTAAGATTCTCGCAGTAAGAACACAAACATCAACAAACTCTGCCTCGGTGTGATCGCGGCCCAGACACACGAGGCAGCGCATGTGACCGTCAGGAGCGGAGAGAACTTGACTGTATCCAGGAACTACACAGGGGCAGAAAGGCATCTTTATAAAGACATGTCTTGAAAAGGACGTTCAATGCTGCTATGGATTGCTCTTTTATAGAAAAATACTCTTTTAGGGAAAATTTCTCTTTTACTCGCGCTGTCGAAGCGCCCAGGGGCAAAGCTGCACTGCCGTGCAGAGAAGGAGAAAGCTGCTGATATGCACCGTAGATCCAACAGCATATGCTCAGAGATGAGAGGAAAACAGACTGTGACTCACAGCTTGCTGCTCACACAACCGGTTGGCTCCGAAGAAAAATTCTGAATGAACATATTACTAAACACCAGGCAGCACATCACAAACACTTAATAAATGCTTTTTCATCAATATAGTAAGACTCGCTTTCTTCTGCACTCAACAGGAGTCAAGAAGCACGTCTTTCTGTGCTTTTCGCAAATATGCGCAAATATCTAAATCGGATCTAAATCGCGGCTAGCTTGACTGCAGTCATGCAGATGTCCCGGTCCCTCAAGTTGGCCGGCAATGAAATTGACCAAACGTTCAGGGTCACTGTATTGTCTACGACAAAGTTGTAGACGTGATAGTCTTCTTCTAAGGTGTCTGACACTAATCTGGAAGTTGTCAATGACTGAGAGACATACAGCTATTTCAGCTTGAGTGAATCCTTTGATCAAAGTAATGAGTGTTTGGTCATCCATTATGCAACAGTGTATTTAGCTGTTGCCTACAGATAGCCTTATTGAAAACAACTTTTTGTTGTCGAGATCACGAAAAAAATTACGTCATGATCACGAGAAAACAACCTTAGTTATGTCGAGATCACAATAAAATGAGACAGAAAAATAATAATAATGCAAGACCTCTTTGAGCTTCCGTAAGTTTCAGCACCACAGACAGAGGAATAATAACAGTAATAACCACAACCAAACATGTTGCCAATACCTTTATTATATTATAATGACATTTAATAACTAGAACATTGAATAACATATAATAATTGTATTATGATGACATTTTAATATATTTAACAACTTATGATTTAAACACATTTGGCATTTCCTAACATCTTAAGTATTCTATAAACAATTGATTTAGACCAGTCAATGTGAGCCCACTTTGAAAAATTTTCATAACAAATCTTAAGAATAAGATGTTTCATAACACCCCACTTAAGAAAAACAATGTGTTTTATGGGAGCTTTTAGCACCTGCAAAATGTTTCCTCAAACAATATCTTTTCACTTATTAGACAGTTAAAACAGACAGTTAGACAGTTTGAACAAAACTTAAAATGATAAATAAGTATTTTGTCTTAAAATAATTTCAGGGTTTGAATAATTTCAATTTTTTTTTTTTTTTTTTTTTTGATTAACACTTTTTATTGATTCACAAAATTGTTAAAGAAAAGAAAAACATATATTCACAGAATCATTATTTATCCCCAACTAATACCCCTCCCAATCACCAACCTTACGCTGACCCTCAACAAATATCCCTGTGGTCACATATGAGTATACACACACAATATATGTATATATATTGAAAAAAAGAATAATAATAACACACATTTAAAACTATACTTCTCTCTCCACTGCCCAGCCCCAAAAGTCCTCCAAGTATGCCAAATAGCTGCCCAATTTCCTATCAAATAAATCTAGTTTCCCAGCCTTCTACATGACATTTCCTCAAATGCCACCAACCTCCCCATCTCTGTGCACCACTCTTGAAATGAGGGTGCTCCAACAACCTGTCTGCTGATCATAAAACTAGCTAGGAAACAATTTTTTATGTATTTATCCCCTATATTAATGGGGCCTCATTGCCTAAAATACAGATTCTGGGGCAAAATGAAATTTGAGTGACCAATACATCAAACATAAAACTCTGAACACTCAACCAAAATTCTTGGATCTTAACACACCTTCAAAAACATGGGTTGTGGTCCCATCTTCTGATTGGCATGGCCAGCAGTTGGGTGTGTCTCACAGACTAAGCCTTTACAATCTAGAGGTGATCCAATAGAATCGATGTAAAATCTTAAATTGCACAAGACGCACCCCTGCATCTCTAGATGTAGACTTGATGTTTTTTTTCGAATCATAGCCCACACTCCCTCCTCCAATAACAAGTTTAAATCTTTCTCCCATAATCTCTTGAGAGAAGTTGAATCTCCGTCCCCCAGAGGGTCGGTGGTTCGATTTCCGGCCCACACGACTCAACATGCCAAAGTGTCCTTGGGCAAGACACTGAACCCCAAGTTGCTCCCGATGGCAGCTACAGCCTTGCATGGGAGCTCTGCCATCATTGATGTGAGTGTGTGTGTGTGTGTGTGTGTGTGTGTGTGTGTGTGTGTGTGTGAATGGGGGAATGAGACACAGAGTGGATTTGTAAAGTGCTTTGAATACCGCTAAGTTTAAAAAGGCACTATATAAGTGCAGACCAATTACCATTTACTCTGAATTAGTAGGGAGTAATACGCTGATGACTCATGACCTTTTCCAAAAGCAGTAATCATCAATCCCAGAGTATCTGACGCTTTAGGGGGGTATATGCTACTCTCAAAAATAGTTCAGAGCAGGTGGCACAGCTGTAAATACCTAAAGAACTTAGATTTGGGAATCCCAAAATGTTGAACTATATTTTCAAAGGATCTCCACTCCTGTCTCATATAGGTCACCGAGCATATTAACCTCACTCTCAATCCACTCTGTCCAGCAGAAAGGGGACTTCTTAATACATAATGTTGTGTTCAGCCACATGCTCAAGGCTACATTTAAATAAATGTCTGAATATGACAAAGTGCAAATGCGAGATAATGGGGTGTAACTTAACTCCTCTGATTAGTTTGATAGAAAGGCTTTGCAATGGCGAAATAGGGGCAAAAACTTCCTGTTCAATACAAAAGCAGGTACTACTCTCAATACTCTCAGGTGGAAATGTTAAATGAGCTAAATGTCTGAGACTGAATGCATAATAATAAAACACAATCTTGGGTAGACCTAGCACGCCTTTGTCAATTGGCCCATGCAGCTTACTGAAATGTAATCTGGGACATGCACCATTCCAAATGAAGGACTTCGCTATGCTATCAAATTGCTTGAAATAAGAGGGTGGGACATCTATAGGCAGAGATTGTAGCAGGTAGTTGAATTTTGGAATAAAATTATTTTTAATTACAATAACCTTCCCAATCATAGATAAATGTAATGAAGCCCAGCTGCACACATCACTTGAAAATCTTTTAATTAAAGGGTCAGACTAAAATAAAATACCCAAATACTTAATGCACTGTTTGGGCCACTGGAAGGCGTCTGGCTGAATAGCCATTACCGGGCAGTATGCTGTACGCAGAGCGGGATATTGGCCGATAAACACTGTATCCTGAGAATTTAGAAATGGAATTAATAATTCTGCGGAGGCAAGGCATAGATCCAGTGGGGCCGGAGACGAAGAATAAAATATCATCTGCATAAAGAAAAAGCTTATGCATCAAACCTCCCACCATCACCCCTGGAAAATTATCCTCCTTTCTTAGCGGGGCTGCTAATGGTTCCAGGGCAAGACAGATCAATAATGGGGAAAGAGGACATCCCTGCCGGGTGCCCCTATCCAGAGTAAAATAATCTGAAATTAATACATTTGTTTGTACCGCCTCTACCGGGTGTATAGAAAGTTACTTAAAGAACCCATACATTTCCAAAATCTTAAAAATATAATTCCATTCTACCATATCAGACACCTTTTTTGTCAACAAGTGAGATGCCAACGACCAGAGTCTGATCATTTGCCACTGACCACATGATATTGTTGAAATGCCTACTGTTATCAGAAGAGCTACAGCCCAGAATAAACCCCACCTTATCTATATGTATAAGCGATGTCATAACTTTAATTAATTGGTTAGCCAAACATATTTTTGACAATATTTTAACATCTAGCTGGATAAGGGAAATTGGACATTAACTCTTTCACTCACTCTTTTAACTCTTTTTGTCCTTTTTAAGAATCAAACTGATCTGGGCTTGTGTCATGGTTGTCGGAAGCTTTCTATTCTTTAATTATTCTGTACAAACTTCTAGCAAAAGTGGAGCCAGTTCTGTAGCATAAGATCTAAAATATTCAGCGGCAAAGCCATTTGGCCACAGATCCTTGCCTGTAGGCAAGGCCTTAATTACCTCACCAAGCTCCTCCAAGTTGATCTCAGAATCAATAGAATTTTTTTGCTCAGACGTCAGTTTAGGAAGTTCTAATGCTTCCCCAAAGTTTCTAATATCTTCATCAGTAGACGAATATGTGGAACTATAGAGATCAAGACAGAATTCTTTAAAAGCATTATTAATATCAATGGCCAAGGAAAATATTTCACCAGCAGCAGTTTTTACTGAGGGAATGGTAGAAAAAGACATTCTTTGTTTTATATATCTAGCCAGTAGTTTTCCTGCCTTGTCTCCTGACTCAAATTATGACTGTCCTTGCCCTGAATAGCAAAAACTCCACCTTCTGTGACAAAATAGTACTATATCTGTGTTTCAATTAGGTCAATTCTCTGAGACATTAGACATTAGCCTCAGCACTTTTAATATTCGCTTCCTATTTCACGAGTTCTTGTGCTTTGGATTTTTTGTGAATGAGGCATACTGTATGATCCGGCCCCTAAGAACCATCTTGAGTGCCTCCCAAGTCATGCCCACAGACGATTCTGCGGACCAGTTGGTCTCCATATAGACATTGATTTCAGTCAATTCAGCATTTGTTGGAATTCAGGATTTTGCAAATGGATACATTAAAATGCCATTTATGTGATTTATTTTTCTCTGTATGTGGCAATACCTCTAACCAAACTATGGCATGATCTGAGACTAAAATGTTTCCAATTGAGCAATCAACAACAGATGAAATGAAGGACTTAAATATAGAAAAAACTCTAGAGTACCTCTAAATTCTAGAGTAAATCTTATGGACTGATGAACAAAATTTATAGTCCCTACCAGATGGGTTGAAAAGTAACCAAATATCTGTAAGACCAAGATTTTTACACATCCTGTGAAGCATCAATGTTGCTCTAGAGGGCTTGCATACTTTTGCTTCACTATGATCACATACAGAGTCCATCAAAAGATCCTCCCAATATTATATCATGAGGGGTGCCAGCGGCTTGCGACATCCCTTCAAGATCTGTAAAAAAGCCCTGATCATCCACATTAGGTGCATAAATATTAGCCAAAATAAGACTTTGCCCTGAATTTCAGCAAAAACAATAATGACTCTTCCTAATTTATCTTTACTCTTTTTGAGACATTTGAAATGTAGATGTTTACTTATCAGTGTACTGACTCCCCTGCTCTTACTCAAGCCAGCAATATAAAAAAATGGCCACCCCATATCTTTCCAAATTTTTCTGCCTCCTGTGGAGAGAGGTGCATTTCTTGAAGGAACACTAAATCACATTTCTTACACTTAAGAAGAGAAATATCTTATTTTTATGGGGTGCCCCAACCCATTCACATTCCACATGGAGAGAGACAATCCACTCATATTAACATTTGACATTTTGACATCTAAGAAAAAAATAGTGTGTCAAAAACAAGATTATAAAGACCACATTCCAAGATTGGTGTGACCATTAAAACCCGAACATCCCCCAGAACAAAACGAACAGAAAAAAGAAAAACATTAACCCCACGCACGACAGTCCATGTACGCCTACGAGGATCCCGGTAACATCTTTTCCATCCAATTGCTATACAAATTTCTATACGGATTACTATTCAAATTTTCTGAGACAGAATTACGCAGCAAAAGATAATCTATAAAACATTTTCAGCCAATATAATGAACAAATTAAAAAAGTATGTAGATTCATCCACAAAACTGTATCGAAGGTGTGCCATTCTGCAAAATATACTCCAGTCGCTAGGCGGAACCACGACCAAAAAAATGCTAAATTTCCTCAAACAGTCAAATGAATGATCAGTGAGCTGCAACATGAGTATCACAAAATGTCTTACTCCATTGACTTTATGAAGGACATTGTTTAATGTGGGCATGTGAATATTTTAAGGCCCTCCTTAACATCTATTCTCAATTTGGCCGGGAATATCTGTGCAAATGTGACCTTCCATTGATGTAAAAGTTTCTTGAATTCAATCAGATTTCTCTCTTCTTGAATTTGCAAAGTCTGGGAACATAAAAATGCTGCGGTTTTTCCAAGAAAGCCATCATTTACTCCTCACGTAACACAAGATCTTAATCGGATGATCTCAGAAATTTTGCCAGAATTGATCTCCCTCTATAGCATAACCCTGTGAGCTCGCTCAATTTCCATCTTATGGCCTGTTATGTCAAGCAGATTTGGAAGGAGCCCATCCAGGAATTTCACCATGTCCCGACAATCTTCAGCCTCAGGAATTCCAACAATATGGACGTTATTCCACTGGCTATGGTTCTTTATGTCCTCCAACTTCTCTCAGACATGCTCCAAATCCACCTTGGTTGCTAGCGGAGTAGCAGATAATTCCCTCTCCAATGACTCCAGATAATCGATCCGTTTGTCAACATTCCCCACTCTTGTAACCATCTCAAAGAACTTCGCCTCCATAGCAGTGATCGATCGACGAATACAGCAAGATCCTCCAAGTCAGCAATGACCTTTATCAGCATTGCCAACATACCCGGCAACATTCGTCACATTTCCCCCATCTCACCGACCAAATCAACTCCCTGGCTCGCGGTCTTCTCGAGAGTATGAGCTTGATCACGTAAGTGTCTTTTAATGGATTTTGAATTCTTTGACATATTGTCCTCCTAGAACAATTATGAAACAGAGTGTATCAAATCTCGCCAGTTTATATTATTAAAAGTGTTAAAACTAGCAAAGTGCTCAGAGCTCGCCGTTCACTTGTCCGATCCTCGCATGGTGTCACATGACCCTCAAATCTGCAACATTTTAAAAAAGATTAAAAATTAGATCAAATTACCTCAAAATCTAACTTTAGACACCACACACAAATATATCCTGGATCAGGAAACATTTGCAGTGCATAGTGACAAACATTATTAGGATTAGGAAAGTGCTGTGACAGTTTTTGTTGCTATTTAGTGTTTTGGGAGAAAATAAAATAAAATAAAAGGATCCTTCTACCCCCTGGGGCCATCAGCACCATTGTACCCTAGCCATTAAAGAAACCTGAGTGTAAAGATGTAAGCCTGAGAAAAACGTACTATAGCTACATCTTCAACCTAATTTGGTCATTTATAATTGGGCTTGCATAAAAATCAATACCTGAAGGAAAGAGTATATACTACATAGGCGTACTTGTTTGGATGCTATGGAGATTGGCAACAACAATTGCCTACTATCTACAAGTTACATAACAGAGTGCAAAGCCTGCCTTTTTCAAATCCTTTTGTTATCATCCCAGTTGCCAAGAAAACCAAGATATCTTGACTCTAAGATAATCACTGGTGTTTGGAGCCAGTGAATGACATTCAGTTTAAAAAGATACTGCAGTTGGAATCAACTTGGAATATTAGCCACTAGATAGAGCCATTTGGTCTTTTGTTCCTTTTTGTTCATTATTTCCTCTTCAATTGGGTTAATCTATTATCCTTTTTAATTCGTCATTTTTTGTTGCACCATTTCATTAATGCCATTAAAACTCAGACAGTGAAAAAGACAAGAAACAATTTGGGAAAGAGAGGGAGAAGGGTATCAGGTCAGGGCATAACATACTCTCGGCTGGATTCAAAACGTGACTCTGTGACCAATTTGCTCCTTTCAAGTCATAAGTACTTCCATTACCCACTGTGACATGGCCGGAAAGAGAAGCAATTAAATTTAAACAGGAAACCAACAACATCCTTTCACTAAATCCACTTGGTGAGTGAAAGTTTTAATTAACATTGTTGTTGCTATATGCTCTACTATACTGAAGTTACCTGCATGTATGTTGTTTCCCCCCTGAAAGCACTTTGTGGGGAAAAAAAGGTTTTGTCCAGAAAACCTAAAAAATGTGCTGCATGTGATAACATTACATCAGCTGGTTTTATTCAAGTGAATATGAATGAATCGACCTGAATGCATTTGTTTACACCAACAAAAGCCATTTTAACGGTAATATCAGGTAGAAACAATTCCTTAAGGTAACAATTGCACAGTTTCCCATTTTACAGTGCATTTTAAGAGGACCTCAGGAAAAAGTATTTCATATCTGTTGCTTTGCATAAAGGAAACTCAGTGATCAGAGATGGTCGCTGTCCATGGTGCTAAATAACTATTTATTCTCTCCTCATGTTCACTTTCAAAAAACACTCTTTTTTTGGTTGGTACTGATAGCTGGCCATAAAAGAGAGAAAGAGAGAGAGATACACAGAGTGGTAGACTAACACTAACAGGAAACCCGCTATAACATCCCGTTGCTCTGGTCAGCTGCAGTTTGTTGCAACAAATCATTCTTTTTCAAACAGCTGCCTGCACTATTACACACAACAAGGCAATAACATAAGTAACAAAGTAATAATACCATAGCTAATGTCAATACTAACATTACAGAAATGTTCCTCACTTGGTCAGTAAACTTTTTTCTGGGGTGTACTTTGTGACGTCTTTGTAGAATGCAGACTGTCTGCAATAGTTCAATAGTTGGTTCCATTTCACAATGTTTTACACTTGTCCCTTCTACGAAAAACAAAGACACTTTTCTCTATTTTAATAGTACTTTAATAAAACATTTTAAATGAAATTATTCAAATTGTATTAAAAAATGTTAACTATTAATTTATTTTATTTTTTTTATTGTGATATACAAAATATGTATATGTGTTGTGTATGTTGCTTGTGTGTGCTTGCTTGTTTATATTTTTCTACCTAAATGTGGTTAATATACTGTATGCTTGAGAACAAAAGCACATTGAGAAATAATAGAGCACTGTAAGTAATTACATGTACAACTGGGAACAGGTGAGTTTGTATAAATTTTGCATGGAGTGTCACATCTTGGAATAGGGATGTGGAGATGCCCGTAGTCTATAAGTTACTTGAGAGTGGAGGCAGAACTTTCCATTCTTACTCTATTCACACTGACGTTTCTCTGTAGGATACGCCTGAAATAAATAAAAGGAGACAGATAGCCTAATCGATTATTTCTGACATGGTAAAGTTTTAAATTGTACTAACAAGTGTTAGTACTCTAGTATTAATATTTTTTTAATCTCTATGCTCTGCGCAGAATCTAAAAATCACAAAGTATGAACATATGTCAGTACTATCAAGTCTATAATGCAAGTAATTGTGTTTCATAATCCTAAATACTGTATGTCAAATGTAATTAACACAAATGCAGTTGTACTACTCTATATACTGTAAGCTTAGTAAATTGTAGCCATTTTATAAGCATTCAGTATTTTATTTTCATTTTAAAATAGTTAATCAGCAATTGGTTAATTTGTAGCTTTGATTAAGATTTTTAATGCTAAACTGCAGAGGCCATGAAAGATATTAAAATAGACCATTTTGGATACTTAATTCACCTTTATATTTTTATTGCATTCAAAACAAAATACCAAACCATGTGGCATCTGCAAACAAAATGTCCCAGACTAGACCTTTTCTTAGAACTTCTTTGGCAGATTTACAGTTACTTTTAAATCTATAGGAGTGTGAATTTTAATGAATGCCCATTTATTGCAAGTCAGTCCCCCTCAAGTTAAAACAGATGTCCCTAGTAAAGTAACCCCAGGTGTAATTCCAAGTAAACTTTTTTCCAAAAAAAAAAAAAAAAAAAAAAAAATATATATATATATATATATATATATATATATATTGTTTGATCATTTGAAACATAAGAATGTTAAATGATAATTGTGCAATGTTTTACATGAAAAGGGGGTTTTGCAATATTATTTTCTTAAATAAATGTAATTTGGTTTGTTATATTGTTTTATGAAGCAAAATCTTTTACACATTTTAAGTATAGCTTAAAATATAGTATTATGTGTCCACATAATTTTGGGGGCGATTGTATATTAATTCAAAAATGAAAGAAAAAAATGAAGAAAAAAAAATACAAATACAAATTAAACTTGTAAACTTGGAGAAATGGAGATATGACATTGCACTTTTTTGCACATTTAAAAGAGTTTGGAAACTTTATCTGCTCACAAAGGACCAAAGCTTTTTATTTTAATTGAAAATCATAGTAATAAAGTTGTGATTGAAAGGAACAGTGAATGAGTAAATGAGTACCTGCTGTTTGAGTACAACAGAGGCAATACAAACAAGTGGAGGAGAGAAGTAAGGAGAACACAGAGGACAGACACTGAACAGCAGCTTCCAGTAGAGCATTTAGCATTGTTTTCTTACCTGCAAGAGAGAGACGAGTTGTTCGGTTTCCATAATAGTACACATCAGCTGAATACTTGATGCTGTGGCTATCTTTATGTACCCTTTTATCTATTACCGCACAATAGTACAGTCCCAGGTCAGCTACACTGATGTTAGTGATATGTAGATCATGGGAATTATTGTAGGGGTTGTAAATAATGCTGAAACGTTGGAAAGTCTTTAGGTCCACTGTTCGAACATCTATTTCGAGAGATGGTTGATTTTCATGAGAACAGTTTCTAATCCATACTAAATGGAGCCCATACGTTGCAGATAGGTCACAGTTGTTGTGTCCTGGTCCAACTTTCTTCTCCATTTCTGCTGAATATATTATTTTCTGACTCATCTATATGAAAAACATAAAAATTACTTAATTTTTGCACTTACAATTGGATTATGTCCCACCATACAAAATTATCCACAGTAATATTTCAATAACTTGCTTGAAAGAATTTTAAAATGTTTCTTATATTTAAGTGCATATTTAACTCTTGATCTCTCCATCTCAATCAGTGATTGTGAATAACTTCTTGCTTCTCTTTAACAACGATTCACAAACTAAAATAGTGAGTTATTGTGAATAACTGACTCTGTTGTGGGTATTTATTCAGTTCTCATCTGATTGGTTAACATCCATGGAAGGTTTTAAATACAATGCTTGGAGACTGAAGGAGGCTGTACTTAAATATGAGAAGTGAAAGCTGTGTTCACCAATATCCTGTGTGCTTTCGGTATTTTGCTTTGATTGAGTGAACCAAGTTATTCTTACTCTATAGTAATAGAAGACCATCTGTGTCACTTTGGGTAAAAAATATTAACCTAAAATACTGTGCTTGTTTAAATCAAAATAATGATTTAACATGTCTGATTCAACCTGACTAAATTTGGTTATATCAACTAAACTTATTTTAAAGGTTTGATCAGGTAGAAATATTTTAATTTATATTTATTGAATGTTACCGCTTTTTACAGTGTACTATGTAAAAGGAAACTGGTTTTGCATGGCAAAGCCTGAGCAGTTCACATTGCAGTTGTCCAACTAATCTGACACATTTCAGGTCATGGAACATTCTCATCGTGATTATCTGAAAGAGGTGTGATAAGAAGACATCCAAATTGTGCAATGTGTGGTGCCTGAAGTCATAAGGTTCTTTGTTTTAAAGTACAAAACGTGAAATCTACAACCCATTTATTCAGGCCAGTTTGAATGCACTTCTCATCAACAGCAACACATTATCTGTGCTGAACTCTTCTTATCTTCCATATCTTTTAGTTTATCACTGCTTACCAAGCACAAATGTTACCAGTAGGCCTTTGTGTGATTTTGTGTGTTGGTTAGAAAGCATGTATTTGCACGAGAGGCAGATTGCTCAAAGCAGTTCATGCACAAGTGCGATTTGACCCATGATTTTTTGATTGTTTGTTTTAACCCAATGAGAGAGTTTGAGAGATATTTGCTGGCAGACACAACATTTTGTGTCATAATGTTGAACAACTTTGTTCAGATGATGAGAAACATGTCTGAACCTGTTGCTTGTGTTGTCTTAACATGTCTTAAAGAGAAAATGTCTTAACTAAACCCAATTTCCAGTTCAGCATATGGTTACGTTGTTGTATCCTGGAGTAGAATCTGGAGTAGTGTGTATGTTAACAGTACTAAGACCAATCTTAAGACTGGGAAATCAAGAAATTAGAAAATTAAAACTCAATTCACATGTAGATAACAACCAAAAATCAAAGGCAAGGCAGGTTTATTCATATAGCACATTTCATTCTCAATGGAAAATCAACATGCTGCATAAAAATGATAAAGAAAATACAAGATAAAATTAATTAAGAACAAGAAATAAGAATAAAAAGTAGTCTGGACTTTTAGTCTGGACTTGTATGTGGCTACTGTTAGAACACCTGACCCCTTCTGGTAGCTGGTTTCAGCTGCAGCTGGCATAATTGCAAAATGATGTCTCACCTTGCTTTGTGTGAACCCTTGGAACTGACTAATGATCTGTGTGGTCGGTTTATATTCAACAGTCATATCTGCTATGCATTTAGAGTAGGTTCTTGGCCATTGAGTGATTAATAAATGAGTAATAGTACTTTAAAAACAATTCTAAATGTAACTAAAAGCCAGTGTAAAGACATGAGAATTTTCAGAATTCTTAGAATTTTCTTATTCTCAGATCTTTTGGTTCGGGTGAGAATCCTGGCAGCAGCATTCTGAGTGAGCTGCAGATGTATAGTGGTATTTTTAGGAAGGCCGATGAGGAGTCCATTGCAGAAGTCCACCCTACTGGTGATGAACACATGAACAAGTTTCTCCAAGTCTTGACTGGATACAAAATATTTAATTCTTGCTATATTTCTGAGATGATAGTATTAGGCTGATTTAGTAACTGCTTTTATGTGACTACTGAAACTAAGGTCTGACTCCAAAATGACACCAAGATTCCTAACGTGATTTTTTTGTTTTTAGGATTTCCATTTATTTAGGCACTGCCACTTTACAGCCAAATTATTGCAAGATATTTGCCCATTTATAGTCACATATATCTTCACGTCATTTTGTACTGGAAGGATGTGATGACTGGTTTTGTTAATACATGTAGAGAAATGCAATGAGCCTTATTATCGTATTACTTCAAACAGAACTTTATTTAGTGCAAACACAAACACTGTGAAAACCCTTAACCTTTATGTTTTTTAAAGTTTTAACTAATACATTTTTAATAAAAAAATATATATATATATTTCGTATTCTAATGAAGGAAAAAAATTCCTTTGTTTGTTGTTTTATTATTTTGTTTTACCACTAGATGGCAGCGTAACATTTTCTTTACGTTACAGAGAGATTTACGTCACGTCCCTTTCCTTTTATGTCACTTCCTTAATTCCTCACGCGGATAACAAAAGTTCCCTTTTTTATCCTAGTTTGTAACAGTATCATGCTAAAACTTGAATCGTTTGTGTTATGGAAGTTATGCTTCGAAGTAGTGTGATAATTGTGTATTTAAGACTTTGCTATTAACGCTTATGTGGCGTTTGCCACAATTAATAAAATCCCTTGATCTTTTGACTGATTTGAGGTCCACTTCCGCAACCTTGATACGTAATAGCGAGGAAGAAGAAAAGATACTGTTATTAAAGTAACTAAAGATCAAAACATGTCGGCGAGGCGCACCAAACGCTGTGCTATTCCTGGCTGTCGGAAAACTGAGTTCCTGCACATGGTCCCAAAGAATCCCAACATTAAAAAAGAGTGGCTTAAGTTTATTTTCAATGAAGTGCCAGATCGTGTCAGTCCATACTTGTTTGTTTGCCTCGGACATTTCACTCCGGATTGTTTGGCAAACCAGTCACAATATGAAGCTGGTTTTGCGGGTAAGCACATATTGAAGAGTGGTGCTGTGCCAACTATATTGGATCCCAGAGCAATCCGACAAACTGTAAGTTACATAAACCACATTCATTCTAATGATTCACCTGCTAAAGGGTTAGATCAGTCAAAAATGAAAATTATCTAATCATTTACTCACACTCATGCCACGACTTTCTGTATTCTGCTGAACACAAAAACTAAAATTTTTAGAAGAATATTTCCACTCTGTAGGTCCACACAATACTGGTGAATAGTTGCCTGAACTTTGAAGTTCCAAAAAGCACATAAAGGCAGCATAAAAACAGATCAATATTTAAGTCCTTTTTTTTTTTTACTATAAATCTCCACTTTCACCTCCTACATGGAGGAGATTTTATAATAAAATTATTGATCTGTTTCACACTCACACCTATCATATTGCTTCTAAAAATATGGATTTTACCACTGAAGTTTTATGGATTACTTTTATGCTGCTTTTTTGTTTTTTGGACTTTCAAATTTCTGACCACAATTCACTAGCATAGTATGAACCTACAGAGTGGAGATATTCTTTAAAAAAAATTAAAATAATTTGTGTTCTGCAGAAAAAAGTCATTTGGGATGACATGAGGTTGAGTAAATTATGAGATATTTTTATTTTTGGGGTGAACTGTCCCTTTAATTATTTGATATTTGTATGTACAGTGTGTGCAACATAGGATAACAGTTTATTAGATGTAATGTATTAAGATACAGTATGTTATTCTAAACACCTTGGCAATAAACCTTTTATTTTTACAAATGTTCCTAATGTTAGTTAATTATAACGGAGGGTGTTTAACTTGAATTCTAAAACAGAGAACTTTTATGAGGCAATGAACGATGCATGCCATGAAGTATTTAGGATGATGTAATCAATTGTAAATTAGTTTATAATAAGCAATAAACATATTTGGTAATTAATAAGTTTCTTACAACATACACTGTCCACAGCAAACATCTGCAACAGCTGATCTTCCTAATTCTGCGTTGGATCCAAACAAAAATACTGAGAATTGTATGGAGGACATTACATGCATTAGTGACGGATCCCTTGATAGTGACCAAGACAGTGTCGACACGACAACAGAGGATATGTTTATTGATGGTCTTGACCCTGTTCTAGATCGGTGAGTTTCTACACATTTTCTTTATTGATTTATTTGTAATATTATCACTTTTATGTGCACTATTACTAGTTTGCACATTAAGAAAGTGTTACACATTAGGAAGAAACAAGTGGGACAAGTCGTCCAGCAACCACGGACAGTATGTGTGCATTAGCATTCACATTTTCTCACAAAAAGACAGAGTCAAACTAGTTGAACATACAGTGAATGTGACATTTACTTAAAGCACACACAAGGCACTTTTACTTTGAAGATGCTCTATTGCCCTTGTGCAGATCCAGCAAGAGCAGCAATCTACTGACCACTTCCGGTTTTCTCAGCCCAGATCGCCTGCTTAGAGAGTCACCGACTGACCGTTACCAAACATTTGTGAGTCAGAGGGACACCGTTTTGATCCAGGCTATTAATGCATGCTTCATAGGTATATAATTGAGCGTTCCACAGGAAGAAAACACTGAATATTTTGCCAGTTTGTGAGGTTTGTAAAATCCATTTAAACTAGATATCCGCATATCTGCAAAAGTTTATTTGATATTTGCCTATTATCATTAGACAAGACAGTTAACAGTTACAGGAAACTGTTGAGAAGAGAGAGAGCGAGAATGAAACACCCGAGCACTTTAAACATCATGAGTTCATATGCGTTCTTCACAGCTCTGATAAGCGGTACCTTTAAATGAGACCATGTTGTACATCGCTGGTCTATAACTGTGGCAACATGATGGCACGTAACAATAAAACTCATTATGATTAATCATTTACATGTAGACAGCTCCTTCACATGCATGCATGCGTTTCTCGGGGCCGTCGCATCTTTAGAAGCTAATCGGCGAAACAGGAAAATATAGAGGCTGATGCCGATAATTAAAAAAATCTAATATTGGCCATTTTATCTGCCTCTGCAATATATTCCTCTGGAATACTCTATTCTGATTTGTCAATCGCACCATCTAGCAGTCTGATATTTGTGAATAATGACTGAACAGCCAGAGAATAAATAATATTTCACCAGTCACCCGGGTATTGCAAGTCATTTTTCCTACTTGTGTCATTCTGCGATCTCTACTAATAAGCTGTTTAAATAGTTTCACCTCAAGTCAATATTTCATGTTTATTTGTTTGGCTTGTAGTTGTGTAATAAGCTGCACATTGAACCATCAGATGGTAATTTTTGCCAGACAGAAGTGCCATAGTATAGTTGTAGATTCATACTATATAATCGAATAGGTAAGGGAAATGTACATTACCTATGGAAAGTTTTCACTCCCCTTGTTTTACAATATTGGACCATTAATATGAGATTTAGTTGTAACTGCTTCATTGATCTGTTAGTGTCCTTCCTCATCCATCTCCTCCTTGCATGTTCACAAATTTTTTGTGGATTTACATTTTACATTTAAGCCATACTGTTTCTGTATATTAATTTTTTAATAAAAAAAAATTCTCCCCTTTTCTCCCCAATTTGGAATGCCCAATTCCTAGTGCGCTCTAAGTCCTCATGGTGGCGTAGTGACTCGCCTCAATCCGGGTGGCGGAGGACGAATCTCAGTTGCCTCTGCGTCTGAGACCATCAATCTGTGCATCTTATCACATGGCTTGTTGGGCGCATTACCATGGAGGCTTCACACTATTCTCCTTAGCATCCACACACAACTCCCCACATGCCCCACTGTGAACGAGAACCACACATTATAGTAACCACGAGGAGGTTACCCCATGTACCACCCTCCATAGCAACCGGGCCAGTTTGGTTGCTTAGTAGACCTGGCTGGAGTCACTCATCACCCCCTGGATTCGAACTTGCGACCCCAGGGGTGGTAGTCTGTATCTTAATTATTAATTTATTTGTACTCAAAGGTAAATATAATGACTTGGAAATCTCCTGGTATCCCTGCCTTGTGTGTTTCAATTGCTTTTAATATTTTTTTACTTGTCTGTGAGTTGCTTGGTTTATTATAAACAAATAATTGGCCAAATATGTTTTTAACTATTATTGATTAAGAAATGTTATACATCATAGCAAAAATGCACCAGAGTTGAAGAGGTTAAAGTAAAGGAAAAGTTTATTTTTGGGGTAGATTGTCAAAAAAAAAAAAGATATTTCCAGAATAAGAGAGAGAGAGAGAGAGAGAGAGATCTAAACATGGATCTAACACTAAAGACAAAAGAACAAGTGTGGGCCAGCTGTTATGAATGAAACCTATTCAATAGTGTTATGATGTAGCCTGTTATATTGCTAATCCTGTTTTTTTTTTTTTTTTTTTTTTTTTGCTGTGAAATAGGCTTTCAACAGACATTGATTCACCAGAGGAGGAATTGGATTCAGAGGCCAGCCCACCGCAGAGAAAGAGATACCGTCTGTTTTCCACATCTGCTGCACCTGCTTCTGAAGGAGGCAGCTTAGGGAATGGGACAGAGAACAATTCCTTATCTGATTATTCCTCTGTTGTCTCAAAAGATAGGTGGCATAGCAGCGATGAGGATGATGTTGAACCACCTCTTCCAGTCTTCTCACCTGTCCAAACACCTGGACCAAACTCTTTTCCTATTACGTACAGCAGTCCTCTGCAGTTTTTTCATCTTTTCATTCCAAAAACGGTGCTGCAGACAATTGTAGGGTACACAAATTTCTATGGGGCCAAGTATGAGGAAAAGGCCAACTTGTGGCAAAACATTTGTGTGAAAGACTTGAAGTCATTCATAGCGATTGTAATTTACATGGGTTTGGTGAAGTGCTGTTCACTGAAAGACTATTGGAGGGAGTCAGAGTACTTCAGCCTGTCCTTTCCTGCACAAATCATGTCTTACCAGAAATTTCGGACAATCTCAAGTGCTCTACATCTAAGCGATACCAAGGACGATGAGAGGAACAGAGTGAGGAGGGGAACGTCAGACTATGAACGCCTAGGCAAAATTCAGTCGCTATATCAAGTCATTAGGGATGCATGCAAAATCTACTTTCATCCCTTTCAGAACATAACTATTTATGAAAGAATGGTGACATTACAGGATAGAAAGGGACTCAATCAATGCACAAAAAATGAGTCTACAAATAATGGGTACAAATTGTTTGCACTGGCAGACTGCAGCAGTGGCTATACTTGGGATTTCTTTGTTTACGAGGGAAAGTCAAGTGCATCACAGAGACATGGGCTGAGCTATGAGTCAGTGATGGCATTGGTTGATGAAAATATGTTAGGCACTGGGTACAAGCTGTTTGTTGACAGATTTTACACCAGCCCCACTCTTTTCAGAGACCTCTTCTATAAAGATATCTGGGCTTGTGGCCCTATTTGGGCAAACAGGATAGGTTTCCCAAAAATAACTGTGAACAGATTGCCAAGGAACGCACCCCGCGGCAGCATACGTTGGATTAGGGACAACGAGCTGCTATTTGTCAAGTGGAAAGACGTGCAAGAAGTGCAAATGTGTTCCACCTTCCATAAAGCCTATGGAGGTGACACTGTGCCGAGGAAGGTGAAGGGAGAAGATGGACTTCGGACTCTTGTTGATGTCCCCATCCCAGCTGCAGTGTTGGACTACAGCAAGTTAGTAGAATTTATTATGTTAATTTTATTTGTGCCAGTTTTTTTCTGTCTTTAATGTGTTTACTTTAAGAAATACTAAACTTTTTCAAAGTTTCATATATATGCAATTTATATGTCCTCACAGGAACATTGAGGTAGTGGATCCATCTAATTGCGCTACTGGATATTATAGGCTTCTAAGTAAACCAAAAAAGTGGTACCGGTCCATTTTTTATCACTTTTTGGACATTGCCATAGAGAATGCATTCATCTTGCAGGGACTGGTGGACAAGAACGAGAAGGCTTTGACACGACAGGCATTCCTGGAGGCGCTCGTTTTAGAGCTTACAAAAGCTGGTTCTCAGAAAAGGCCTGACACTGCACCAGTTTCATCAACTACTTCCTCGGCTTTGCCCTCAATCCCTCCTGCAGCTCCCTCTCCTGCTCCCTCCTCAGATCCTCCTGTGGCTTCCAAATTGGCTCCCCCTCCTGCTCCTACCTCAGATCCTCCATTAGTGGTTCCTGCTTCATATCACAAGCCAAAGTACATCACACAGGACAGCACTGGAGAAAGGCAGAATTGCAAGCAGAAGTGCAAGTTTTGCAACAAGAAAACGGCAGTCTTGTGTGCGACTTGTAATGTACCTTTGTGCTTTCACCCCAAGCGTGACTGTTTTAATGATTGGCATGAAAAAAGGACAATTGTATAGATAGTAATAGATAAAAGTGATAGGTAATACAAATGTTAATGTTTAATGTTAATTCATCAAAAAGAAAAATGTTTGATGAATTGTATAAACAAACTGTATTACAATTATTTGAACATTAAAATCAACAGTGTTTTGTTAATGTTGCATATAAAATTCTAAAATAGGAACAAAGTATGGTTTTGAATGGTATTTCTAAAATATTTCTAAAAAAAAAAGTATTTCTGAGGTAAGCCGGCAGTCAGTTGATAGTTAGTAGTGACTTAGACACCCCTCCCTTCCAAGATAACCAGAAGTATCTGCCTGACAGGGAGGACTTAAACCATCAAAGAAGTGCCGTTACTATTGAAGGGGTTAATATTCAAATATCCTTTTACTCTTACAAGTTATACCCATCTTTTATTATCATCATTTATTCTTATTATATACATACATTTTCTATTTTTCTTTTACAATAAGATGCAAATATCCAGGGTTCGGGAGTAATGGACATACATGTAACGGGATTACGTATTTAAAATACAAAATATTAGTAACTGTATTCCACTACAGTTACAATTTAAATCATCGGTAATTAGAATACAGTTACATTCAAAAAGTATATTGATTACCAAAGAGATTACTTTGCATTTTATTGTAATTTCTTTCATTTAATATTTAGTCCTTTCAAATGGAAAACATATAAATGATGTGATCCAAAGTGCATTTGGACAGCGCTGAAACACTTTCTTATGATGTGTTACATTCATACAAGCAGACAGAGAAGTAAGTTTGGAGCAGAAAAATAGAAATAAACCTTGTGTAAATTTTAAATTTAAACAAATGCTATTTCTAGCCATTTTACATGCACGTTACCAGGCACGATCATGATTTTTTTTTTGTCAAATTTCTTTTTTCTAGTAAGATCTTTGATATTAGGATAAAATCGTATTCTTGATCATTTTTGTATTGTTTTTCTGTAAAAATATCTAAAAATCCTTAAAACGAGATCAATTTGATTTATCTTGTTTTAGAAACAACACTGCATAAGATATTTTGGTTTTTCAGAGAATGTATTTTTTAACATGTCTCTTACTGTAGTTTTTATAGTCAAAACAATGAAACAATCTACCAGTGCTGAAGAAGAATTCAAAGTATTTATAATGCGTTTCTGACATTGAGTAATCTAATGGAATACGTAAAAAATTACATTTTACAGCATGTATTTTGTACATGTACTTGCCAACCTGGCAAGTAAAATGTATGTCATCTGAGGGTCTGATTTATATCAGGAATGCAATAACGGATTATTAATTTAGCCTGGCTCCTGGAGGATATGCATTTATATTGTACTGCATTTATTCACAAAAATATATATATCTGTTATAATTATTACATAATAAACTATTCTATAACCATTTGATTCTATTTTAATTCAGTCACTATTAATTGAATGAGAGAGAGAGATTTCAGTCATGATTTTATTGTCATATTAGGTTAATATTTGCATTAGCAGGTCTTGTGTGTATGCTCTTTTTCTTCTATATTACTGAACCACTGGATTCAGTTGACTTGTGATGTAAATTTGAACTGTAGAGCACAATCATTAAACTCTCTCAACTGATTGCAACCCTGAGTCTGAGTTTTTATTCCTCAATATTCATATTGGGGTCCCAGCTGTTACCCCCAACACTGTGATGCACACTGTAGAGGGGGTTGGCAGGTGAATAAGGATCTAGGTAAAAATGTTATTGTTTTTCTTATTCGTTTGCTGGGTAGCAAGATAGCTATATTAATTTTGCTGTTTGACCTTGTTAATAAATTAAGTCATGTTTATACTGTAACTTGGATGGCATGCACATAAAATTAGCTGTTGGACAAGGTCATTATATGTCTAAAGAAATATTTGGAAAGGGCTAAAGCATTTGATGTCTTGTTTGTTTTTAGAGGTGTGCTGAATTCTTTGAAACAGTCTGCCTGTACATCATGAATTTCAATGAACATCTTATTTCCCCTCTTAGGCAAATATATATTCAATTATTTCCTTTGTATATAGCCATACCTTTTCACATTTAAGTAATAGAAATAGTTTTTTCAAAAATAAGTGTAATCTGAGGAGTCATAAATGTCTATGCAAAATAACTTAACAGGAATATTCCGGGTTCAATACTAGTTAAACTCACTCAACAGCATCTGTGGCGTAATATTAACGCAAAAATTTATTTTGACTTGCCCCTACTTTTCTTTAAAATAAAGCACACATCTGAGTTCCAGTGAGGCACTTACAATGGAAGTGAATGAGGCCAATCATAAACGTTTAAATACTCACTGTTTCAAAAGTATAGCCACAAAACATAAACAATATGTGTTAACATGATTTTAGTGTGATAAAATCACTTGTAACTTTACACAAAAAGGTTTATATCCAATTTTACGACTTTGTTGCCATGATGGTGTAATGTGAACCCCAAAAATTAACAATTTAAACAACTTTACATCTCAAATTATACATACAACAGAAGAATTAATGTAAGTGCTTTTATATAATTATAAACTTCACATTTTTGCCTTTAAACCCTCCAAAAACTAGCCCCATTCACTTCCATTGTATCACTTCCACTTTCACTGTAGCCTCTATCTTTTCTTATATATATATATATATATATATATATATATATATATATATATATATATATATATATATATATATGTATAATATTTAGTCCATTCAGATGGAAAACATTTATACGTATAGATGATGCGATCCAAAGTGCACTTGAACAACGGTGAAACACTTTCTTATGATGTGTTATAAGATAGAGATATTTAGGTTTTTCAGAGAATGTGTTTTGTATATTTTGTCTTACTGTACACAAAACAAGTGAAAAAATCTACTTAACTTGTGTAATCTAACGGAATACATTACAAATTATATTTTACAGCATGTATTCTGTAATCTGTAGTGGAATACATTTCAAAAGTAATCCTCTCCCTGTATATATATATATATATATATATATATATATATATATATATATATATATATATATATATATATATATATATAAAGAAGGGATAGGTCGACATCATTTGTCGTGGTAATCAACATTGTGCCACAAATGCTGTCGATTGAGTTTAGCTTGTATTGAGCTTGTATTGCTTGTGTATATATATACATATATACAGTGTTATCAATTATGGGAAAGCCTGTGTTGTGATACAAGAACAAGATAATTACAAGATAATACATTATCATTAAAATAAATTATTTTAATGTAAGGCTCCAAAAACATTTTTTATATTAGAATACAAATTTTCAGTAAAAAAAAAAAAAAAAAATCTAATAAAAATAAACGTGTAATCGTATACAACACGACATTACTAAAAAGAACATGTGTTGAGATGTCTTCCTTGATTTTTTTTTATTTTTTCTATATATATATATATATATATATATATATATATATATCAAATTGTGCCGTTTTATTCTTTCAAACGTTTTTTTTTTTTTTTTTTTTTTTTTTTTGTAAACAAGGAAGTACTTTACCGAGAGTTACGTCACGTCCCTTCCATGTCAGGGATTATCGCGCTGAAAACAAAAACAATTTATTCTGTTTTACTTTTATTTAGCTTTCACACTCTTTATATACGTGAGATTTATTTTTATTTGTGTTTTTTAAGTTTTGTGGTTACACTTAGATCATGATAGTTACTCGCAGTGCTGCCAGTAGGCTTTCACTGAAGTATCTTCTTTGTCTCGCGCGTCTGAAGACACTGAAGCGCGTGTCGAAATTGATGTAATCTACAACCACAAAATCCCCGTAAATACATTTTAAATACATATAACTTCGTGTTTGATACTGTTGCCAAAAGATTGGACATTTTATATAAATTCGTATTTTAAAACAAAACGTATAAAGACAAGATTATTGGATGAAAATAGATTCTTTCAAACTCAATGATCCCATCACTTGTTTACTGTTAAAATAACCAAAAGCGACTTAAATATAGAAAAACAATATATAAACTGTAAGCTTATCACACGCACTGTACCCTAAAACATTGTTTGAACGGCAATTATTCAACAGCAAATATCTGAAACGTTTGATCTGCGATGGATACCAAGAAAGATGCTGACGGCGTGGAGGAAGTGACAGGCAGTAGTGATGAAGACCTTAATATTTCTGATGAAGAAAGTGTGGACACCACAACAGAGTATATGTTCATTGATGGTCTTGACCCCGTTCTGGATCGGTGGGTTTATTCACATTTTTACAGTTTTTTTTAAAACTTATATATAAATACACTGGCGGCCAAAAGTTTGGAATGTACAGATTTTACTCTTATGGAAAGAAATCGGTACTTTTATTTACCAAAGTGGCATTCAACTGATCACAATGTATAGTCAGGACATGAATAATGTGAAAAATTACTATTACAATTTGGGAAATAAATTCAGAACTTCTTAAACTACTTTAAAGTGTTCTCATCAAAAAATCCTCCATGTGCATCAATGACAGCTTTGCAGATTCTTGGCATTCTAGCTGTCGGTTTGTCCAGATACTCATGTGACATTTCATCCCACACTTCCAGTAGCATTTGCCATAGATGTGGCTGTCTTGGTCATGCACCTTAGAGTTTAGCTGATCCCATGTCTGCGTTTCTTTGTCCACTCAAATTTTTTTTTTTAGTTTTTATGTATCAAAAGTGGCTTTTTCTTTGCAATTCTTCCCATAAGGCCTCCACCCCAGAGTCTTCTGTTTACTCTTGTACATGAAACTAGTGTTGAGCAGGTAGAATTCAATGAAGCTGTTAGCTCAGGACATGTGAGGCGTCTATTTCTCAAACTAGATGTACTTATCCTCTTGTTTAGTTGTACATCAGACCTTCCACATATCTTTCTGTCCTTGATAGAGCCATTTGTCCTTTGTTTTTGAAGACTGTAATGTACACCTTTGCATGAAATCTTTTTTTTTTGGGGGGGGGGGGGCAATTTTAAGCATTGTATAGCCTTCATTCCTCAAAACAATGATTGACTGATGAGTTTCTAGAGTTGTTAAAGTTGTTTCTTTTTTGCGATTATTGACCTAATATTGACCTTAAGAAATGCCAGTCTATTGCATACTTTGGCAACTCAAAAACAAAGACAATGTTAGGCTTCATGTAACAAACTTAATAACTTTCAGCTGTCTTTGATATAATGGCAAGTGATTTTCTAGTACCAAATTAGAAATTTAGCTTGATTACTCAAGGACGGAGTGCTTGAGTGAATGCTGCTGGAAATGGGTCCTGTCTAGATTTGATTAAAAGGACTTTTTTCATATAGTGCTGGTCTTGTTTTTTTACAACAGTAATGTCCTGACTATGCTTTGTGATTAGTTAAATGCCACTTTGGTGAATTGAAGTACCAATTTCCTTCCGAAACAGCAAAATTTGTGCATTGTTCCAAACGTTTTGCCGCCAGTGTGTGTGTGTGTGTGTGTGTGTGTGTGTGTGTATATATATATATATATATATATATATATATATATATATATATATATATATATATAGCACTGGCATATAAGAAGACGTGGCCTGGTTTAAATATATTGCTTGATGCATTACATGAAATGAAATGAAATGTGCACTCATCCCTTATGAACATTTGCCATGGTTTTGGGATAAAAACACTAGCTTTAGTAAATATAGTAATTTGTAAATATTGTAGATTCATAATAAATAATGAAATATACATAACACAAATATACATAATTTTTATTACAAAAATGTTATGCCAACTATTGATTTACCGATGGTTATTATTATCTCATGACATATACACATATGCAAATATTACTGCAGGTAGGAGGCAAAATAATACTAGTTAAGAAGACTTTGTATATAAGAAAAAGCAAAGATGTCTCCAGTCTGTGCACAAAGCAATATTGGTGGGTGCTGTAAATTGCAAAAAGTACATTACTACTATAATCCTCTATTCTTTTTTTGTGCATTAGACCGTCAACTGACATTGACTCTCTAGAGGAGGACTGGGATTCAGATGCCAGTTTACAGCAGAGAAAACGATCCCGTCTGTCATCCGCGTCTGTTGCCCCTGCTGCTGAAGGAAGTGGTGATTCCTTGACAGAGGTTTCCAGGGTCTCTAAAGAAAGGTGGCATAGCACAGATGAGGATGATGTTGAACCACCTCTTCCAGTCTTCACACCTGTCCAAACACCTGGACCAAAGCGTTTACCCAAGTCATGCAGTAGTCCTCTGCAGTTTTTTGAACTGTTCTTTTCAAAATTCCTGATGCAAAAAATTGTAGGCCACACAAATGTCTATGGCACAAAGCGCAAGGATAGAAAGAGAGAGATATGGCACTACATTTGTGTGAATGACATGAAGTCCTTCATAGCAATTGTAATTTATATGGGTCTGGTGAAGTGCTCTTCACTGAAAGACTATTGGAGGGAGTCAGAGTACTTCAGCCTGTCCTTTCCTGCACAAATCATGTCTTACCAGAAATTCCAGGCAATCTCCAGTGCTCTACATCTAAGTAATACCAAGGAAGATGAGAGGAATGATTTGAAGAGGGGAACATCAACCTATGAACGTCTGGGTAAAATTCAGTCGCTATATCAAATCATTAGAGATGTCTGCAAGATCTATTTTCATCCCTTTCAAAACATTACCATTGATGAAAGAATGGTGACATCACAGGCTAGAATGGGGCTCAAACAATGCATGAAAAACCAGTCTACAGATAGGGGGTACAAGCTCTTTGTCCTGGCAGACTGCAGCAGTGGCTATATATGGGATTTCTTTGTTTACGAGGGAAAGTCAAGTGCATCACAGAGTGAGGGGCTGAGTTACGAGTCAGTGATGGCATTGGTGGATGAAAATATGTTGGGCACTGGATACAAGCTTTTTGTTGACAAATTTTACACAAGCCCCACTCTCTTCAGAGACCTCCTCTGTAAAGATATCTGGGCTTGTGGCCCTATTTGGGCAAACAGGATAGGTTTCCCAAAAAACACTGTGAACAGATTGCCATGGAACACACCACGTGGCAGCATACGTTGGATTAGGGACAACGATCTGCTGTTTGTTGAGTGGAAAGATGCACAGGAAGTGCAAATGTGTTCCTCCTACCATAAAGCCTATGGAGGTGACACTGTGCCAAGGAAGGTGAAAGGAGAAGATGGACTTCGGACCCTTGTTGATGTCCCCATCCCAGCTGCAGTGTTGGATTACAACAGGTTAGTCGTTAATATATATTCAGAATTTGGTTTGTATAATTGTAATGCTATTTTCGCTCCCTTAAACAAATAGTTCACCCCAAAAAATTAAATGTTGCCATTAATTCTGCCTCACCCTAATGTTGTTCCAAATCAACTTGCTTTTCTTTGTTCTGAAGAACAGAAAAGGAAATATTTTAAAGAATGTTGTGATTTTCTGATTTCCATACAATGGCATTTCATATAGAGACTTGCCTTTAAGCTTAAACACCTGAAAGTGTCATAAAAGTAGTCCACGCTGCTCATGCAACATATTCCAATCAAAAGGTGGACGATTGTTAATTGAAGACAATTTTTATTTTAAGGGGCACTATTCCTTTACATTTCTTTACTTGCAGGAATGTTTTCCTTTTTTAGCTAAAAAAAAATTTCTTTCCACCCAGAAACATGGGGGCAGTGGATCCACCCAGTTGCATTACTGGACATTACAGAGTTCTGCATAAACCAAGAAAGTGGTACCAGTCCATTTTTTATCACTTTTTGGATATCGCCATAGATAATGCATTCATCTTGCAGAAACTTATGGCCAAGGCAAAGAACCAGAAGGCTTTGACCAGGAAAGCATTCCTGGAGACGCTCATTTTAGAGCTTACAGATTCTCAGAAAAAGGCCAACTCTCCCCAAAAAAGTGCTGACTCTGTTCCCTCGGCTTCTTCCTCGAATCCTCCTTCGGCTCCTTCCTCAGATCCTCTTTCAGATCCCCTCTTAACAACTCCTTCAGCTCCCTCTTTGACACTTCTTTCAGCTCCCTCATGGACTCCTCCTCCTTTAGCTCCTGCCATAGCTTTATACCACAGGCCACAGCACATTTCACAGGATGCCGCTACTGGAAGACGGAAATGCAAGCTCTGCCACTTGAAAACTCCAGTGATATGTTTTACTTGTGATGTTGCACTGTGCTTTCAGCCCAAGCGTGACTGCTTTAATGACTGGCATGAAAGATCTACGATTTTTGACTAAATTTAAATGAATGTAAAAATTATAATTTCGCCATCTGTTTTTATGGTATACTTTGTAAATTGATATAAATACGTTACATTTAGGACAATTATTTGAATATTCAAATAAAGTGTTTTGTTGAACTTGCACGAATGTTCTAAAATTACAACAACAAAAAAACACTAGGTTTGAGTGATTTTCTGAAGTTATCTATATTTGTTATGTTGGGTTACAGGTGATATAACTGATTGCATACACAATGAGCACTCAAGGAACACCTGTACATCTGCTGTCTGTGTGGCAGCAGTGCAATGCATAAAATAAAGCAAATAAATGTCAGGAGCTTCAGTTAATGTTCACTTTAATCATCAGTTTCACTTTCATTGTCAGTGCCTCACTGTAACCCAGATTTTTACTGCTTTTTAAGAAAAATAGGACTACATTGAAAATATTTTTGGTAATCAACATTATGCCACAAATTATATCGACTCAGTTTACCTCAAACCCAGAATTTTCCTTTATTATCAAAAACGATCATTGATATAATAATTAAAAAAAAATGTTCTGTGAGACCTATTAAAAGTGACTGAAAATGCTATTTAGGGCAAAGTGGCACATAAAAAATATGGATTATTCATATTCATTCTAAAAAAAATTCAAATCCAAATCCCTAATCTGCAGACTATTCTTACCTGTATTCCTTTATATTATCTCAACACTTTTTTCTCATGCATGTTATTAAGCAGTCTACCCCCATTAATGCCTAATCCACTTCATGCAAATATTTAACCTTTTGCATTACGCATTATGAATATTTTTTTCACACTGTCTTCACACAAACATTTTAAAAGAGAACAAAACATCACGGTTGTTTAAGACAATGGGAATTAAGATGTGTCATCAGCAAGTAATTTCCCATCGTGCTTGCAGGTCATGCAATTCGCCGGCCACAACGCTCTCGCGGGACATTTTTTTACTTAAGTCTTCATGGCATTAAAGCAAGTCGGGACAGATTTCTAATCTGTATGCACCTGCCGCTGATCACCAGTGATCGGTTCTGCGCAGGACTTGCTTATCTCCAACGAGCCCAATGTAACAGGTAATGTTACCCCCACTCCCAAATTAGGTACGCACAAAGCTGACCAATGACATGATGGTAAAGTCACGACAGCCAATGAAGCCAAAGATGATTACAGCATGTTTATATTCTTTAATGGTGGCTAGTGTCGTCTCTCCTGACTCTGCTGTAATTTGCAGTGGAGCCAATGAATAATTTGAAGCCTATTCCAGTTGAAGACATCAAACTACTGAGCAGTGACGAGGAACACTTTGGAAGGCAAACCAATTCTATACTAGATTGGTGAGTTACTACACATTCTAGGGTTGCCATCCATCCAAAGTTTTTATCTAAGCATGTTGAGCTTGTAAATGTGTGACCAAACAGCAAGAAGTTGTAAAAAGTTTCTTTGGGGTTGCAAGGATGAAGATAATAAGACAGAGGGTAAAGATATGAATGTCTGCATGGCTGAGACAAATGAATATTGTTTGGTGCAAATTGCCATATTTAAGGTGCATGCTAAAGACAAAGGAATACAAATTGGAAGGAACAGAAAAGGACATTGACCCAAACTGCTGTGAATTGAGCTCAGAGTTGTGAACTATTGCTAATGTTATTTGTATGTTCCCTGCTATAGGCCTTCAACCAACAAAGGCTCAAGGAAGACTGGGATTTAGAGGCCAGTGAACCACAGAGGATGAGAGCCTATCGGTCTTCCACATCAGTCCAAACACAAAACACATGAGTCCTCAAGAGGAGGCACACTCTGCTGCCAAATTATGTGGCAGTAAGAGAGAGACAAAGTCCTCATCTGGAGAGATGGAGAGATGTCAAAGTGTAGATGAGGAAGATGTTGAACCACCTCATCATGCCTTCACACCTGTCCAAATATCTGGGCCAATGTGTGCATCCATTTCATATAGCAGTCCTTTGCAGTTTTTTCAACTGTTCTTTTCGAAATCTGTGCTGCATACAATTCCTGTGAAAGACTTGAAGTCATTCCTTGCACTTGTACTTTACATGGATCTGGTGCAGTACTTTTCATTGATGGACTGCTGGAGGAAGTCCTGGTTCACTATTCTATTTCCTGTAAATATCATATCTTGCAGGAGGTTTTATATCAATCTCCAATGCTCTTCACCTCAGTGATCCCAAGGAAAATGAGGAGAACACTAAAAAAAAGGGGGAACTTTAGCCTATGATCGCCTGGGTAAAGTCAAACCACTGTACCAAGGCTTCATGGAGGCCTGTAAAACCTGTTTTCTCAAAACTTCAAAAGTGATGAAAGAATTGCCGCAGCACAGCTTCGAATGGGACCCTAGGAGTTCATGCAAAACCGATCTGCAAATATGGAGTGCACACTGCTTGCACTGGCAGACTGTAGTAGTGGCCATCCATTATGGTATTGGTTGAAGAACACTTTTTGGGCACTGGTTACAGGCTGTTTGTTGATGACTTTTACATCAGCCCAAAATTCTTCTGGGACCTACTCAGTAAAAAGACCTTTGCTTGTGCCCCTGTTTAGGCAAACAGGGAAGGGTACCCCAAAACAACTGGAAACAGATTGCCAAGCGATGCACCACACAGCAAAGTACATTGTATTTGGGACATCAAACATCTGCTTGAGTGGATGACAAGCAGATTGTGCAAATGTGCTCCACCTTCAATAAATTTAGTGACACTATGTTGAAGGTGAATGGACATGCTGGATGTCAAACCATTGAGGATGTCCCCTTACCAGCTGTGATGTGGGACTACAACAGGTTAGTATAATTTATTCAGTGGTGTGTTTAGAAAATTGTATGTATGCCAGTGCTTTTATAAGGTTTCCTTATTAGTAATTAATGTATCAAATCTATATTTCCTTTCAGGAACAATTCAATTAATGGATATTACAAAGTTCTCCATGAAGCAAGAGTGTGTTACCAGTTAATTTTATATCACTTGTTGGACATCACCATAGGTAATGCATTTATCTTGCATGCATTGATGGCCAAGGCAAAGAACAGGAAGGCTTCGTCTTAGACAGTATTCCTGGAGACACTTGTTTTTGAGTTTACTGAAGGGGCTTCTCAAAACATGGCTGACTCGGCACCAGTTCCCTCAGATTCTCATCATGTTTTCCACCCACCAGTGTACAAAACAAAGCAGAAGTGCTGGCTCTGCCATCAGAAAACCCAAATCACTTGAGAGAAATGTGATGTGCCATTGTGCCTTCAGCGCAAGAGAAATGTGGCATGGATTTTATTAGTATTGACAGATGGCTAAAATTTGTGGGGGTTTTTTTGTTTTTTTTTACCAGTATTAACTACTATGTGTTATCACAGTTCTTCAAATACATGTTAACACTGCATATAGTGTAACAGGTGTGGTTTGGATTGTATTTTTCTTTTTTTTATTATGCTTGAGTGTGTAAAGTACATATACATTTGCACGTGTCCCTATTGTGTCTATACTGTAAAATCGTATTGATCGCAGTTCCTTTAATTGAACAAATACAGTATCTGCATTGAAGTGTACAATAAGTCTTTATATGCTTTTTTCTTTATAATAAATAAATGCTTTAATACTCTGTGTGTGTGTGTGTGTGTGTGTGTGTGTGTGTGTGTGTGTGTGTGTGTGTAACTGTCTAGTTCTCATGCAATGAAAGATAGATGTTGATTATTCTTGTAGTACATGGTGTCTTGCCACTTTTGCCAGCCATGTTGAATTGATGTTGTCATAAATAAAATAGGATAGTCATACAGAATTATAAGAACAGGTCAAAATAACCCAATTTGTAAAATGATTTATAGCCACAACAACAAAGTGTTTTTTTTTTTTTTCAGAATTATTCAAGAATTGTTGTAAAATGGAGAAAGGCTTGAATTCATTAGTTTTTTGTTTTGTGGTACATTGTCAATTTGGAATCTCAAATGGCTTTTTAAATAAGACCGCCTTAGATGAAATCTGCAATAACTCATATTTGAACCAAAATAGCAGGCTGGCGGCTTTGACTCAATTGTGTTTCTGGGCTCATAGGTATGACACACTGAAAGTGAAGAAGTATTTGATTGCATAGGCATAGGATTGGTTATTGACATCCACCAAGTATTGGTCCCATTGCATAGAGACACAAAGTCTATTAGACTTTGTGTCTCTATGCAATGGGACCAATACTTGGTGGACTATCATTCATCTCTGTTCCTCTGTGGTGGAATGAGCTTTCAACCTCCACAAGATCTGCTGAAACTATCTCAACATTCAAGAACCAGTTGAAAAGACATCTGTTCCGAGAGCTCTTAACCAATCCACACTAAATGTACTTAATATTTAAATTAATATTCTGGGTTCAATACAAGCTAAGCTCAGTCAACAGCATTTGTCGTATAATGTTGATTACCACAAAAAATATTTTCAACTCATCCCTCCTTTTCGTAAAAAAAAAGCAAAAATCGAGGTTACAGTGAGATGCTTACAATGGAAGTGAATGTGTTTATGATTATGATTCTAGAAAATCACTTTTTCTGTTAAAATTATTATGTTAAAATGCATAATTTGATCTGTAAAGTTGTTTAAATATTTTTTACAGGAATTTTAGTATGGCAACAAAGTTGCAATATTGTTTACACATACATCAAAACTTTACACAGAAAAGGTTAGTAAGCGAATTTATCACACTAAAATCATGTCTTGTGTCTATACTTTTGAAACAGTATTTAAACGTTTCTGGATTGGCCCCATTCACTTCCATTATATGTGCCCCGCTTTAACACAAATTTTTGCTTTTTTAAAAGAAAAGGAGGGGCGAGTCTAAATAAATTTTCATGGTAATCAAAATTATGTATTGAATTGTGTGTCTCTTCTACGCTAGCTTCTATATTACTCCAGCCACTTTGAGAACTTGGCAGTGTTATACTGTAGATATTGTTGACTTTTGTACAACAAACTCATTTTTAAGTCACTTTGGATAAAAGCATATGCTAAATTACTAAATTTCAAAGTAATTGAGTATTTTTTGCTCTGATCTTTTATATTTTCATGACAGTTTTGCAAACGTTTGTGAATTTGAAAAGTTAAAAAAAAAAGTGCAGGAGAAAAAATTAATTCTTCACTTTTTTGAGAAACCTTAGCAAAATAACAATGGAGAAGAATGGAGAAGGGGGATGAAGGTGGAAAAGGTCTCTCTGATATGGCTGTTGTCCCTCAGCATCAGCTGTGCCAAATGGTAAGCAGAGCAGACTAGTTGATCTTAGCTCTGTGAACAGGTAAATAGCCTCTAGCATGGAATAGAGAATAGAATTGTCATTAGATTGCTCTTACTTTTGATGAATAGAAAAATTTGTTTCAGTCTTTCCACTTTTTAATAATCCACATTTCCACATTTTAATAATCATAGTGCAAATAAAGTTCTTTTTACAATAAACAAGGCCTCCATCTGCAGACAGACTGTAGACAACACAAATATAACTCCCCCGGTCTATCACAAACACATCCTCTCAAATGTATTTTCTAAGCTGCACAATCTAAAATTTCTGCTCGGGAATAGACAAAAAGTAGATGGATGCATTTTTAATACAGTTAAAAATAATAATAAAAAAATGGGATAGATAAATAATAGATTTTTACTTTCTTTATGAGGTAGCTGATACTTATGCTCTTTTGTTTCCATCTTTTGAGTGAAATAAAATCTTTGTACTGGCTGTTTTGTGTGAGAAAAAGAAAAAGGACAGTGTGTGGTAATTTTCCACTCCCAAGATTTTACCATGAAGCTCTACTGCCCAAAAAAACAAACATTTTGCAATATATTCAATATTTGGACACCTTCTTTACACCTACAGTATAATTTTATACATACAATTAATTTGAGAAATAATATTATGATTACAGTCTTAAAATTACAAATGAACAAATAATTTTGATAATTTCTTGAACTTAATTATACTGTTACAGTCACTGCTAATAACATAATTACTATTAACTCTGAAAATTATACACATACCACAGATAATTCCAGAATCCTCTTTAGTAATTTGCTGTTTTAAATCTGACCTCAGAATAAGTACTAAAGTCAGAACAGGATCTCGTTTTCTTCAGCTGTATTTGTTTTATGGAAGCCATGTTTAATAAAGAATAACACACTTCATCTCCATCCTACGGAAGAAAAAAAAAATGTGTTTACTTAAATTTAAGTTTTTCTTAATAATGCCATTGTCTGTCAAGTTTGTTGAATTAATTTTGTTAGTGCATTAAAGACTACAATGCCATCTTTACACTGTTAATATATGTGGCACAGAAACTGCATCTGAAGAAGCATAAACTCCAAAAAGGTGAGTTCACACAGTGGCAGTATTTACACTTACTGTATATGGTCACAAAATAATTACTGTACTTGCAGAAATAATGTTATGAATTGTTTAAATATGAAATCAAGAACATAAAGCATTCTGAAATTTTTTGAAAGTATCAATAAAAAATATGCAATATACAGGTGCATCTAAAAAAATCATATTGTGGAAAAACTATATATTCTAGATTCTTTTCACATGAAGTGAAATGTTTCAAGACTTTTTTATTGTTGTAATTTTGATGATTACGGCTTACAGCTCATGTAAATCAAAAATCAAGTATCTCAAAATATTAGAATTGTCATGTTCTCTGTTCCCCGCGACCCTGTACACAGGATAAGCGGTTGACGATGGATGGATGTTCTCTGTTGTCTTTTGTTTTTGTGCTTTTATGTTGAAGTTTAGTTTAGTTCCTGTTTGTAGTTTTATTTTATGATTGGTTTTCCCCTGATTAGTTCTCATTCCTTGATTGTTTACCCAGGTGTTCCTCATTCCCTTGTTAGTTCCTTTATGTATTTAAGTCCTTGGTTTCCCTGTGTCCAGTGTTAGTTATTTCATGTTTTGTTTTGCGCCTAGTTCTCCGTGGTTTTTGTTGTCCCAAGTTTGCTTGTTTTTAAATTTAATAAAAATCTGCACATAGATCCTCTCCCGTTGCCTGTCGTTACAAGAATATAGAATGTCAACCTAAAAAATATGTTCATTTCTGCACTCAATACTTGGTTGGGGCTCCTTTTGCATAAATTACTACAAATAATTATTGCTCAGTGGTCCAAAGTCCTCTTTTCAGATGACAGTACATTTTACATTTCATTTGGAAATCAAGTTCCCAGTGTCTGGATGAAGAGTTAAAGTTGTTTGAAGTCCAGTGTGAAGTTTCCACAGTCAATGATTTGGGGTGCCATGTCATCTGCTGGTGTTGGTCTACGGTGTTTTCTCAAGTCGCGAGTCAATGCAGATTTTAGAGCACTTCATGCTTCCATCTGCTGACAAGCTATATGGAGATGCTGATTTCCTTTTCCAATAGGACTTGGTACCTGCCCACAGTGCCAAAACTACAAGTAACTGGTTTGCTGACTATGGTATTACTGTGCTTGATTGCTCACCTGACCTGACCTATGGGGTATTGTCAAGAGGAAAATGAGAGACACCAGACCCAACAATACAGATGAGCTAAAGGCTTCTATCAAAGCAACCTGGGCTTCCATAACACCTCAGCAATGCCACAGGCTGATTTCCTTCATGTCACGCCGCATTGATGCAGTAATTTGTGCAAAAGGAGCCCCAACCAAGTATTTAGTGCATAAATTAACATACTTTTCAGAAGGTCGACATTTCTGTATTATAAATTCTTTATTCTAATATTTTCCATGAGCTGTAAGCCGTAATCATCAAGATTAAAACAAAAAAATGCTTGAAATATTTTACTTGATGCATAATGAATCTAGAATATATGAAAGTTCCACTTTTTTAATTAATTTAATTTAAATTACAGAAAAAATTAACTTTTCCACAATATTAAAATTTTTGGAGATGCACCTGTAAATAAAAACATATATGCTCAGTCATGACAACGACAAAGTTTAAGACTGCACTGATGCTGAATTTCATTACAAAGAAGCATCTGACTGCACTGAAGCATTTGATACTAGAGGGCGATGTGGGTCAGAGCAGACTTATTTTAATATGGCTTTTATTTGGCATTACGTCTCTGACTTGATCATGGAAAGACACATATGGAAAATGTCTTGTAACGGTTTCATGTTTGCACATTTGGTTGACATTTAATGCACTAGGCTACCTCATCGTGTGTGCTCTCAATCTGTGCTTCAGCTTGCGCCCCACAGTCAGATCCATAACCTACAGGAAAGAAATAAGACCATTACAGCAAATGAACACATGAGCTTTAAAATTTCATTTTAAATGTTCACAAAACTCTAAATTCAACTAACCTGTCACAGACAGTTGTACAGTTTTCAAAACACTGAATGTGACCTTTTTACACTGTTCATTCTGTGACAGTTAGCATTTTAAAGTAAATCTTGTTGCTGTTAGGATATTAGATGAATAACAACTGTTATCTTGTTCATCATAGCTGGAGGAAGCAATTAATCCATTCTTTAGAATTGAGTACCTGTAGTTTTCTTCTTACAGAGGCAGTACACACAGATGGAGCAGAGTAGAACACACACAGGACACATGCTGAACAGCAGCTTCCAGCCAAGGCTACTCATTGATAAAGTATGGTTGGAGATGGTGGTGGTGGTGGTGGTGGTGGAGGACTCGTCAAAAGGAGATGCTGACTCTGAACAGAACAGGTTTTTTTTTGCAAACTATCACTTAATGTATAAGATTTTATGTTAATTATAGCATTTACAAAAAGCATTGACCAATGTTTTCCACAATAAATAAATATAAAGGGGGAGACCTGGCCCAAACAACTAAATCAAATCCCTCTTAAATTATAATTATTTTATAATAGCTGTTGGGTAAACAAGTGAACACAATTAAGCCAAACTGGCATATGTTCAGGAAAAGGTCAACAGAAGGTAAATTTTAATTGCAATTTTTAACGTGTTCCAAGGACAAAGGAATGTATAAATCAGGGCAAGCTGTCACATTTTATTTGTACAGGTTATAATGTGTTCCACTTCTGCCGCTCACTCAAAGTTGTGTCGATGTAGTGACACTAGGGGTGCTCTTGAGAGCCCCAAAATACCTCAATCTTTGAGAAAAGGCCAATGAGAGATGGCGAGTGGAATTTGCATGCCACTCCTCCTCAGTCGCTAACCCGCCCTATACCGAGTACAAGAAGGGAGGTAAGTGCTTTGAGGTTCTCCTCGGTGCTGCCGCCTCAGGTCGAAGCAACGCTTCTCGACGTGGCATTGGCTGCTCCCCCACTGTGAGGCCCCACCCCCAGGTACGTCAAATGCGATCGTCCCCTTAGTGCCCAGAGCTTGGACGCGTGGTTAGCGCTTTCCAACCCGTCGCGGTGGCTGGCCAGGACCACCTGGCTCGGCTATGAGATTCAATTCACCAGGTGCCTGCCCCGGTTCAGCAGCGTCCGCTTCACCTCGGTTCAGGGAGAGAACACCGCCACGGGTGGAGATCATGACACTTCTGTGCAAGTGCGCGATAGAGCAAAGGTGAGAATGTTCTACACACTTCATTGTGTCAAAGAAAGGTGGTGGGTTGCGGCCAGTCTTGGACCTGCCAATTCTGAACCGGACCTTACACAGACTAACGTTGCTGACGCAGAAACATATTTTGGTTTGAGTCAGGCATCAAGATTGGTTCGCGGCGGTTGACCTGAAGGAAACATACTTTCACGTCTCGGATTTACCTTGACACAGACCCTTCCTTCGGTTTGCTTTCGATGGCCGGGCATACCACTATAAGGCCCTCCCATTCTGCCTGTCCCTGTCCCCTCGCATTTTCACGAAGGTTGAAGAGGCCGCTGTTGCCCCTTTAAGGGAAGTGAGAGTTGTTGTGCGCACTCAGGGACCTGGTGCTCACGCACCTCAGCCGTCTAGGGCTTTGGGTAAACTGGGAAAAGAACAAGCTCTCGCCGGTTCAGAGCATTTCTTTTCTCGACATGGAATTAGACTCAGTCTCAATGAGAGCGCAACTCACAAGAATGCATGCGCAGTTGGTTCTGAACTGCTTGAATTCATTCAGGTGCAGGACAGACTGCCTGAGGACACTGAAACACTTTCAGAGGCTCCTGGGACATATGGCATCCTCGGGTTGATGCATATAAGACCGTTTCAGCACGTCTGACACGTTCACTCAGACCAGAGCTCCCTCTACGAGGCAGCTTTATGCCCTGAAGTGGCATTTGTTCACAAGGTGGTGTTCTTCCTGAGAAGAAGACCCCCAGAGATGTGCAGTCGGGTCAGTGCTTTCCTTCCTGTAGGAGAGGTTGGAGGGGCGGCTGTCCCCCTTCACCTTGAAGGTACAGTATATGTGGCAACCATAGTGGCCCACCATGACATGGTGGATGGTAAGTCCCTAGGGAAGCACAACCTGATCATCAGGTTCCTCAGAGGTGCCCAGAGGCTGAATCCTCCTAGGTTACGCCTATTCCCCTCATGGGATCTCTCCATGGTCCTCCTGGGCCTTCGGAGAGCCCTGTTTGAGCCGCTAGAGTCAGTCGATCTGAAAGCCCTCTCCTTGCAGACAACCCTCTTGATTGCTCTCACCTCCATCAACAGGGTTGGGGACCTGCAAGGATTCTCTGTCAGCGACACTTGCCTGGAGTTTGGTCTGGCAGATTCTCACGTGATTCCGAGACCCCGGCTGGGCTATGTGCCCAAGGTTCCCATGACCCCCTTCAGGGATCAGGTGGTGAGCCTGCAAGCACTGTAACGGGAGGAGGCAGACCCAGCCCTGTCGTTGCTGTGTCCGGTGCATGCTTTGCACATCTACTTGGATCGCACGCAGAGCTTTAGATGCTCTGAGCAGCTCTTTGTCTGCTTCAGCGGACATCGGAAAGGGAATGCCGTCTCCAAACAGAGACTTTCCCACTGGAACATGGATGCCATTGCTTTGGCATACCAGGCCCAGGCCATGCCTGCTCCTTTGGGAATACGAGCACACTCTACAAGGAGTGTGGCATCCTCGTGGGCACTGGCCAATGGCACCTCTCTAGAAGACATCTGCAGAGCAGCGGACTGGGCAACATCCACTACCATTGTGTAAGCCCGTTTATCGGTCCAATGGCTGTCTCCAATAATACGGGTGAAGGTCACTGCGCGTTACTGTCTTTCCTTTTACGCAACACAACAAGATTAAATGAAATACATTTTCTCTTATGTGTTACCTCGTTATTTCATCTGACTCCATAAATGAAAAAAGGTTTTAATGATATCTGAGCATCATTAAAAGTGAGCAATTGTTTGATTATTCTTTCTAACTCTTTAATTATATTTTCAGATTAGGAGACTATGTCGCTTTGAGGTCCTCACATGTTTTTCTCTTTTTCGCAGGTCTCACGATCACAAGCCGGTCAGTCTTTGATCATATGAAAGATATGTCAGTATAGCCCCCATGGAATTGCATACACTTCAATTTAACTTAACATTTTCTTCAGTAGAGGTCACGGCCACTATTACAGATATAAGTTGACCAACATAACTTCTCTTATAATAGCTTTGGATTGGCCATGTCGTGGTTTCCTGCGTACACTTATCTGGAGAAACACCAAATTAAAACAGAGGTAAGACACACCCGAATTTAGATTGGTCAAGCAGCATTTGCTGTTCTAAACGGAAATTCCCTTTTTGTCTTTGCAAACCAAGTACACTTGAATTGATGTCAAATATTAGTCGTCACTAATCTGACGCAGACTTGCGGTAACATACGATTTGTTTAATCTACATGGGAAAACAATTTCAGAGTCAGTCAGAATAAAATCAAATGTTTACAATTTATTGACCAGGTAATACAACAATAATTCAAAATCCAATTTATCGAGTAAAAACATTGATCAATCAAATATAATAACAACAATTCAGAAATCAAGGAATTTATAGTGAGCTTTAAGTGAGGAGGAGAAGGGGGGAGTATGGGGAGATGATGAGACTGTAGAAGTGAGGTGTGAGCTGCACTGTGTGCTGCGTCTCGGATGTTGCTGTTACATATGCAAGAGAGAGTTCAAATGTTAATTCTCATGAGAGCCTTTTGTTTTCTCGAGGGGTAGTCCAGACTTGCTGGCACCCGCCTTACAATTGCGAGATTTTACAATCTCTAAGTTTAGCCGGTTTTGTCCTGTGTTTTGTCAGGTACGAATAAGTATGTTTGGTAATACAGAACAGCTGGCCAGGTGTATAGCTTACTTATAGTACATTTCCCGTCCATGATTGAAGACGTGTAATGCTTCTCCCATGCAAGTTCACAAACACGTGAACCCAGGATGTCCTTCCTCCCTAGCCCTGTGGCTCACGAATTCGGTGGAGGAATTCTCAGCAAGAACCACTATGGGGTCTAATATGCCCTGTTCTGGGATAAGTGCTCCACAAGTCCAGTTAATCCGGTAACCCCCTGTGATGTATTTTCCGTGGTATGGTCTCCCTGTAGGCAGACCAGCATCTCACTTGGGCAGAGCTCTCTCTGTACCGGTTGCTGTGTTTGTAGAGCTTCTCCCCATCGAGGCAGGACCTACCACCACACCTCTTCCATGTGCGGCTGGTGAGCCCACGTGTCGTATTGACACATGTTCCTCCCCTTCGGATAGGATATGGCCTCCGTGGGTTCTTTTCCCCCTGAAAGAATAGGAAAGGAAAAGAACACCTTCCCTAATGCATATAATAGTGTTAGATGGCCCCAGGCGAATCTAATACCCTGTGGAGAGAAAACATAGATAGAAAAGGCCGCAGCTGGCACGGCCTGCTCCCATTCTAGTTACGTCGCTTGTGGGGAACTACATGATGTCTTATGGGGCGTTGGGGGAGGTTACAAGCAGACTGATCCACCTGCTGTTATGAACGCAGCAGCTTGCTTGCACCTGCTAGCTCAACAGTTCACACCCAGATACAGGAAAACACACACACACACACACACACACACACACGCACACACACACACACGGTGCACAGTTTACACATGTTGTTATTGAAAATAAATATGTTGTAATCCAAACTTATTTCTCAAGTGTTTTTTTTTTATTTTTGACCTCGGTATTTGAAAAATCCTGGTTACGGCCTTGATGCTGTAGCAACAGGTCAATGTGTGTTAAATAAACTGTCTTTAAATACAATAAAAATAAAGATTTTATTCAATCAATCATGATTGATTAATAAAGATTTCCTGGGCAATTCAGTGCTAATGTTAAGCTGTTTTGTTTTTTTTCTAAGTACTTTCTAACATACTTATTTTGCTCAAGTAAACACATTTTTTAAGTAAAGTTGAAGTATCATTGTTTTTATTTCATTGTTTAAATTTAGTTATAGCATGGCTTATGTATTAGGGAAATTATGACTGGAATCTCAGGCATATGACAGTTTGGATTCTCCTCAGTACTTCTTAACACACTTAAATCTTCACTTTTGTAAAGTACAACTTAGAGATGGATGACTTAAATTTAACTGGCTCCAAGTTCACCAGAGGTAACACTAATCATCCTAATGGTGACTTCACACAAATCACAACTACAAACCAGCAACAAAAATTATACAAAATTAAAAATGAAAAAGAAACAACAACAAAAAAAAAACAGTCATAAGAATGAAAAAATCTTGAATTTTTTTAAAAACACTTCCATGATTTCACACATACATCACCCAGACGTTTATTTGATGTGTGTGTTTACATCTGGAGGACGTACGTTTGCTCAACTGCAATGCATCTATAAAACGTATATCAATAAGTATGTCTCAGATGTAAATAAGACGTTCAACAGTTGTCTTTGAGACATTTATGATTTAGAATGTTTGAAAATCAGATTTTTTTAAAGATGTTCAGCAGATGTTAAGTGGATTGTGACGCTTTCCAGAGGAAAAGATCTAAAACAGACATCTTGGAGATGTACGTGTTATCTTGGTTATTATTTTCTACATAAGTTCCCTTGTTTTGGCCAAACATACATAATTTATTCAAGCATGAGTGCTTATGAGTATTCAACACAGCTGCAATTTTGTATTTGATCATTTTGAGTACTCAAAACCAAAGTATAAAAAATATATACTTGAGTTATTGTAATATATATTCTGATTATTATTTAATTAGGACAACTTAAATTATTTATTAAAGAAAAAATTTGAGTTTAGAGACAATAACGGTAACGTAATTAAAACTAGTAAGAATAGTAAAAAACAAGCTTTTTTATTAATATTTACATTGTGTATTTAGACATGTCTCAAATTTTGACAGGATTGTGAAAATTACAAACCTTATCAAATTAAAATAAAATAAAATAGCTCATGTATTTAAGGTTGACGATAATTTTTTTTGAAGTTATTGGGGGGGAAGTTGTTCTTTTTGTTCTAACACAGACTTTCGGGCCCTTGTGGTAAGTTCCAATTTTGTGCACAATCATGTGCATTATTTGTTCTTTTCTTAATGTTTTGTATTTTTGTTTAAAGTAGGGACTATCTCCAAAATTTACCAGGAGTGGCAACATGAACAAAATAAAAAAATGTCCTCACCTATGACAGAGAGACGAGTTCTCCTGTTTCCATACTGGGATTCATCCTTATATGTTATGCCATGTACATCATTACTTATTTTTCTTTGTATTATTCCACAGTAATACAGTCCCTGGTCAAAGACACTGATGTTGTTAATATGTAGATCACAAACAGTGTTACTGGAGCTGTTGAACACAAAACTGAAACGTGGAAAGGTCCCGATGAACAGGCTTTCAGCATTTAATAGAGATGGCTGATTTTCATGTGAGCAGTTTCTGATCCAAATGATGCGTGCACCAAGTGGAATGACACAGTCACAGACGAGAGTGATGTTTTCCCCTGGTTTAACTCTGATGTCCACTTCTGTGCCAAAGACTTTCTGATCTTTAAAGAACAAAATGCCTGCAAAAACATACTAGATCAAATTAAAATATATTTTTTAAAGCAAAAATATATATTTAGATATGTATCTTCCCTCATATATAGCAGCTACTATATCATGTAATACAACATAAGATGTACAATATAATTAAAATACAAATTGACTTACAAACAAGTGTGATGACAGTTACTCTTATTTGCGCCATCTCAGTGTCTGATAGATAGGGACTGATAAGGATGAGGGTCTTCAATGCGGATGTTAACTCATATCTTATTGGTTCAAGTGGTGGGAGCAGGGATGTAGTGGAGGCTAAACGCACGTAAACGCCGTTTACGCACCTCCTAAAATTCGGAAATAGCGTTTACCCACCTCCAAAGTGCGTTTATCCACCTCTAAATTGCGTTTATCCACCTCTAAATAGCCTATAGTTCCTAAGCCATTTTAAATTAAGCTTATGCCGTTTTAGTTTTATATTGTTCATTATTAGTTTCATAGGTTGTTAAACCTAAGACGAAGTCTTTCATATTGCGCTGCATTACTGTCAGTGTTGACCAATCTCTTGCGTAGCCAGCAAGCAGCAGACTGCATCAAGATTCATCAGTCACTAGCCCAAAGTATACATAAGACATGATTTTTGAACACTTCATTGAGTTTTGTTTTGTAGAATAAATATTTGTAAAAGATTTTCGTTTTGTATAAATTGTATCTTAATTTTGATCAATGTTTTATCAACCAACTGCCTGTAGGTCCGCATCGTCAACTTCATCTTTGCAGCGACACAGAAAACACCAGTTTATTAATAAACAATTAAATGTCTCCTTGCTATTTTTGACACATTAATAATTACTTTCGCCGGTTCTTTGTGGCAAGCTTTATGCGTGCGGGCGTGCGCTTGAGTGCGGCTCTATTAGGCTACGTTAACGCTCATCCATCCTGTATAGCCTATTTAAGTAATTAAATTAATATAGGGGCGATTTGTCCACTAATGGCTAAAATGAACAACTACTAGTCGATTAGAAAAAAAACTTTAGTCGGAGGCAGGCAGCCCATATTCTACATATTTTCGAACCAGCAGGTCATTCAGGGTTGAGCGAGCGACCCTGAGCGTAATGAGCGAGCGGAGCGGAATATTCGGAAATGCGCTCTCCGCGCATGCTCTGATCGGAACAAACCAAGCATGACAAATTCAAACTTTATTTCATTTTCTCCGTTGCTTGAACACTCACTACATTATCAAACACAATATGTTATGTCTATTTTAATTTATTTATTTTTATTTCACGTTTCTAAGTAGGCTACAAAATTATGTAAGTCCACAAGGCGGTCCACAAGCTGATGCTATGACGAGGGGGGCTCCTTCCCGCACTACTGCCTACATGTAATGATGAATGAATTGTAAAAATGGACATCAGGCAGTTTTTTAAGCGCCGTCAAGACAGCAGCCCTCCTCCTGATGCCAGCAGCCCTGGATATAAGCCTCCCTCTCTATCTCTCTTAAATATTTTAGTTCTCTCTGTTTTGTAATTTAGTAAACTTAGATTTCAACCATATTATTCCTTCTTGAGTCTCTTTAACAATAACTTAAATGAATGTATGAATTGAATAGTGATTGTGTGACCTATGATGAGGGAACAACCAGTGATACCCTTGGAAGTACCATCAAATGATAGCCTATAACGATGTCATCAGGATACACATACACCGGTAGGCAGTGGCCCACCTTACCGGGTGACCACGTCGTGGTCCACCTGAATTTATAGTTTACCCACCTCTTTTTTTACCACTACACCTCTGGGTGGGAGGTCTTTCTGCTATTGGGGTTTTAATTTATTTTATTTTATTTTTAAGATTGAGGGTTGTATCATCCTGGTTACATTTTGGGTAAAGTCTGATGTGTATATTAATTAATACCTGTGTTGTGACATTATGTGTCTTATCTGGTTGTTAAAAAGTTAAAGAACATTTTTATTTTGTAAAACTATGAGAGTAAAACTTTGTTTATGTTATAAAGTGATCATCTTTTTGTACAGAAAATGAAATGTATTATTCACACAGCACATCACTGAAAATCACTTGTGCCAGTTCATACCTGACATTTTTTTCTTCTGAAGGCCGAAGAGTGTATCTATGGGAAATGTGTTGACGTTTTCGCCATTGGAGAAGTCCTTAGATGCAATACAGTGGTAACTTTGATCAGGCTGCATTTCAAGTAGGCCATAACATGAAACCCACAGTCACTTCCTGTAAGTTACTCCCAAAGCACTGAACACGTATTGATACACTGCAATAAGCGTTTTAGCCCAGAAAAAATCTCAACCAGTGGTATAAAAAAGTTTGTTAAACAAACACAAAAGGTAATGTAAGCTTATTCCACAGACACTAGCTCTAACCACAAATTGTTCCATTTTGGTTTGTGCACTCTAAACAACTTTTAACTGAAACATTATGCAACAAGACAATGTGAAGGCTGTCGGTTTCCTGTTTCAGAATCAGCAAATTCGGCCTACTTACTTGAAATGTCTGAAATACAGTCAAAAACTGCCAAAAAAAATTATGATTTGCACTTTGCAGGTTAGGCACTGAATGTAAGTAAATAACAATATTCACCATAACACCCATGTCGTGACATGCAATATGCATTTAATTAAATTGCCATCCTGTAGTAGGAAAAGTCATTTATCGAGCACTGACAGTTTTAAGTAACATCATGGCTCTTTTCAAATGTCAAATGGGGGGTTAAAGTGCTTATTTTTTGTCATTTATTATATTTATTGAGTTGAAATTGTATTAATACTTTTCATCCAAATCCACAGGGGGGGTCTCACCAACACTTTGTTTACTATATTTAAAGTGATTTTTTTTTTTTGTCATTTATCATATTTATTGAGTTTAAATTTTATAAATACTTTTCATCCAAATCCACACAGACATACTTTAAGGAGCACTCAAAACATATGTCAAGATCTCGCCGTAAATTATTTCAATGTTAAGTTGTTTCTCTCATACCTTCAGAAGACTTGGAATATGGCACATACTTTCATGATACTTATTGGTCCTTTTTTTTCAATTTGGAATGCCCAATTCCCAATGCGCTCTAAGTCCTCATGGTGATGTAACGACTCGCCTCAATCCAGGTGGCAGAGTACGAATCTCAGTTACCTCCGCATCTGAAACTGTCAATCTGTGCATTTTATCATGTGGCTTGTTGAGCACATTACCATGTAGATGTAGCATGTGTGGAGGCTTCACACTATTCTCCACGGCATCCACGCACAACTCACCGCATGCCCCACCAAGAGCGAGACCCACATTATAGTGACCACGAGGAGGTTAAACCACAACGTGACTCTACCCACCCTAGCAACCGGGCCAGTTTGTTGCTTAGGAAGCCTGACTGGAGCCACTCAGCACATCTTGGATTCGAACTTTCAACTCCAGGTGTAGTAGTAAACATCTTTACTTGCTGAGCTACCCAGGCCCCTCTTCTGTGTCATTTTTTAAGCTTTAAATTGAGGCACTATCTAATACAATTTCATTTAAAAGACGGGCAGTGACATTTATTAAAACATTTTCTTTTGTTCTTTTCTTTCATTCTCTTATAAAAGAAAGTCACATGGGTTTGGAATAACATGAGGGTTAGAAAATTATGATTATTCCTTTAACTGAAATGTTATGGCAACTTGCCAATTTTCAAAGCAGCAATTTTTAAATGATAATAAAGGAAGAACTGTTCTGAATCTTTTAAAATATCACAGTAAAATATTTATAATTATTATTAGCATTATTATTATTATTATTATTATTATTATTATAAATGTTTGAAATCATTGCCATATTTTAACACACAGAAAAATTTACACTCAGAGACAAATTCTCGAAATGACAGTCACTAAGATCACTGGAAACATTTGCGGTTTGGGGTTACACCTCTAAAAACAAAGAGCAACAAAAGACTCTCTTTAGCACTTCACAGAGAACAGCACTAAATAATGAAAACATACAGAAACCCCACTTTTTGTGATAGAATCAAAGTTTATAAAATTTACAGAATCCTCAATAGCAAATTTTATGGGTAAATATCAGCATAAGTTAGTTGGAGCCAGACTTTGAAACATAAAACACAGTGAAGTTCATTCTGGCAATGGACCACACGCTTAGACAGGAAAGGGTTGTCTGACCTACATGTAAACAACAAGCCACATTTTGTTTTTTCTTTTGTACTTGACATTTATGGGGTGGGTAAATATGAAACTAATGTTACACCATTAAATGCTACTGTGAAGCAAAGAGGAATAATCAGCTGGTACACTTTTGTCTTGCAAATTTATTTGAGAAAATCTGGAGCCTGAAATTATATTGTAATATGTCATGTTAGGATAACAATTAATTTACAGTTCTTTAATACTTTACAAAAAGGCTCCATTCATTAACATTTGTTAATGCATGATCATGAACAAACAATTAACAATATATTTTTTAAAACAATAATTGATTAATATTTCTTAATGTTTGTTAATAAAATACTATTGCTCATTGTTAGTTAGTTCATAGTGCATTAACAAATGTTAACAAATACAACTATTGATTTTAACAATGTATTGTAGGAAATAAACATAATAAAAATAAATATATGTTGAAATGAACATGAACTAAGATTAATAAAAATTAATTGTTAGTTCATATTAAGTAATGTTGTTAACCAATGTTAACAAATGGAAGCTTATTATAAAGTGTTACCAATTATTAATTATTTTTACATTATTTGCTTTGGTACTATTTTCACAAAACTCTTAGTTCTGACATCACAAAAGATAATCATAAATAAACATTTTATTAGATTTTTTTTAAAGTACAAAACATAAAATCACAAAGCAACTTTTTCACCACACCAAATAAGTGTTTTATTTATATATAGCTTTCACTGAAAGTAACTGCCTTTCATAATGCTATAACCATCAAACCTTTTGTTCGCCCCTGTTTTCGTTCAGTTTAATACGTTTGTCTATCATTTGATCCAACTGATCTTAATGGTTAATCACTTAATAATTTGGTATATTTATAGATTTTCAACTGGTTTGACTATTTTATGTGTTTGTAAAATATCAACATCTACAACAAATTACATGTTCAGAACAGGATAATCAAATATAATGAATTTGTAACAATATTGCCAATTTATATCATACGTAACCACTATTGTTTACAGTATGTACCATATGCATTCAGAGTGTGTGTATGAGCATTTGCAATTTGTCAACATAGTGCAAGATAGACTGCAAGAAAGAGGAACCAAACAAAGAATTTATATACTGTACAAGAGACCAGTCAGACAGGTCAATGATGTGGGCATCAGAGGGAGGAAGAGAGCAGGAACTGTGCCCAGTGACATTTGGGTCATCAATGTCCACTATGTGATTCAGTAAACTAAGGCCTAACTACACTGTAAAAAAAATCCTGTTGTTTTTACAAAAAGAAAAAAACTGGCAGCTGTGGTTGCCAGAATAATTATGTAAAAAAAATACAGTTAAAATGTAAACCACTTTACAGAACAACCTGTACATTTGACAGTTTAAAATGGTTATAATTAAAAAAAAACAAAAAACTTGATATTAGCCTTCAGAAACTGTAAATTTCTGTTTGTTACTTTATTAGGTATTGTTAATCACCATAGTAACTACAGAAGATCGCATGATGATATGAAGTTCATCAATAGTTGCTCTTCCAGGAGCAATGCCCAATACACATATAGAGACATTGCTCAGTGTCACTCACACAAACAATAAACACCGTCATGGGTAACACCTGTGAGATTTAAATAATGTAGTAAATATTAACTAAACCATCAAATATAACACAGAACACCCCAGTGTACGTAACTGATATTAAAAATAAGATTAAACATAATTATTCCCATGAAATATAATGAAATGTAATGGGTCATGCAGGGAATTCTGGGAACGCCCGATTACTGTTTTTTACTGTAATTTTAACAATAATTTACTGTAAAAAGTACAAGTACTCTCTTGTTAAACATAATGTACATTTTTAACATTAATTATACAGGAAAATCTTACATTTTACATCTAAAATATTTTTATTTTTACATCATATTATTGTAAAAACTACTGTATTGTCTTTTAAAATATATTAAAACATTTTACTGTATATTTTACAGTAAATATTTGTTAATCAATTAACATTTTATTTCTGTAGCATTTTTACAGTATTTTACTGTTAAAATTACAGACATTTTTTACAGTGTACTGTAAAGCAGTCTCTCTCATTTGTAAGTCACTTTGGTTACTATCCCCACAGCCACCACCATTGTGTCATTGTTGCTTCGGGAGGATTGTCCCTGTAATAAGTGCACTGTAAGTCGCTATGGATAAAAGCATCTGCCAAATGCATAAATGTAAATGTACTACACTGTAAAAGCATCTGGTAAATTACTAAAACTACAGTAAATGTAATTTCTCATCCCAATCTAAAAAAAAAAAAGTCAACTGAGTACGGTACAATATATGACATTACAGTGCACATTACTTTACTTGTTACACAATTCTTACAGGATCACGTACTGACAATTGTCAGAATTGACAGAGAACGTTAGTCCAGCGTCATACTGTCTCTTCATTGATGACATCTTTTGATAACACATTGGGTTGATATTACAGACATTAGGAATTAACAGTAATGTCAATTTGGTCTGGCAATGTAAGTGTAAGTGGCAATGCAACAGTACTGTAATGTTTTTTTTAATTCAACACATTAAGGTTAATTTGAAATGTATCTTTGTTTGCTACAGAATGAACAGATTGAGAAAGATCTTTCTGTACTGTTTGGCTGATTAAACCAAATACTCTAATTACACGTCACAATAATCTCATGTTCTGAAACAGTGATTATATGAAAGGAAACATGTACAACCCTGATGAAAGCATGTTAGCAGGGTTTGAAAGAACGACTAGTTTGGTTATGTGTAATCAGTTTGGTGTTTTGTACTGAGTTTTGAAAAATTACCTTGCATGTGAAGACAGTACCAAAGCAGGAAAAAATAAATTTCCTATATTTAATAGATTTATTTGATGTTTTATATAATATTGTGACATTTTATCATTTAAATAATTAAGGTTCTTAGATTTGGGAACAAATAACTAAGGGGAAAACGCATTTGAAGTGACAATGATAACTTTGGTTTGGAGCATCTCGTATGTTTGTATAGTCCTCTTTTGTATACCATGTGAGCTTCTGGGCTGAATGGTTATTTTTTTGTTAAGCTAAAACTCGAAATTAAAGATAAGGTAAATATTCACTATCTACTATAAGATGAAACAAAGAGTATACAGAACACCTATTCGATTAAGTCCTATCCAATTAAGACTGCTTACACTATAGATAAGGGAAATGAAGGTTAGAATCATTTCAAAAGCATAAACAAAAATGCCACCATATGAAGAAAAATGTCCTTGTTGGAGCTATGGACCAAGTTGCTTTCACAGTCCAGTACATTGATTTGACCGACTGGGATAAACTTAAGTTTAAACAGTTTCATAAATGATTTCAGCATATATCAAAATATGATTCATTATTTTATTTAATGATTCTTTGGTCTAACCTCAGCAATCTCACAAGGGCCAATAAGATCAGAATGTATTTCTTGATCCTAACAAGCAAAGTGTGAACTATTTCACAAATCACATGCCCGAAGCAGCGCGTGGGTCTGAGCTCCACCCTGTCAGGCCTTCAGAATTTCTTCAGAATCCATCAACTGCACAAGTGAATAGGCATCTAAAGTCAGATTGTCAGATTCAGCAGCCAATCAAATTGATTTATTTGTTCTTGGTGGGTGTGGTCTTTAGGATATGTCCCGGGTCACATCACAATCACACTTTAAGGGATGTACGTAATTTGAAAGCAAAAAGCATGAGATGCTGACGAGTAGGCTGTCATCACTGCTGTTATTGACGTTAAGAAAAAGATACTTATGGATTTAAAAGCCTGAGATATTCTGCATGATCGTGTGAATAAACAGCAAAGGAGGACTGATTTTCACTTCAAGTAAATTGTTAAGTGCTTTATGCATTGTTATAGCAACTTCTGGGCTTACGTTTAAATTAGGCTGCTTGAGCCTTCAGTGTTGGATCAAGATTTGAAAAGTAACCATGTACCCTGACTAAACAAAATTTATTGCAAGCAATATTGGTATCAGACCTCCTTGTTTCTGGCTTTCGAGCATAGATGTGCTTGTAAAATGTTAGCTGGCATTATTAGTTGACTGCCACGTAATGTATGATGCATGTGGTGTCATGTGGTATTCATTGTGAAACTGTGTTTTCTTAATGGCATGAATCGCACTGAAGGCCTAGCCTTAAAATGCAAGGGCCACGGCTGCACTTGTGATATACTGTAATGATAATTGAATTTAAGCTAATCATTATATCATAAGGATCAGATGAAAAGTGATCTGATCATTATATATTGTTGGAGTTACATAAAACTTTATTAAACAAAGGTTAATTAAAGCCTCAATGGAAATAATTCCAATACATTAAAACACAATATATAATATGTATGTTAATAATAGATTTATATTTTATAGTCTGTAATTCATAATATCACGTATTCAGTATATTAATCACAAACTGTAGTTAGAGTAAACTGAGTCCTCCTTTAGTTATGATTTGTTTTTTATTTTTCTTATGTTGTCAGACTATTTTTCTCTGTGCAAACAAACCAAATAAATAAATTGTAATTACTTTGCTATTTTCACTTTAATGCTACTGTGCTGTCTGTTAATCTGTACACATGCAAGAAACTTGCATTTTATCAAAAAGCAAAACTTGCACATTCATGGCATTAAAACGTATTTAAAATTATGAAAAATAAAGTGACAATCTGTAACACGCCCACAGGAATGAAAATGTGCAATTAATATGTCATTCAAACTGCTGCCCAGAACAGAACACTTCATAAGTAAATCCTACCTAAAATGTGCAGTTCTCCTTTTGGGTAGTTCTAAATCCCATTCTGATCCCAATGTTAGGCTTGTTGCTTATAGAATATCTAAGAAACTCCAAGGACATTCCCTTCCATGTCAATAGAGCTATCTATCTTATTGTGTTGAATTATTTGGGTCTCAATGGCTAGATCATGCTCATCCCTGTTCTCCTTAAAGGATTATCCTCTATTTCTATTGATGTGTCAAACTCATCTCTTACCATTTTCCTAGAGGCCGAATCTATAGAAATGTCTCTCATTTTTATTCTTCCTAAATCAGGGGACAGATCAAATTCATCTTGCGCCATCATTCATGAAGAGATGTCTTTGGACAAATCTGTTTTTCCTGGAAGCATCTTTAATTTTTTTTAGAGCTTTCCACCGAACTCTCAAAAGTTGCATCGAAAGAGCTGTCCCTAAACACTCTTCCTTGCTGGATGTTGGTTGGAAAATCCATATTATCCTATATTAAATCCATATTATCTGGAAGAGGTCTTAAAGCCATGTAAATATCTATTTCCACTTGTTACATCTTTGTCAGGCTCACTTTCCGGAATCACTCTAGAAAAACTGTAGCCCATATGATCCTTTCTGTCTCTGAATGTCCATTGTCTCTGGATATCCATGTTGATCCCTATTGGGGAATACAACTTTTCTTTAGAGTAGTACCTCATCATAGAATCTAATGGCAAATCCCTGAGTAATTTTCTTGAATCAACTCTAGCTTCAGTATCTCCTCTAATTGTCAATTGTTTAGAAAGGTCCATGGTGGCCTCTAACGCCTTTCTAGATGAATTTCTTGTTGGAGTACAAGTGTCCAATTCCTCTCTTGATACTTTAACTGAGGTGCTCATCAAAGACTCATCCATCTTATCTTGTGAAATCTTGCATGGGGGACTGTCCTCTTGCCCATTCAGGGAGATCTTTTCCTATCAGAAAAAAGGCCCTCTTTATATTTTCTACGAGGAGGACCATCAAGGTTGGTGTACATTCTGCTAATGAATGAGCCAACAGACTCTGTATCAGAGGATGTTTCCATGGACTCCCTGTCGGAAAGAGGGACAATTAAGATATCAAAACATCATGGTCATTGTATTACAAGCAAGGAACTATAATTTAAAGGGAGTGTAAGCAGGCAGTACAGGTGGAGAGTTCACCCAGAATAGTCAAAAAGTGCTCACCTACTCATACAAAATAAGTTTTTCTTTCTTTCTTTCTTTCTTTCTCTCTCTCTCTCTTTTTCTTGGAATATAGTGCTTCAAAAAATCTTCATGGTGCTTTTTTTTTTTGTCTGTTTGAACCTTGGACATTCTGTTTAAAGCATGGAGCTATAAAATACCTGGAGAGAGCTATCAGTTAGCATCCCCATTAATCTCTATGACTGTGCTCAGCTAGTGCAGGGTTCCCAGAAAGCTAGCGAAATGGAGGCTGCCATCTTTACTCATGGGTGCTCAGTTCTGGGATTCGGTATAGCGTGACTGATCATTCATTAATGGGAATAAATAGGGTAAAATCTATCAATTTCACGCTTTTAAGAACCATTCAAAAACAATCCGTCACTGGATGATGTTGTGCTATAATGTAATGTAATTATTTAAATTGAAATGGTTCTTGGGAAAAAAAAATATTTAGTCATAAAACGCAGCTACTTTTGAATGGCATGCTTTTTGCGCTGCGGGAATGTAGTTCCAGCATCTACTAGCAGGTGCTAACAGGAACATGCTAACAAGCCAATTCCTGACCCCTTGGGCTGCATTCCATTTCAAATTGTCATCCCCTTCGCTCACAAACTTACTCAGATGTATGTCACTACTTACGCTGCACGAGTGTCCACTACTGGCAGAAGAAGTGCAATGGGTTTAACTGGAACACACTTAACCCTAGGTCAATTTATAGCATGTTGAAGGCTGATGGCAGTTTGTGGAATTATTTAGTGATTTTTGCACCTGAGAAACAGTTTTTTCAGAGATTGATTTCAGTCTTATGTATAAATCTTGTATGTTTAATTTTTTTATTAGAATGAATGGTTAGAAAGGATTGATCAAGATTTACACAAATGAAAACGTTAACATAACAATGAACACATATGCTATAACTGTGTGATAAACAGTTTAAGGTAGCTACAAGTATTATATTGTTAAATCTCAATATAACTGTTTTAAACTGCTTAATTGACCTAAATTCACTTCCATCATATATTAGAGTTGTTTGGGGTGGGGTTTATGAAGTGCAATCTGCTTTCACGTCACTATCAAGTTGTATTGTGGGAAAAGGAGCTGCCTGAAGCGTTCATCAGAGTAGGCTCGCTCCCTCAGTCAAAATTTATATCAAAAATAGTGGGCTTATGTGACCATTTTACAGGTGAATTTAAATTCTATTCTTTCTTTTTTTTTGGCAGTAACCAAGGTTTTGAAACAATTAACCATGGTTTTGCTACAGCATTACTGTAGTATTATATTGTAAATTGGTTTTAGTAATAGTAACCATATAATAGGTAATATGGTTAATCTATGGTCTATGGGGTTTTATATGTTGCTTATATTTACTCATTTGTCAAAGGTAAACAAAGCAGCCTAATATTTTTCTGCTTAGGCCTATAAATATATATATAAAAATAAGTAATAATTTAATTTTATCCAAAGAATTCGTAAAAATTACATTTATTACAGGTACCGATATCGGCGATACTGGCCTAAAAGTACTTGGTATCGGATCGTAAAGATAACAAGTGGTATCGTCCATCCTTACTGTGGATAGTACCTGGTACCTCTTTTTTTAGTACCACCTCAGTCAAGTTTCCAAGCAAGTCGAGCCGATACTAATATGTGATGTCAAAATCCTGCAGATCACTGATTGGTCAGAGAGAATAGTCACTGCCAATGTCACTGGATTTACAATACAAAGTTAACCACCTCCCATTTCAACTGTTCTTCATTTTTGTTCAGGCAAGAGGAAATGGAGCCTGCACCAACATGAGCAATCTTTCCGTCCTAAGAGAAATGCTCACGACTGACATTCAGCAGCAGGAGCTGAACTGTGCAGAGCTGGAGCTGTACCGGGCACAGAGGAAGTGTAGTTTGCACATGGCCATTGATGATGCCCGGCAAGCGAGGGAGCTTAAAGCAGCCTTGAGGATGGAGGAGAAAGCACAAATGGCTGCATTCAATCAAGCATCATTGGCAAACTTGTGCAGGCGCTGAGTGGCCGGCGAGAACAGGACTCTCTGCCCCTAGACAAGACCCCCGCCTTATGTACATATTTTTGTTTTGTTTTGCACTACACATGTTTGCACATTTTAAGTTTGTTGTGTTTACATTTTAACATTTAAATGTTTTGTAATTCCTTTGTATATTTTGTTCATTAAAAAAAATGTCACTGTTCAAATGTGTACTTTCTTAATGATTTCATTAGCATGTAATGTACCAAATGATACCTGAAAATGATAAATACCAAAATAATAAAAACCTGTTTGTTAAAAATGCACGGGAGACATTTATGCTTTGAAAGATAGTACAAAAGTTTATTCATGATCAATACACTTGACAGGACAGACTACATGAATATTTAGCTATTCAAGTAATGCATCAGACCCTCACGTGCATCCCTACCCTCCTCTACAGCCTGTGCCAGTGCTACCACAGGTTCTGCTGCTGAAGGTGAATCCCATTCATTCTCATAAGTCTCTCCATGATTCTCACAAAGGTTATGTAGAGCACAGCATTTCAGCACCATAGAGTTCACCAGTTTGACATCACAGTCATTTCTTTTCATAAGGCAACGCCATCTTTTAATCTACCAAAAGCATTTTGGCCACTACACATGCTCTGCTGATTTTCAAGTTGTAGACCAGCTGTCCAGTGCACCACCCGACTACATGACAGCTTCTTCCCACAAGCAATAAGACTTTTGAACACATGATCTCTCACGATCAACAATCAGCACTGCACTTTATTAATCATCACTCTGTCAATATATTCTCGCTCCCAATTCAGTTAGTGTATATATATATTTATACCCTTATCTAGTGTGTGTGTATTCTACATTGTGTGTATTGTGTACATTTGATATGTAAATTGTTGTGTAGGTATATGTACATTTGTTATGTAAATTGTGTTGTGTAAATATGTTGTTATTGTAAAGTGGTTTATGTCTCGTCACTGTCATTACTGCAATGTTGCTCGGAACTGCACACAAGAATTTCACCTGCTGTTGCACTCGTGTACACAGTAGTGTGACAATAAAGTGATTTGATTTGATTTGATTTGAATGTCTCAAAACCCGAGCATCATGCCGGCTTCCAGGCAGTCCTGTACAAACATTCCAGAAAAGTCCCTTTCCATCAACATCACCTTGGAGGTTGGAGTGCCAGCTTTTACGGTTGAAATAGTCACAGTGATACTCCTGTGGTGCTATGATGGGTATTTGTGATCCATCAATAGCACCAATACACTGTGGGAGCACCCACCTGTTCTCAATGTAGACAGCCATGTCTTTAAAGTTGTCCTGATCTGGAAAACAAATTTGTTCCGGTACCAACAACGTCTCTGCTGCAGCGTAGAACTCCTGAACACACTGGCACATAGTTGTTATGCTTACTCTGAAAAGATGCCCTACACTTCTATACTCTGAGCCAGTCGCAAGCTTCCACGATGCGATGGCCACTCTCTTCTTTAGGGGTACACGCACATGGAAGTTTGTGTCCTGTCTCTCCATTGCTGGACGCAGTTTGTTACACAGTTAGGTAAATGTTTCTTCCGACATTCTAATGTTCTCCACCCTCTGAGTGTTTGTGAAACCAGGAACAATCACATCCCACCACTCAGAAGCTCGGTTGAAGGCCCAAACAGATGGTCTGTTGCGGCGACTTTGCAAAAATTGAGAGATCTGAAATACACAATACGCATTTCAATACGTATTTTGGCAGCCAAGTTCATTCTATGCTTTGCGACAGTGGTACGTATAGCAATTGAGACCCTAAACACATTGCTATAAGCTAGATGGCAGGTTAGCTTACTGTAGAGCAGAGGAGGGCCGGGCTGGAAGAATGCACACCCTAAAAGGAGGAGGCGAGAACCGGCTTCACAATATAAATAATATTTTAATGTAAAACTGAAACCAAAAACACAAACATAAAAACACAGAACAGCTGCCTGCAATTCTCTCTCAAACTGTCGTCACCGGCCGCCTTTATCCCTCGAGCACCCCCATCAGGCTGATTGGGGACTGGCGTGTGTTGTTCCAGCTCGACCCTACCCTCCTCGGCTATACAAGCCAATATTACCCTCTTTTACCCTCCTTAAGTTTGTCGTCTTGCTGTTCAAAACAGCCACATGCCAAGAATAAAGAACACAATTCCTTTGATATCCACCATTGCTCCCTTTGTTGTGTGTTTGTGTCACTAAAGGCGGCACAAAACTGCAGTGGAAACGCAAGCTCAAAAATGTAAAGCAAGTAGATTTGAGTGGAACCGTAACGTGCAGTGGAAAAGTGCCATAAGTAAACCCTAGAGACTGTTGTGTGTGAAAATCCCAGGAGATCAGCAGTTACACAAATACTCATACCAGCCTGTCTGGCACCAACAATCATCACATTTATTCCCCATTTGGATGGTTGATGTTAACATTAACTGAAGCTCCTGAACCATATCTGCATGATTTTATGCATTGCACTGCTGCCATACAATTGGCAGATTAGATAATCGCATGAATATGTAGGTGTACAGGTGTTCCTAATAAAGCGCTCAGTGAGTGTATATTGTTGAATCTGAAACTTGACGTAGACTTTGCAACAAGAGAGTCTTTCTCCTATTAAGGAAGCACAATATTGTATGTATCTATGCATATAATCAATAAATAAAAAGTGCCTGCAAACTCTTCAGGCAACCAATTTTATCATTTATGATTATTTTCATTTGGTCCAGTCATGCTTTTTTTTTCTCCACTGGGCAAGTGTTCCCATTCACACTCTACTCTTTAAAGCTCTTTTCATACTGAGGCAACTCAAGAAACTCTCTAAGCCACCTAAACACGTCATCTTGAGTCCAGTTGTGAACTGATGAGAGATTGAGAAATCACAAATTGAAATAGCGAGAGGGGGGGTATAAAGTGACTTTTCATGCCAAGACATGGCCAAGGACACCATCTTACCCTGCTGGTCCTCTTAATGGGAGGTTTACTGTGCTTGTTTGCCTGTTGTTGCTGCTGCAGCATATCGTGTGTGTGTGTGTGTGTGTGTGTGTGTGTGTGTGTGTGTGTGTGTGTGTGTGTTTGTGTGTGTGTCCCTCTCCCTCTCCCTCCAGCACAAACATCCCAAATTGGTATCAAGTTGTAGTTTGTTTGTCTGAGTGTTGTTTTAGTAGGGACCTCACAGCTATGCTACTTTGTAACCATATACTGCTCCACCACCTGTTTGAATTTAGAACAATACAATCTTATTGCACAAAGCCAATGGAGATCAGGATTCCTACAATCAAGGGAACTTTTCGGTCTAGTCTAGTATTTTTTTTCAATACTTTTTCTACTGACAGTATGCTTAGAGATACAAAATTGGATAGGCTAGAAATTGCATTTTTGTGACTGCAATTTGGAAAAGTATTGGTCAAAAGGTGAGTGAAACCTGCAGGATTCACATTAGGGTGAGGAAACTTACATCAACCTTCTCCTCCACCTCAATGCCTACATTTTGATCATCATCCATCTCTCTGTGGATGTGTTGAAAAGCCTCCAGACTGAAGCAGTCAGCCTCCGTCATGCGGAGGGCTCACTTGCAGACATGGATCTGTCATCAACGCATACACAGGTCCAAAGTCAAGTCAAGCAATAATTTAAAACATTTCAGTATCAGCATGCTACTATACGACCACATGGCAATTTCACCAAGATGTAAAGTGACATTGTCTCTTTAAAAAAAAAAAAAAAAAAAGCTCACATACGACTTCCTTGTAGTATCAATCATTTCTCAAAAACAGCAATGAGATTAAAGCACAAGAATTTTCCTTAACATTTTTCTCCTGAGAAGTCCCCTAATATCAAATAAGCCAAGATACCAATCAAATGAATGCATTTCTCAACAAATCGAAGACCAGTACAGTATTCTATCATTTGACTATTATTTGTATTTGAAAAATTGTCTAATTTGAGTCTGTTTCTATTTTTTCTTAAGTAATGTTAAGATAAACATCTGAGACAAAGTTGATACAACTGAGAACACATGTCTTCTGAGCTCTAAAAAAAGAGCACTGTTTTACGGTACATTACAGTGTTTCACACATTTTACATGCCAATTTAATAAATTTAAACATTACATGTTGTACAAATACATGTTGTTGATTTATATATATATATATATATATATATATATGTGTGTGTGTGTGTGTGTGTGTGTGTGTGCTTATGTAATTACAATGTAACATAAACGCTGTATTTGTTTTTGACAAATAAGGAATTGCACCTCATAAGGTTGGTTAAATTAGAAATCTTTAAACAAAAATCTAGTTTAAAACAAATCTGTCAAGTTTTTAGAAATGTAATCTTCGTGTCCATGTTGGTTTTACAAACTTTTGACAGTTTGTTTGCTTTTTCTACAAAAAAATAAAATACAAAATGGCTTTAAAAATGTAATGTGGTGTAATAATTTGGTAAAAATGCATTAAAATACTTTCCTTGCACCTTTAATACATATGAGTGTACACAACTTAATTTTTCATCTCAAAAAAGTTAAAACATTTTTCTTCAAAACTTTTTTTTTTTAAGATCCTAATTTTTTAGTCAAGAACATATATGACACAATAATTCTTATTTTTACTTCACAGTCATGAAGATCTAAAGGGGTCATCTCTGTTTTATGGTTGTTGTTTTTTTTTTTTTTTGTCATATGACAACAGAATGGCTACAGAATTTAAATATGAAGAATATTTAAAAAATAAAATAGTTTCATAGCTTTTTTTAAATAATAAAAGATTTTTCTTCATTACTCATGACAACATTTTTATTATTCAAGAATTTCAGCTTTTAATTAGACTGTTTTTTTTTTTTAATGGTTACACCACATGACACCATATGACAATTTTTTATTTTAAGTTCCAGAAAAATATAAAAATGACTTTGAATGTAGAAACTGAAAATATGTTTATCATAGAAGAAGATATTTTCAAGTTATTGTTTTGTATTTTTTAAATTATGTAACCTATATGGACAAGCAAAAATATTTAAATTGTGTTAAACTTGTATGTAAATATTATTATATATTTAATATTCAAATGTTATTCATTTTATATATTTTATAAATATTATTAAATATATGTATATTCATTTTATTAAATTAGTGTTTATTATAGCATATACTGCATATGAAAGAGCATTAGATGGAGCATCATTCCAGAGAGAGGACCATCTTTATCTTAAACAACGAATACAACACATTATTTTGTCATTCACACATGACTGTGGTTGCAGTTGTGTCCTTGTATATTCCAGTGTGTTGCGGTTCATCACTAGAAGAATCGCATAAAACCAGCCCACGCAGCACAAGCAGTTCAGTGCATAGCGGAGGTTAAAGGACCACCACTGTCTATGAGTATGATTAAAAAACAAACGTACATTCAGCAGGTTACGTGACAGTGATGCTATAAACAGCAACAGTTCCGGGGAAATGTATAGTCCAAGTATCCACAAGTTAGAAGAGGTATAAGAGTAAAGCTATTTCAGGAAAAACAAAAACAAATTTGCCGATATTTATGTAAATCACCAAAGAATAAACAAAGGCATTGTAGCGTGTATTTTAAAAAGCAGAGTGTCACAAATACAATTATGCTGCAGTTTACCGCTCAAAGACGATGTAGGCCTATTATATTTAATAAATGCAAAAGCTTTAAAATCACAATTTAAACGGCTTCAAAATATAAATAAGTGTTTCACGTCATTAAAAAATATGATAATTAAAAAAAAACACACGAAAAACAGAAATCCTTCGGAAAAAAGTTGGATTACAAGCCATTCAAAGAAATGATAGTTCCTAATGAAAGTATAGGTCTTTTTTCCGATTCATTCTCTCTCTCTCTCTCTCTCTCTCTCACACACACACACATCCGTTGAATATGTCCATAGCAGTGAAACAGGCACTAAATGTCATAACCATTTTTGCTCCCTCCTAGGTGAAACTACGTAATGAATATTAGTTAGCTTGCGTGAGGTTCGGCAATTTAGCCAGAGACAGCAGGCGAATTACAATCGAAAGTGATCATCCCTATGCCCTAATCATTAAGAATGACAGATCTTTTGATGTTGACACTCTGAAGGGAGCATGAGATTAAGCTACATCTTGAATGCAGCCGACACTAAAAGTCTTGTGACAGGGCCCTTTGTGAAAAAAATTACTTTCTTCTTTTGTTTGGAACGACCCTTTGAGTGGCTTCCCCTTCGCGAAGTGAAGAATCACTGGCTGCAGCTTGCAGAATGGGGCGGGGCGCGTGTTACCCCGCCCATAACTTACTCTCGATGTCTCGGTGATCTTTTAGCGGTGTACATGATAGGAGATGCGTTTCAAAATAGTGTAGCCCGATCATTTTTATTAGTGCTGTGGCTCGTACGTGATATGAAATTATGTTGTACCTCACGGTTCATTGCAAACAGATATAGTAGGAGTCTGACTGAGCAGTCTGTTGTTGTTGTTTCAGTCGTGTTGAAAGCGGAGAACAAAATGACTCATCCTACTATGGCGCAGATTCAACTCTAATGTGGACGTAATCAGTGGTGAAATAATTAGGAAAGATCATTTTCATAGTGCTATAACTTGAAAGAACTGTGTTGATGTGTCTGCTGTCATTCAAACTTGTTTAATAAAAAAGTTGAATTAAAGAAATTAAATAAAGTATAAAATATAATGTTTTTAATATCACCATAGATTGAAAATGAAAAAAGTGTTATTGTTATATAAACATTTTAATTTATGACCCAACATATTGGTAATTTACGAACCAACAGCGCCGTCTACTGTAAATTAACTGTAAATGATATTCCAATTCTCACAAAAGTTATAAAGATACAACAAAATAAACGTATTTTCAAATCTCTTAATATTAGGGGACAGAATACAAAACCCCCACATTCGTGATTATAGTCTATGCCACGTAGTGCTCTAAAAAACAGAGAGTATGCATTCTCTTTTATTCTCCCGGTTTCTGCCATTACATCATCATGAATGATTATTTTGCATTTTAGGAATTTATTTATTTTAATATATGTCAACAAACAATAGGCTGATGAACTAATGAAAATAGTTATGCCATTCTTGAGAATTCTTGCTTTCACACATATTCTATATATTGAATAATATTAATTTCTTTGAAGGATTGTAAATGTTATCTCTCCTCCTTGCTCCAAAAAAGTGTGCTCCTTTATCTCGTCGGCCTAAAAATTACTTTCTAATTGACATGCACACAGAAACCAACGCCAGTCAATTAATAGTCCGGTACAGTGGAAAATAAGGAATATTGCTAGAGGCATACAGCCAATAATTCTGTAACTCTGTTACATACGTAACCTCGGTTCCCTGAAACGAAGGGAACAAGACATTGCATAGTAACACATATGAGGAGCGCCATCTTACACAAACTAGTTGAAACCTCTCTAGAATAATGGCAATATTCTAATATTGGCTATGGTGTTTGAGCCCCGCCTGTTAAGGTGCGAAACTGTCCACTATAAAAACAGGTGCACAAACACCATTTCCTGAGAATTTCTGACTGAGAACAAGGAGCGCATCACTTGTGCCTCAAGAACTCTTGAGTTTTGTAGTGCGTCTAACGTTCACAATGTCTCGTTCCCTTTGTCTCAGGGAACCGAGGTTACATACGTAACCGAGACGTTCCCTTATGACTAAGTACACTTGACATTGCATAGTAACGCATATGTGGAACAGAATCCCATCACGCTGCGCTACACAACATAACTTCCCAGAGAGGAAACATGGCGCTGCAGTCTTGTGGAACACCGACCAACATGAGTATGCTGCAGTGAGTGATCCTCGTGCTGGCCAGGAGGGGAGCGCTCATAACGAATATATGAACTATAGTCTTATAGTATGAATGAACTCCTTATGAAACCAGTCAGCAAATGATTTTATTTATAATGAAAGTGCTTGTGACTTTATGGTAAATTATACCGGCCTGAGTGCAGGCAGTTTTGTAAATGATGGGGAGCCTGTACTTAAACGGAAGGGCATAAGTATATATATTTGGCCAATGAATAGCAAGTGCTCTAAACAGAGAGAACTTGTGAAGAAAGAGACATTACGTGTAGTTTGTAAAACCTTGCAAATGTGTTTTGTGAGAACATCCTGCTGCAAAACATATGTCTTGTAAGGACACACCATTTGTCCATGCCCACGAGGCCACCAATTTAATACCAATTAGGCAAGTCTTACCCTACAACTCATAAACCAGGGCGATTGCATCGACAATCCAGGGAGAGGGGCATTGCTTGGAGATGGACATTCCTTTTGTGCATCCTCCATAGCATATAAAGAGCTGATCAAACAGTCTGAACTGGCAAGAATGTTCAACGTATTCATGTAGTACCCGCACAGGGCATAACAACTTAAACGGAGGAAAGAAGAAGGCCTGAAGGTGAACCACCTGCACTTTGATGGCCGTGGTTAGGACCTTGGGTACATAGCCTTTCCTGGTTTTGACAATGGTTCTTGAAAGACCGGGGACAAACTCCAGAAATGAATTGTCGACTGATAGTGCATGCAGGTCACCTGCCCATTTTACTGAGGCCAGAGCCAGCAGTAGTGCGGTCTTAATGAAGAGCATGCGCAAATCAACAGAGTCTAAAGGCTCGAAGGGAGGCCCTGCGAGAGCTTTTAGGACTAAAGTTAAGTCCCAAGTCGGGACTGTAGCCGGCCGAAGTGGGTTTAATTGCCTTGCTCCCATAAGGAACTTGTATGAAAATGTATGAGACACCAATCAGTGAACACCTTCCATTTTAGTGCCTAGAGGTGTAGCGTGGACGGTGCTCTGGCCTGTAAAATTATGTTCATGACTGAACGCATCAGTTCTGGTATGTGTAGTGCGCCCCGTTCAGGGGCCACACATGCAGGTTCCACAGCTGGGGCTGGGGATGCCAGATTGTGCCTTGCACCAGAGAGAGGAGATCCCTCCTCAGTGGTATTTCCCATGGCGAGCTGTACAGCATCTCCATCATTTCTGGAAACAATGGCTGGTTGGGCCATTTCAGCGAAACTAATAGAACCATTTCCTTGTCATCTCGGACTTTGCATGTGAGAGAGTGAATCAGGCATACCGAGACAAAAGCATATTTGCGTGTCACCGGCCATTTGTGTGCCATTGCCTCTGTTCCCAACTGGGCTTGGGATTTCGAGTACCAGAGGGGACAGTGGGCATTTTCCACTGAGGCAGATAGATGGATATCTGCTTTGCCAAATATTTCCCAAATCCTCAGTACAGTTTGAGGATGATGTCTCCATACGCCCGGCATCACCCCTTAGCATGATAGTAGGTCCATGCCGTAATTCAGGTGGCCTGGGACATATGTTGCTCTCAGGGAGCGGAGACGATGCTTGCTCCATAGGAGACGGCGACGTTTCAGTCTCAACAGTGGCAGTGAATGAATTCCGCCTTGGTGGTTTATATATGCCACAACTTTCATGTCTGAGCGAACCAGGACATGACAACTCACTAATTCTGACTGAAAAGCTTTTAAGTCTAAAAATTCCACCGAAAGCTCTAGGCGGTTGTACAATTTGGATATGAAAGTAAGCATCCTTCAGATCTATCAACACAAACCAATCGTGTGGGTGTACATGCGATAAGATCCGTTTCTGAGTAATCATTTTGAATAGACGCTTTATAAGTGTGTGATTTAAATGTCTCAGATCCAGGATTGGCTGAAGCCCACTGTCTTTCTTTGGAAGAAGAAAATAATGGCTGTAAAACCATTTTTATGCTTGACAATTTGGCACAATCTCTATCACATTTATCACGATGAGACTGTGTATTTCAGCATGTAACACTGGCGCGTCATCGGACGAAACCGTGGAAGACAGAACGCTGTTGAAACAGGGTGGCCAGTGTGCAAATTAGATCGTATAACCATGCTCGATCGTTTTTTGCGCCCATTCTGAAATACCTGTTAGGGCTTGCCATGCGTCTGCGTAATGGACAGAGGGCAATTTGATTTGCTAACTGTATGATATGATGCAACGCTCACTATAGGGGAGTGGTTGCGCATAATGTGTGTGCTTTGAAGAAGAAAAAGGCTCTTTCCTGAGAATCTGTGAGCATCTCGTGCATTTGCAATGAGTACTGTATTCTTTTTGCACTTACTGCATTTGTTTCAGTGCAAGACACAGAAACAACATTTTGAACAATATTGTGAACAACAAAATTCCTTTCCCGACAACGAGTAGTGGGGAAATGGTGAACAGTGTTTTGTGTCTTCAATCGAGCCTTTTTTGGAGCAGACCTGGAGGGAACCGCTGGCTCTGCTTTCCACTTCAATGTGTTGTGCCCATCAGGAGTTCTTTTGCTGCATGTGCTGATACGCAGGTGCCGATGAGGCAGCTGGTATGAGGCTTTTTGTCAGGCGCTGGCTCAAAACAGAGCAAGTATGAACCAGCTGTGATTTACTCTGTTAGGGCATAAAGTGTCCAATTGCCTGTGACTGCTGCTGAGTCGCAACGTTATGTTCAGCAAACTTATTCACAGAGCTGCCAAAACTGGCTGGAAACAGCGGAGCATCCAAAAGAGTGTTTTTTTCCTTATCACTAATTTCTGTGAGGGTCAGCAATATATGTCGATCCAGAACTGCTAGGTTGCCCATGGACTTGCTGATGACTTGCGCAGTCACTTTAGTGGTATATACAGTCTGAAAGTCTGTAAGAGTGAGGAGCTCTTTGAATGCCTCTGGATCTAAGCCGTGCTCGTCCATTTGCCTGAGAAGCTTGGTTTGAAATACCTGGAGTACTGCCATTACATCGAATGCAGATCCAGCTTGTCCAGCTGCTGAGAAAGCTTTCCCCACCTGTACGGATGTTTGTCAACACGGTTTGGAAGGATGTATGGGCCATGATTTCCACGCCCTCTTACTCATTAGGCAGAGGTGTGCCGCTACCAACTCCTCCACAGGGGGTATTTGGGCATAACAATTTAATTTCCCATGATCCACATTAAAGAGGATGCGTCACTCTACGAGCACACCGAGAAGGGTGCACGCCAGGACTTAGATTGGTGGGAGGGGCGACAGCATCATCCACTTACCACTTGCCTGATGAGGTGAGAGATGTGACTTTGTCATTATCATCCCCAGCGTCAGAACCACTACACGAGACGAGGCCCCCCACTCTTTAAGAAGGTCGGAGCTCCACTCGCACATAGTGTATTGGAAAACATGTGCTTTGTAGAGATTGAGGTGCTCACTGGGTGTGTGCCACCACGAGGACCACCTGAAAGTCATCCTGCTCGACTTCATGACCCCTCCATGCCTCCTCGTGTGAATCCTCGGGTATCACAGAAGAGGTGGGTGGGAGGGCGCGTGAGGCTGAATCATCCCTCAGAATGAGGGTGATTCGTGAGCGAAGTGTCTTGAGACTCATGCCCTCACAGTGAGGACAGTCTGTCTTCATGAGAGCTGACTCTGCGTGGGCACAGCCCAGACAGTAAACACAGCTCACGTGATGATCTGATGGCAGGATGTCATGTCTTTCACAAGGAAAAATTACAGGATGACCTCTTTAAAAAATACTCAAACATGTAAGTTTATATTTTATAAATATATACATTTAAATATATTTAGATTTATATCATACAATACACAGTATACAATTGCTTTGAAAGGATATACAAACCCTGCTGAAGTTCTGCAGGGAATCAGTATGCTGAGGCCCGTTCACCAGCAAAGCATCAGTCGGCGAGGCGCTGAAAAGTTTGGCAGAGCACTGCAGGGGAGCAGAAAGTCTTCCCGCGAAGATTCCGCCCGCTGACTTGTGTATATCGACACTGAAGGTAGAGGCCTTCTAGACAAGAGATGATCACTGTTTTGAAGGAAGAAATTCTGTGGAAATGGTGTTTGTGCACCTGTTTTTATAGCGGAGAGTTTCATGCCAAAACAGGCGCAGCTCAAACACCATAGCCAACATTAGAGTATTGGCGTTATTGTAGAGAGGTTTAAACTAGGTGGTGTAAGAAGGAACTCACCATATGCATTACTCTGCAATATCGAGTATACTGAGTTGTAAGGGAACTGTTAATACTGTACTGACGTACCAGTGCATGACCACAAACACAAAAACATATAACCTATACATGCTTTCCAGTTGGCATATGTTTAAGAACATTTTCACATTAGTTTGTCTTTATAAATCCCGATTTTTACCTCACTATTAACATAGGATCAAATCCATGGAATTTTCAAACGATAACACACCAGCAACGACGACCACATGTCCTATTATTTATGTCTATGAAAGATGAACGAGCCACTATTTATGATTACAGTGCTGAATTGAAATATGTTCATAATCATTTTCTTGACCAACCTTTTGTGATATTTCGGTATTCCCCCATTCATGTAGATAGGATCTGCACTTTCATGACTGGAAATAGCTTCCCAGAAGTGTGCCAAAGATGGCTGCCAGTGGACTGTCTTGCTATAAAAGTCTTTAGCATATCTGATTTTAGGTAGATGTTGGTAGACTTGGGAAAATAATATTTTTTAGGTTATGTGCTTTGACGCTCCAGGCAGCGTCAACTAATTACTATTATTAAGCTATGACTCAGATGCTGTTGCGCCTTTTCAGAAAGAAGGCGCTCTAATCACACAACACTTGACTAGCGTGGGAAAGAACAGCGGTCAATAAAATCGATCCATACCATAACCTCCAGAATTATGATGCACTTCTACTGTGGCTAAATTATATTAACCACCATGCTGTGGGTGGGGAAAACTAAAACTTGTTTTCCCCACTTTTTTTGTTTTATTTGTATACTTCGCACTTTCTCACGTATACATGGACTCGTACACAATCTCTGATCTCAGGATCAAATAAATATCACTATCACATTGACAAAGTTGAGGAATCGTACACTAAAAAATAAATAAAGCAACAGAAGGAAGGATTCAAGTTATACCTCAACAACCCCATTTGGTCTAAAAATAAAACTGGGGCTCGAGTGGGTGGATGCCAAAGGGTGGGGGAAACGTTTGGCTCTTGGATCATGCAGACAGGTGTCTGTCACTGTAATTCAGAGCAAACTAACTTCAACTGAATTTGAGAAACAGATAATCTCATATCTGCCCCTAAGCGATAGTAAGTGATTTTATCACACTAAAATAATTTTGATCTTGTGGCTACACATTTGAATCATAATATTGTAACATTTACAGATTAGCCCCTTTCAATTCCATTGCACATGCCTCAATGGAACTAAGATTCTTTTCTTTTTTTAAGATGCTTGGAAACAATAATTCTATTGATGTTCTCATTTGTATCCTATTCGGTTTGATCTTCAATTACTAGGGGAACAGTTTTAAAATCAATGCACAACTTGACACTTTTTGCATCCATTACAGTGTTTAATGATCCATTTCAAAAGCAACAGATACACTGGCCCTTTAGGAATTATACAGCACCAATACAGTTCAAATCTGAGAGCATACACTCAAACATGAACGGCTGGCAGCCATTTTGCAAACTTCCAAATGTAAAACAAGTCATTGCAATGGTTGAGAAAACATACCAACTCTCACCTTTTCTACAGACAAAACTGACAAATATAAGTGATCTAATACACTAGTTTCTGTTCAATGTAAGCACGGTGGCACAGATGACAGTAGCAAACTAATTTACTTAAATCTAACTTACTTGACAGAGATGATGAATCTCAACACGGTTAGTCTTAAATCAACCAATTAACCAGTCCTCTGTTTGTAGAATATTCTGGAAGACAACTGGATACAAGAGGAAATAACACTGAAAACACTTTGAAAGGTTATGTGTGACCTTCACAATTTGACCTTTTGATTTGGCAGTTTCCATTTCGGCGCTTGCACATGGTAGTTTAATATCTTTCCCTGATTGTGGAATTGATTGAAAACAGCTCACAGCAGATACTAGGTAATAGCTTTGTGTGTGCATGGTTTTGGCTTGTATGTCTTCAATAAGCAACGATTTCTAATGCTTAACCAAAGCAGGCTTTTTTCAAAAAATGTAACAAATAAGATTTTCCCTTGATCAAGGAAAAAATATTGAATAATATTATAAACATTAATATTATCAAATATTTAATATCAACATAAAATATTAATGTTTAGATATAATAGTTCTATTTAGAATACTATATCAATATTATCCATGAAAGAACTGACACAAAAAAAAACAAAAATCACAGGAGGAACTACCTTTGCCATTCCTCTATTTACAAAAGTAATACAGTGCAGTCCATACCAATTGAAAGCAAAACCAAGAGCATGTTATTTCAGGAGAGATTCCCTTACAGAATGATTATGACACATATGTAGTTGTGTTTAAAAAAGTAAACCATTTAAACAAAAAGAACGGACTCTTGATATTTCCATGTGGTCTGTGATCTACTGTATCCTTAAAAAGGCATAAAAAATTATCATCCCCTCTTCACAAAAGGGCATCATTTTAGTGTTATATCTAACCATCAGATCCAGTAATTGCTAATTACTTCAACCAGTAGTGGTTTAAGGCCTCAGTTTTAATTTGCTTTAGACTAAAGCTATTTAAAAAAGCAAACTTTGGTACTAAATATTACTAAAGCATAAATCTGCTAAAAATAGCACATCAAAAACTGAAGACATCACAACGAGACACCTCAACAAATTAAAAAAGGATGCATTTGTTTGTAGCAATGACGCTTATTTGGGCCGTCACACACATGAATGGTTGAGTAAGATTCTGTGATCTACAAACCATCTACAAACATCTTCACGCAATGCAATAACAAGTGCTTTTTCTGGTTGTTTTCATTCATTCCCAGTCTGACAAAAACAGTAATGGCTGTCTTTGCAGCATCCCTAGTCTATATAGGGGCCTAATCTTCTACTTGTTTCTACATGGTTTCAGCACTCACTTTAAACCTCTCAAATGTTTAATGTACACACCATGATACCAGCATTTAAACGGGCATCTCTGCTGCATGCAGTAATAATGTGCAAGGGCTTGATGGCATTCTTAGGCAACAAAAACACTTTTTAATATCCATTTCATTGATATTAACCAACAGGAGTTCAAACTTTTTGGGGGGATGGATTATAAAATGCGTAAAAAAATGTTTTACCAAGGTGAGCAATTGAGTTCAGTTCCCTCTAAGAACAATAGCTTTTTTGTAGCATCAAGAGTGCATCACCCAAAACCTCTTTTCCTCACCTTATGAACCACATGAAAACAAAGCAGTAATTTTCCTACATGTTGGTTTTTAGTTTGATACTAGAAATAACTGACATGAAACTGAATATGCAAACTAGACCCGTACTGACCTTTCTTACCAAAAGCTTTGAGTCAAACACACTTGACATTGTGTTAGCAGTTTGAACAAATATAACCAATGAAAAAGGGCCAGAGGTCAGTTGCTATTAGTTTCTGATGAGTAAGATATGGCGTGTAAGGCCAACTGGCAGTCAGATAAAGCTTTTGTGTTAAGGACTTAAAATGAGAAAGATTAACAAAGTAATCAAGAAGAGCCACCATCTCCCAAATATGCAAAAATGGCATCAACATTACACCTCAGTTTAGTGGAACAAAAGGAAGGGGAAAAAAAGACCAATATACAACACATAAAAATATTACTACAAAAGAGAAAAAGGTCTGGTAAAACCCCAGATGATTTAAGGCATTTGCCAAGACAAGTAAAGGCAGCTATGAGTTCAGGCTTTCAAAACGCGTGAACTTTTTCCTTCTGAGCCCAAATGCTCACAAGAAATATACAAAACTATTTGGTAACAAAAGTTTACTATATGTTATAAAACTGAAAGAGGTGAAAAATGTACCTTAGCTAAAGCTTATAAAATTATATATCAATAAAAATAATAATAATAATATTCCTTGGTCCGTAAAAACTATATTACTATGATAACTTTTCTTCCAAGCCTGGCAAAACAGTGCATTAAGTCCTTTTAGTAGAAAACAAAATCTCTCAAAGCCATTTTACTTTCTGCACTTACGAACAGAAGGGGTTTTGATTTAAAGAGAACGTTTTTTTTTTGTGAGTGATTGTTTTTTGTTTTCATTTAAGGCTAATGCATTGATCCTGTGGCACATCTTTATCCATGGCACCTCTGTTGCCACAGAAGTGCAGTTGCCATCCTCAAACAACTGGTAACAGAAATAAAAAGAACCGCAACAAAGAGAGACAGAGAGAGAACAGAAAAGAGACACCTTCGTTTATTCTGTCCAGTCTTATGTGAAGTCTTATCTCTCTTTTGCTTCTCTCTCTGTGGCACCATTATCCATGATTTGAGATCCTTATCACATGAATCTTTGCTTGAGTTAAAGAGCTGATGAAATCACCATCCCTCACGCAGGCTCACTTACACACACGTGCAGACATGTGAAGATCCCCAGGTTAGGACACAGACATAGCCGAGGAAGAAGTTGATGATGAAACACTCCCTGCTGCATATCCTGCCTGGCTGTTGACAGCTGACTGCAGCAGTAGGCTGGAGGATGATGATGATGGTGATGTGGAGGAATTGCTTTTGGTGCGCAGTATGGCTCCAGCGGCGCTGCAGTGAGGGCGTGGTCCTGGCTCCGGTGTGTAGGTAAACGTTAAAGCCGTAGAGTAGATGATGCCATCATTACGGACCATTGTTACAGGAACCTGCACTGGCTGTCGAACCCAACGCCACCCCTCACGGAACGCAGAGATGTCGGGGACCACACAGAGCACGCTCTCGCCACACCTACCAGAAACGTGACATGATGTACATGTAATATAAAATCCACTTAAACAACATTACTTACAATAAAATTAGACTAGCTACACTTGGGAAAACCAACTGGTTTAAAGCATATTACATGACTCTGGAATACTTGATTCAGGGCCCTCACCCTTTTTTAACAATTAATTTCCATTACTTTTTCAGTAGGTTTTGATTTCTGGAAAAAAAGAGATGGTGAGAATATCTAAGGTGGCTTTAGATTGGTTTATTTCCTACTTGTCGAATTGGACATTTATAGTGTCTGTTGGAGGTGAGATGTACTCTTCATCAATAAATTGTGGTGTCCCGCAATGATCCCATTCAGAGCCAATTCTGTTTTCTCTTCATATGATATTGCTTAGTTCTGTGATTCGAAAATACATCAATTTTCATTGCAATGCAGATGACCTGCAGTTGTATTTGGTGTTGAATCCCAATGATCGGAATAACTTAAATGTTCTTCAAGCTTGTATAGCAGTTATAAAAAATTGGATTGCAAGTGATTTTCTTCAGTTAAATACTGATAAAACAGAGGTTGTTATAATTGGTCATGTTTTTTTTTTGTTTTTTTTTTTTTTTAAGTCATATTGAGTCAGCATTTAATCAAGTGGTCCCAAATATTCAGCTGGTAGTGAGAAATTTGGGTGTCCATTTTGATACAAATTTAAATTTTGAAAATCACATCAGTAAGTTAGATCAGTCTTGTTTATATCAGTTAAGGAACATTTCCAAGGTGATACATGTTTTGAGTTTTATGGATACAGAGATGCTTGTTCATGCTTTTATTGAGTCTCACCTAGATTATTGTGATGTCCTGTTTTCAACTTTAAATCAATGCACTTTAGCACAGCTACAGACGTTTTGTATAAACTAGTTCTTTTAATCATATTACTCCAGATTTAGCTTCGTTGCATAGGTTGCAAAAGCATTTTAGGGCTGATTTTAAGATTTTAGTAATTACATATAAAGCATTACATGGATTGGCAGCAGATTATTTAGCAGAATTTTTACGACCATATGAAACAGTTAGACCTCTTCTTGTCATGAACTGTTGGCTGTTCCAAGATCAAGATACAAAACTAAATGTGATAGAGATTTTGTATTCAAGACCCCACGATTAGATCTGCTGAATCCATGTCCATTTTTGTCTCATTTAAAAATTAATTTGTATAGACGTGGATTTACCACTTCATAAATGTTAGTTTTTACCTTGTGTTTTACTGTGTGTGTGTGTATTTTAATGTTGTTTTGTGAAGCACTTTGCTAAATTGCTAAAAGGTGCTATAGTTGGTTTTTATTATTATTTCAACAAATTAACAGAATAGAACCTACTCAAAAGGATTTGCTGATGGAACATTTTAGAGCAAAGTGTAACTAGAAAAACATATACTTGCTATAGAAATTTTCCAGGCTTGGAAAACACAGTTTAAAATACCCTGACTCTTCCAGGTTTCCATAACCGTGGGAACCCTGTTAATTCTGATTTGTTAATCACAGCCTTGTGCTGTCAAATATTTTTGTACAAGACCACTAAACTGCATAACTGTGCTACCGATTTACCATATAGATGTGCTAGTTTAGTGTCTCTCGTATCACTTTGCAGTCTCTTTCCCCTCGCTTAATAATTTGCTTCAACACAAATCAATATTTTATGTCCAATTATTATATGTCCATTTGTTGAAGGTACACTTAGTAATTTTTATGCATGTCATCTTGGACTAAAACTGACATCTACGTGCATGGAGGAAGCATAATCCATACGCAAAAGCTTTCAGTTACCAATGATATTGAGGAAATTCACTATTCACACTTAGCCATGATTAATGCAATCCATGAGTGAAAGTGTCTTACAACAGAGCAGTTACAGAGATTAAGCTAGAAGTATTCAGCTGGTCATGTGATCTTAACATGGCAGCCCCAATGAGGGGACCCTTCTCCATGCAGAAAAAAACAGCTTGTATTAGGTTACTGATATAACTGGAGATCTTCATCTCATGTGTGTGGTCATGATTTTATACATTATTTAAAAATTACCATGAAAAAATTACTGAGTGCACTTTTAAAGAACAGGAATCCACTCTTTTATGGCAGTACTGATTCAACAGTAAATCATTTCATATCTACAGAATTGTAGAGGAATTTGACTGGTGCATTTGTGTCACCTGTACATAGTGTCAGCTTCCACATCTCCAAACCAAACTCTAAGGTTAGGTGTGAAGTTCTGGCCTGTCAGCTCCAGCATGGCAACATCTCCTCCTCCGTTCAGCTACAAAATTCAGGGTTCAGATTTGTTGAGAATTTGTTGCAAATGGATTGTATAAGCAATTCTTGTTTTCTTTAAGGCATCATACTATGAAAAAGACAACTTTTCCAGTGAGCAAAACATCTGAAATTGCTTACAGCACTTGCTTAAAGTCTTGAGTACGACTGTGTGTGTTACCTGTAAACTCTCAACAACAGGCACAGGTGTGACAGGTGAGGGTACAGGGCCCATACCCTCATAGAAAGTGTACTCTGCTTTGTCTGTGCTGATGATTGTCCATGACGCCCCATCATTGATCATTTCTTTGTTCGTTTCTTTGGGACAGGGTGTGGCCTGGGAGAGGTTTAGAGTTAGGAGGAAAATATTTAAGTTGTTTATCATGACAAGAGTATTTACAGCCTCAATATAAGTAAGAAAACACAAGTATCATTTAATTGCAAATCTAACATATATGTCATTTTTCTTATACAACTGTTATCATACATCATTTCAGATCTTAAAAGCATAAAGTTTAAATCCAAAACAGAAAATATCACTTAAGCAAAGGACTGATCAAAAGATAAAAATTGTATTTAACTTATCTACAAGAATTAGAATGCTTACCTGGAACTGTATTATCCTCTCCTGTGAAAGGCAGAGATACATCCTCTCTGTGTCTTTAAGGTAGAAGGCACATTTATGTAGTTGGGACACAGGATCATCAGCATCCATTAGCGCTGTCTGCTTATCCACCTTACGTATGACCTACACACACAGACACAATTTCACCTAGAAAACATTCGTGCAATGTACACAACAGGTCTGCCAATACAAATTGTTTGCACAGAGAAAATGTATGATCTAAAGAGCAAACACAACTATACATAATTTCTACATTTTGCAACGCTCACTCACTCACTCAGCCCAACCCAAAATTTTTTGTATTTTAATCATGAATGATCTCAGTCATTCTGTTTTGTCAATATGAATGTTAAGTGGATAACAACTTACCAGTCGCGGTAGAGCCATGCCCGTAACAGAGCACACCAGCTTTACCGTCTGACCGTAATGGATGTAACCGTCTCTGACTGTAAACTCTTCTCCCTCTGACTCATCATCATCCACTAGAGAGATTAAAATCTCTATTATTGTTATTACTATGTAACAAACAAGACTGTTGACTTTGAAAAACAAAAAACATGAGCAATATCCAATGGATGTACTTATTTTTTTATTCAATTATTTGTCAGGGACCATGCACAAAAACATTAATCTCACAAGAGAAGAGATGCTTTGCACCAGATTTAGCTACTAGCTAATTTCCATCTGCAGTCCCTGGTGCAGGTAAATAAAACACTATAAACATAAAAACTACAAATATATGCACATAAATACACACATGTACATCAACAATAAAATTCTAACATTGTACAAAGATTAATGATGAAAGTTTGAATTCCAAAAAGCCAATTTCTAACATTTCTGGAGAATGTATAAAAATCTAAACAAATTTTAAGATCCTCAGGTAGTTTATTCCATTCTTTAATTGCCTTATATGAAAAGGCAGATTGTGCAAATGCTGAAATTCTTTTAGGAATTCTGCAATCTCTCCGTTCAGTAGATCTCGAAACCCTTGTCATCTGTTCTGAACAAGAAGGGGCAATGTTATTAACTATTTTAAAAACAAACCTTACATTTGAATAAACAATAAAATTTTCAAAGCTTAAAACCTGTATTTATTTAATATACCGCAATGATGATACTGCAAAAATCTCCTATCTAATACTTTTATGGCCTGTTTATAAAGTGATATAAACAAGAAATACAGTATTTAATATGAGAAAATATCATTGCATTCAAATAAACCCACGATGACTCGTAATTAAGAGAATTTCGAATGTGTCTAAATGTCGCTATATTATATTTCAATGTATTAGTAATATTTCATGTTTTTTAAAAGAAAGAGTTGAATCCAAAATAACCCCTAAATATTTCACTGCTTGTACATTGTTTAACTGCTGACCATCAACATAAACATACGGAAAAGCTCTTGGTTTACTCATCTTATTAAAATATATGGTTACAGTTTTTTGAGTATTCAATGTAAGATCTGAAGACTTAAGAGCTTTGTTGCTACTTGATCAGCATTACTACCATGTGCATATATGACAATATCATCTGCATACATAAAAATACCTACATCATCACACACAGAAGATCATTTATATACAGGCTAAATAACAGTGGCCCCAGTATTGATCCTTGACGGACTCCCAAGACTACTAAACTATCAGTTTTATTTGTCTGAAGAACAAGTACCTGAAAAAGACTTACATATGATGAAAAAGACTTACATAGATGAATGTAGAAGGCTCCCCACTGTTGTGAGCTGGCGTGAAAGTTCCCCCCCTCCACGTGAAGGTACCGCGTACTGACAGTCTGAGACCGCAAGCGGTTAAAAAGAGCCACTTTCGTCCCGGAAGCAATGCACACTACATGAGAGTCAAAATGAAGATGAAAGCAAGAAGCTCCAAACAAAGAAGACCTAACCAAAAAAATAAATATACTGCATCTAAATGAATAATGCTAATGGCTCTTAGAATGTATCTGGTTTATTCTAGAACCCATTCAAATATTTTTTTTACTAAATGGTACATTGAAAATTTTAAAACATTCACTTAAACAAGAATCCATACTCACTATTAAAAACAACATATATGTTACTAGTACCGAAATAAATGAGAAATTCTTTTGACTCACAGTCTGCATTTTTCAGTGACTGTTTCTTTTTGGAAGGTTTGGAGATGACCTTGATACGTTTGCTGAGGAAGACACCAATATCTGCGCTATTCCCATAGAACATCTTCACTGACAACATGAAGTGCTTTCGTTTGTCCGAGTCAGAAATGTATAATGTTTTTGCTGTGCAAAAATTCTGCAGAAGCAAAAAAGACAAGATAAGTAGTGATCTCTCTCAAATAAGGAGAAAATCTCCTTTTTAGCAAGGCAGCTACAACCGTATGTAATTTAAATCCATAAAGCACCTTGCCCTCCAAGTTGAGCTGCTGCATCTCTTGTTCACTGTTTCCAATACCGATAAAGGCACAAGGCTGAGACTCCTGCTCTGTACAGCCCTCTCTTTCCATCTGCTCCTTTTTTTTCTTCCAGCCACAGCCCATCAGGTACACACAAGGTGGAGGACAGAAGAATCTAATGATGAATCAAAGTGAATTTGAACTCATTAAAGAACAACTCATGTGCATCTGTGTATTGTAAATCTGATAAGTTATGCAAAGGGCTATTATGTGTCATTTTAGTTCCACAATCTGATGCATTTCCGAGTTGAAATAGAATACTTAAATGACAAAGAAAAAAAGTAGGCTGGGATTTGATCTAACTAATTGGTCAGTGAGACAGATTGTTGGAAGGGGGAGGTTGAAAAATAAGAGAACCCAGTGACGAAAAAGAAGGTCATTTCAGAGGCTTGGTAAGTCATTACATTGTGAAGGATTATGATTTGAAGGATAAAAGATGATTATGATTTTCTCTGGAACAACCGGCACCAGTGAATGGTTCACAATAAGACCAGGAATGTGTATTGAAGTAAAAAGGGTCCATTCAGGATTCATGGTGACTTTAATTTGGCTACATGTCATAACATAATCTCAACAGCTAATCATATTACAAACTCTGAATTTCCACACTCTCACCTTTTTTCATTGCCATACGATTTTTGTGCGACTTTTGCGTGCAGTATGAGCACTGTTTGATCTCCTCTCTCCTTCAAGTAATTGCGCATGGCTTCTCTGCAAATTAACACAATACAAAGTTTATTCATGCTGTTTCTTATTATACATTTGAAAGCGATTATCCATTATAAATTTACAGTGCAAATACCTCGTTAAACGCTTTGGCTGAGGGAGCTCCCCGAATTTCCTGATAAACAAAATACAACATAGTGACATCACAGCTTCAACATTCACTGTTGATTTACTTCACAAAATAAATTCTGCTGAGGATTCACTACAGACAATCTGACCATGAGCTCTTTCGATATTTGAGCTGACACAAAACCTAGAGAGCTGCCTAAATAGACAGTATTCGGAGCATCATAGGTTCATTGGAATACGCCTAAAAATTCTGTCCATGTAGGCAGTTCACCAAGTCTCGAGACACCGCCAAAGTTAGCTCCACAAAAAGTTGAAAAATACACTAATATTTCACATATCAGTGACCAGTGTTGGATAAGTCGCTCTAAAAAAAGTAATCAATTACTAACTACTAATTAAATCTTCCACAGTGTAATTAGATTACTGTCCTAATGACTCTGTCTGAAAAGTAATTGCATTACATGTTACTAATTACTTTCTAAACCCCTTATCAACATCGACCATATGAAAAATACAAGGATAGACATGAAAGTGTTCTTTTAATTCTTTCCAATAAATCATATAATATAAAATAATAATTCATGAACTGGCCAAAGAATTTAAGGGGGCTGTGTTGAACTAGAAAATGTATGTTTTAACATTAGACGTTACAATTCTATTTTAAATTCATTGTTGTTTTATATAAAATTGTTCTATAGTCTATACAGCCTTTAACACAATTACATCAGAAGTAACTGTAACTACTGTAAAAAAGAGTAATCCCTTACTTTCCTTTTTAAATGAAAACGTAATTTACAGTAATTAATTACTTATTAATGCATTACACCCAACACTATTAGTGATGACGAACCGCACATAAACTCAGAGAATATTTTTTAATATTAAGTGTAGTTTTACTAGGGATGTCTGATATGCAAAAAAAACCAGAAAGTTTTAATCAAACAGAAACCTAACAGTCCCAGTTACATCACTAGACTGGCTAACATTTGCTAAACTGCTCTCACTAACACACCAACTCACGAGTTTGGCTTCATATACATATTTTTTTTCTATTCTAAAGTACGTTAAAGTTGCAAACCAGACAATTTCTTCCGTTTTACTGTGTGTACGGTTAAACATTATCTCCACTGCATTCAGCGTTTATGAAAAACTGCTGATAATCTATCAGCTAACTAAAAGCTAAGTGGCTAACTGAATAAAAGAGCCCTTCGCTAAAAAGCTAACAAATCCAGGAAAAAGTACGGCGAAACGGACCGACAGCACACATACACGAGGCCAGGGGTGTACGAGAATAGACCAAAACGAGTTTTCTCGATTACACATGCGAAATTAATTTTATTTGCAACATTTCCAAGCACCGTCCGTTGGTAATTTCGCTGCTTACCCTGTCACAACAGGCGCCATCTTCACCAGCTCTCTCTAATAACGCCAACAATCGCGAGATTCCACACCGCACAACAACAGACTGAACTGAGAGAGGAGGAGGGGGCGGAGCTGGCGGAGCGACGCCGGGTGGATGGGGGGAGGGTGTGTCACAAGCGTGGGAAAGTTATCAATTCACGCGAGACTTCCGGGACAATTGCAATGGGAGCTCATGGGAACAGGTTTCTTGTCATCGCGAGAGTGTGTTGCGGTCGACTGCCAGCCAGGCGCGTGTGAAAGTTCTCACGATGGGAAGGGCGAGACCGCACCTTTCAAGCGCAGGCCGTGAGAAAAGATTTCTAGAAGGAAGGAAGCGGCGGAACCTGTACAGACACAAGGAAATATTGATCTGACGGGAGCCAGTTTAAACACCCAAAATCACCATAAGAATGTTATTGTTTGAAGTCTTTTTCAATTAAGTCTTGAGAGTGAGAAAATTATAGGCTCAGTTTTCGCCCCTTTCCAACTGTTTCAATTCTAACAACATTTTTGAGAGCATTTAAAAACTTCCACATTACATGTGGTATGAATAAATGGGATAGAACTGTGAAAGTACATTGGCATCACCAGATGGTAGTATTGCTTCGCTGTGTAAATACTGCTCCATCAGACAGTTTACTTAATGTAGCCAAAGCAAGCAGACGTAGGTGGCTGAGAAGAAACAGACATCTGCACATATCCATGCCATAGTTATATTGGTACAAGGTTAAAATTCAAGTGATTTTATTTTCAAAGTAATATTAGTAACAACTTAAAAAGTTTTGGAAAAAACATGGAAATGCAATGACCAAAATGTGTGGAAACTAATACGCTCAGAAAACTGGAAAAACCAGTGTTGTTGGTTTCAAATTAATTAAATACATATATTTATAAAAATAAATACAATTGTTATACCTTATAAATAAATACAAACAATTTCATAGAAACTACTTAACAAATGCATGTTTGAAGGTAAAACTGAATTGATTTGTTTTACTTAAAAATGCTCTGTACACATCACAAACTGTCTTGCACTCAAGCAATTGCCATGTGATGGAAAAGTAATGTAGTAATCTTATGGATCGTTATTAGAAGTTTGCTATTTCGATCCCCTCAAATAATAATCCATGAGCCACCAACATTGTGCCTTTGAACAGTGCACTAAAAGCAGGTTACTCCAAGTGGGAATAAACCTGTAATAAGTTTACTGTAGGACACTTCGGATAATTGTTTAATCAATGACTACTTACGTAATTATTATATACCTTTTCCTTCATTACTTGAACATAATGAGTTCATGCATTGAGTACATTGTAGTAAACTAAGTACAGATTAATACTTGACATACAGTATGACATCTTTAAGTAAAACCAAAATGTTGTTTTCATGAGTGCATGGATACTGTAACGAAGTGGGCAGACGAGGGAGTGAGGATCCAGGTAGTGATGTTACGTCTGACACCGACGCTCCGAAGCTTGCTTCAAACTCGAACGGTCCTTGCAATGAACCACTGCTTCGGAGCTTGTATCATTACGTCACTAGTCACGTGAAAATGACTTCTGAAGCAAACACACTGGTTCACTCCTGTAGTGAACCACCTGACTGCTTTGACAGCCCAATCCAGGTTTGAAACCTGGCGGCTGTATTTCTCATAAAAGTGAAGCCAAACCATGGCAACACCGTGGGTTGTAGTAGTCGGTGTTTGGATTGGCGTTATTGTTGAGGAGAGTGGATTGAGTTTATTTCAGTGTTGTGATGGAGCCGGCGAGAAAGAGAAGTCGTTCCCAAGTTTGGGAACACTTTAAACTTATTTCCCCGAATAAGGTTAGTTCTTTGACATTTCTGCATACAAATATTTTTACATATGTAGTGAATGATATGGAGCACTACAGTACAATGGATTGCTTTTACGTCATATGTGCTAACATCTGCACACATCTGTTTAACTCTGCATTTACTGAATGAGCACTGTGCTGCTTCACACTGACTGCAATTTTAACAATTTTAACTTAAGGCAGTTTTATTTCTGTGTGAATGTTTTTAAACACATTTTAAACTAAAAAAAAAAGCACAATTATTTTCTTTTAATTGTTATTTTAAATTCTCATTCATTTTTATGATTTGTGATTTTAAGGGCTTTTTTCTCTTAGATTGTTTTCTCATTTCTGTGTATGAAATGTGATATAAATAAACTTGCCTTGCCTACATGTAATTGCATAGATCCTCACACAGATAAACGTTGTTGTTACAGGTTCAGTGCTTGGTGTGTGATCAGCAGTTGACGTATAATAATAATACGTCTTCCATGCTGAGGTATTATAGGGCTAAGCATGAGCAGTCTGGAGGGTCAATGGAAAACTTCAACTGTCAAGGTAACTAATTTATGGAAGTTTTCGACTGTTACAGTATGAATAAACTTTACTTAAAGTTTTACATGTATTTGCACATTTTCTGTCCAGTGAACCGCAAACAACAGCTTGATGAAGCTCTAGTGGACATGATTGTGGAGGATTCACAGCCTTTCTCTATTGTGGATGACAGTGGCTTTAAAGCATTTGTGGCTAAGCTTGACCCCACTTATGCACTACCATCCAGGCAGGCTCTGAAGATCATGGTGGACCACAAATATGAGGAGCAGAAGCAGAAGGCCATGGCTGAGCTACAGAAAACTGAGGGTGTGAGCCTAACTGCAGATATGTGGACCTCTATAAATATGGATGCATATCTGGCTGTTACATGCCATTATGTAGACGACAAGGATAAGATTGCCACAGTACTTCTGGGGGTACGGTCATTTCCAAAAGCTCACACTGCGGAGAACCTTGCAGAGGCCAAGAGGTTGCTCTTTGAAGAATGGGGTATCCAGAGCAAAATAAAATCCCTGGTGACTGATGCTGCTTCAAATATGATAGCCACTGCCAACAACTTAAAGATTAGGCATGTTATATGCATTACGCATGCCTTGAATTTGGTGGTCAAGAAGTCCCTTGATGCAACTCCTGGTCTGGAAGATGTCAGAACAAGAGCACGAAGGATGGTGACTTACTTTAAGACCAGTACCACAGCAAAAGAGAGGCTTAGAGAGAAACAGGAACAAATGGGACGTCCTGTGAAGAAGCTGATTCTGGAGGTTGATACACGCTGGAATAGTACCTATTTAATGCTTCAGCGTATATATGAAGAGAGAGAACCAGTGGGTGCGGCACTGGCTACACTGAGAACTGATGTGGCTCCTCTGACATCAGAAGAATATCAGGCAATATGCAGTGCAATAGGCCGTGCATGAAAGTGCTAGCCCCATTCCAGGTGGCCACCGTTGAACTTTCTGAGGAGAAGAGAGTATCTGGCTCTAAGGTCATTCCCATGATGAAAATGTTGCGATACACAATTAATGAAACCCTCAAAAACATTACCAACGACACTGCAATCCAGCTGGGACAGAATCTGTCAAGAAGATTAGCAGATACATTTTTCTTGAATCGACAAGTGTTTTGACATTAGCTACACTACTAGATCCCAATTTAAAACATTTGGGTTTCATAATCATATACAGGCCCAGACGGCAATTGGACGACTAACATCTGAATGCACAGCGTTAATCAAAGATACAGCTCATCAAACACCCAGCCACTCAGCACAGCCAGATACAGCACAAAATCTTGAAACTACAGGTCAAGGTAAAGTAAAAATCCTAGAAGGTTACTTAAAACTATTAATTACTCATAACATGGTTTTGTTTATCATTTCCCTTGCAGATGAGTTGAATCTTTGGGAGCTGCTGGACAACGATGCAAGTAATGCAAGGAGGAACAAAAGTGCAACATCAGATGCAACCATAGAGGTCCAGCGCTACATGACCGATCCCCCACTGCAGCGTTCTGCTGACCCTCTTGCCTACTGGTCCACCCACAAAGCAATATATCCTCATTTATACCAGCTTTCTAAACTGTTTTTGTGTACTCCTGCATCATCTGTTCCATGCGAGAGGATATTCTCTAAAGCTGGTGAAATTGATAAAAAAAAAAAAGAAATCGCCTTTCACCAAAGACTGTGGAGAAAATAATATTTCTGAATAAAAACCATACAATTTAATGAACACTTTGTCTAAGCCTTCTGCATGATGTACCCAAAGCACACCCTCTGCCACAATTTTTTTATTTATTTTTTTATTATTAATTAGAGAACATATGAACATTGTTACATAAAAACATGCATCAAAGACAGAAAAATACTGCCCTGCTAAAAAAAACTATAGAAACCATTACAGAAATTCTATTGGATTTAATGGTTTTCATGGGAATTTTATTGGTCTCTGTGGGTCTCTACTGATATGTGTTGGGTTCTATTGGTGGGGGCATTAAATCCTAATGGAATATGTCCCAAATACACTACAAAAAAGAATTCTGTAGTGGTTTAAATGGTAAAACCCAGTGGTTCCTATTGGTATTTTAATAGAAACCATTAGAATTTCTGTAATGGTTTCCAAATTTTTTTTAAGCTGGTCTGATCTTCTGTCCTTGTCTAAAGAAATAATTACACACACACATCATGCTTAATGTTTTATTATCAAGGTGAACACATGAAATTCATCAGTATCTGTAAAATTCACCTACATAAATGAGTTTCACAGCACTAACACTGTTTCAGCTTTGATCGCCTCGGTAAACACGTAATAAACGGGGCGTTAACATATAAGCCTACTTGCATTTTATGGTTGTCAGCTTTGTTGCATTACATTTACTTCACCAGGAGATGGTGCTGCAATTTCTATCTGAATGAAGCTTCGAGTAATGAACCATTTTCGACACAATTGTATCAGAAAGCAATAATGCTTCGAAACGCTTCATTTGGCCATCACTAGATCCAGGTACAGCTTTATTGAAAAAAAACCACAAAGTAAAGGGAAGTATAAACACAGGAACAAATGAAACATCCACAAGGGGAAAACAAAGGTATAAACACAAGATAAACACTGGGAATCTTCCAAGGAGGGCTCAGCCAGAAACACGGACGAGGGCAGGATTGACATGAAACATACTCCAAACATCAAACAACGACCAACAAAGGACAAGGTGAACATGAGGGCCTAAATACAAAACCAAAGGGGAAACAAAAGCCAATGGGAGAACAGAACTCAAAACAAGATAACAAGGCAATTAACTAAAACCAATGACAAAGCTAGAACAGATAATAAAGCAATCAAACAATAAACCAATGAAAACCGGACACAGACAAGGAGGGAAAACAGGACATGACAAGACTTTCAAAATAAGAGTGCATAAACAAAGAACAATATGGAACATAAAAGGTGCCAAAACTTAAAATAAAAGGTACACAAACCAAAGACGGTGTGGATCGTTACAGTGCCAAAACTTAAAATAAAAAGGTACACAAACCAAAGACGGTGTGGATCGTTACAGATACATAGTTTTACTCAGTTTTTGAGCGATTTTAAATATATACAATGTTAATAAAACAGTTTGTGTGTTACTATTTACACAATTGTTTCTAAGCTTTTAATGGCTCAGTGCTGAAATTAGTTTCAGGTTGGTGGTCCTGTCCAGTGTTTGCTCTTTTGTCTTTTTCACATATCTTGCAGTCAGGTTTGGATTTGCTAGGGGTTCACCTGGCAGAAGTGGTTCTTAATTGGTATAATTAGGACATGATTTCAAGAAGTGAATTTCTATTTCCACTTCTAAGGGATGACTGTATTCACTGTGTCTGTACATGGTCAGGACATTAGTCTAGGGTTATTATGCCAATTAGTCTCTGTTTAGGGGACAGATCGAATTCAGATGCACTTCTTTGAGTTGTTTTGGATTTTTTTTTTTTTTTTTTTTGTGTTTTAAATTGGCATTTTTTTTCTCAGTCAGACATGTTTGGATTGTGAAACCCAGATGACATATCCATGAATGTGACTGTAGTACAGATCAAGATTCGGGTATGGAAAAAGGAGACAGGGAGCAGTGACACAGTTTAGGTAAGGCTTTATTTTTCTCCCTTTAGGTCACTGTTTGCACTTTTCTCTGTGCTTTTCTTAGCTCACTCAGGTAAGTAACATAACTCTCAATAAACGTAAACTCCTTAATGACTTAAACTTCTTAAACACTCAGAAAACACGCCAATGCTGTACACTCGTGTCGTTCTCTCTCTGCCTTCTCTGGCATGTTTGTCTGCTTTTGAAGGCTTCTCTCTCCACCATCACTGTAACAAAAAAACTGTTAGAAATTACGTCAACCAGCCTGACAAGCCACACCACTCCCACTCAAACAGACACACAACCACGCCCCCATCCCCACATGCCCCTACCGCCCGACTCAGGCCGGGGCAACATCTGACCTGCCAGCAACCAAATGGTGCTGTACTTCGTTTCATCAGAGAGATTTAGTGGCTAATGTACAGCACTAGCCGTCGCAGCGACCTCAGGACAGCTCTCAGAAGGTGCATATGCCGCCACCAATCATTACTATAAATGATGATATCATCCAAATATGTGGTGGCATATGCTGTATGTGGTCTGAGAAATTTGTTCATGAGATGCTGGAAAGTGGCGGGGGCCACGAACAAACCAAACGGAAGAGTCACAAACTAGTGTGAGACGAATGGTGTGGAGACATTTCTCAGGAGATTGTAGTTAAGGGGATCAGCCAATAACCATTTGTTAAATCCAGTGACAAATAAAATTGAGCCGCACCCAACCGATCAAGCAATTCATCAATCCGGGGCATTGGGTATGCATTAAATTTATACACCACGTTCACTGATTTGAAAGTCGCGTCGCTGTCCCGTCGCTCTTAGGTACCAGAACCATTGTGCTGGCATAATCGCTATGTGACTCTTCTATTATGGCCATCTTGAGCATCACCTCTTATTCTTTCTGGACATCGTTTTTGTGATCAGGAAGGCAGTAGGGGTAGCTCAGAATCAACACGACTGGGGAGAGGCGAGAACACGTCTGCAAATTCTGCTTTCAACTTGGCCACATCCATGAGCTGCAATGGTGAGAGGTGGTCTCCACACAGGACCGGGGAGAACTGATTTGGTTTGTGAGTCAACTCCGGCCTGAGCTCCACCCTCTCTGGGACTGCCGTCGCCAAGGCCACAGGGACCGCCTCTCTCCGAGACTTTAGGAGGTTAAGGTGGTACATTTATCGAGATCTCCGACCCACTGTGTGATCTCAAAGGGCCATTGCCGCTTGGCGAGTAATTCAGAGCTTGAGGTGGGCTGCAATAAAAGGATTTTATCTCCCAGTGCAAATTTTCGTAATGGTGTTACCCCATTATAGAGCTGGCTTTCCCATTCTTTAGCTTGGAGCTAATTATTTTATGTTCAATACCCCAATGTGTGTAGTTTTGCTCTAAGGTCAAGAACATACTGAATGTAATTTTTCATGTAATGTGCTGAGACGTTGCGCAGGGGCACTGCTTTCAGATATCACATTGCATAATCGACCAGGACTAATACAAAGTAATATCCTTGTGCTGACTGCTCTAGTGGCCCAACAAGGTTCATGCCAATTCTTTAGAATGGGATCTCGTTTAACAATATAGGGCACAATGGCGCTTTTGGGGTTGCCGGTGGATTCACAATCTGACATTCACGGCACGCAGTACACCACTTGTGAACGTCTCTATGAATGCCTGGCCAAAAAAGCATGGTATTATTTTGTTTTTCCTGTCCTAATTGGCTAGCCATTGGATTATGGTGAGCCATCTGGAAAAGAGTTTCCTGAAGGCTCTTCATACTAATAACTGGGTTGTATTTTCTTTGTTTGAGTGTCCTGTGTCACTCGATACAACCATTCTTTAATAATTGAAAAATATGGGTATGCGAGCCAATGTTAGGCTGAAGCTGTTGATCTTCGATTACTCGATCACTTGGTCAAGCGTGTGTTTAAGGGACTTGCCACATGATTGCTCTAGAGGGAGATCCCCTTCAGGGAACTCCCTCAGGGCTGGGACTCCATCCCTTGTGTCATTTTGATGCAGAGCAGACTTAGATGGCCCTGGAACTGATTCTCCCAGCCATAGCATAGCACGTTACACATTGAGACATTATTTCATAGGACCAATCCACACATATTTCCCTTAATAAATTCTTAAAATCAGGCCAATTCTTCCCCAAAATCAGTGGATGGGTGAGGTGTGAATTAACCGCAGCCTCTACTGTATGCTTATCGAAGCCCAGTCTTCACTACCACACCCATGGGACTGGGCTCCCCAAACTGGCAGGTATAGCGGAGAGAGACAGGGTTAGCAGGGGACACAGATGAGGGGGAAGACACTCTATCTGGGGAAGAAATTTGGGCATGGGACTGCCCTGTTTCCTGGGGGCAGAAATGGTATGGAAAGAGGACGGGTGGGTGGACAGCTTCCTCCAGCGATGCCAGACAGTGGCAATGGACACACTCCGCCATACCACAGGGCAGCTGGGAGATTAATTATTCCAGTACCACCTGAAATATGATGTATCAAGTGCTGCGGGGTCCCTCAGCCAGCAACCATTTCGCAAACGTGAACGTGCAGCCATGCCTTCCCCGCCTCAAGAAGTGGAAGTGTTGATGGCTCTGTTCAGGGCTCTGGCCGACCCGCTTCAGAATGGCTTTCTTCAGGTCATCATAGAAGAGGCAGTTGGCCGCAGAAATATTTTGGGCCACAATTTGCGCTTCCCCAGTCATCTCCACACCTCGACCGTCATCGCAAAGAGGTCAAAGTAGGCTTCAGGATTGTCAGTTGAAAACAATGTTCTTGCTCCAGCCACAGCTCGACGAGGACTTTTTCTTTCTTTTTTTCTGCTGTTTTTGGCCACCATCACTGCAACAAAAAACAGCTGTTAGAAATTGCATCAACCAGACTGATGAGCCACACCACTCCCTCTCTCCCACAAACAGACACACCCCCATCCCCACAGTGACGGGTTCTATAAGTATCTTATTAAGTTATCACAGATTTGTCTGAAGTAAATTATCTGATACATGTCTATGACATCATTATACATTAGATCATATTTTAAAACACAGATGTTTGCATTAAGGTATTCAGGGGCATAGATTTCAGGAGGGATGGGGGGAGGTAACAACAACCCTTGGAGGTATTATGTTTTCTTGGTGTGTGTTTAGTTTTTTATTACAATTCAGTTTAAATGGAACTGCACCAATATTTTTTTGCTTAATTACATTGCTATAAATAGATAGTCTCCAGTTTGCAAATCGTGTTAAAAAACATTTAGCAATCTAAATCCACTATGATCCTATCCTATGATAAGGATTATATACTGGGTCTTAACTGAACTGATTATCAGTAAATGATTGGATAAGAAACACAGATAATTTAGATGGATAACCCTGATTGTGTAACATCTCAAGGATTGCTAAAAAGAATAACATTTTCTATTGTTTAATTTTATTGATTTAAAAACCTTCTACTTTATTTATACTAAACATCTATGTATAGAATTAACTGATTAACGTGGCAGCTCTTTGAGAAATATTATATCCTACATATTATGTTCTTACCTTTCATGTAAGTGCTCTACTGCAGTGTCACAATCCTTTTTTATAATAACCCTTAAATGCATGGGAATTTCACTAAAAACTCTTACATATTCAGGTTTTTAGAGACCTGACAAGTACATAAAATCAAACATCTCAAACGGATGTGCAAAATGCCCAGATATTGTAAAATGTTCTAAACAATTAGAACATAATAAAATCAAATATATTTTTATATATTTTGATGTTTTATTTTTAATATATCAAAGAGATAACAAATCAGGACAAATCTAGAACAAGATTAATTTCATTCACACTGAAATTTCATGAGACGAAGCTGGCTGTCAAAAAAATCTTAAGATACATGTGACACATAATCTACACATAAGCTACACATACGTATTTTCTCAGGCGCTTATTGAGTCTAAATATATGCACATATTCCATAATTTCAGTAGTACACCCAAATGGCAATAGTCATATCATAATTTTCATGTGTCACACTTGCTATAGTTTACTTCCATGTTACATCATCTTGAAGTATCAATGTAAATACAATTCAAGTTATTCACCGAAGCAACAGTGCCACCTTGTTTAAAAAAAACATTTATTTTATGTGCATGTACAGGCATACATAGGAGCATAGGATACAGATAAAATACCATTGTTGCAAAGAAAATCAACATGATATAGTATTTATTTGTATGAATATAGTACAAATTTCACTTGTAATAAACAAATAACTAGATGTCCTGTGAAAGTAAACTTAAATAGGAAATAATTATAAAAAGTATAATTTATAGAACTGCAAAAAAAAAACAAAAAAAAAAAACAAGACTGATACATACCTAAGGACACTATTGACCCTATACACTTTCGGTACCTAAACTATTATATTTTAATTTATGTGTGTTTTTTCTGCGTGCGTGCATGCGTGCGTGTGTCTGGATGTGTGTTACACTATTTATAAGAGATATATTGAGGAAAACTAATGATGTGTGCACAACTCCAAAATTGTAATGAGGTACAAGGGGTAAAATGAGGTAGGTTAAATTGCTACAGTATCTCACAAAAGTGAGTACACCCCACACATTTTTGTAAATATTTGATTATATCTTTTCATGTGACAACACTGAAGAAATGACACTTTGCTACAATGTAAAGTAGTGAGTGTACAGCTTGTATAACAGTGTAAATTTGCTGTCCCCTCAAAATAACTCAACACACAGCCATTAATGTCTAAACCGCTGGCAACAAAAGTGAGTACACCCCTAGTGAAAATGTCCAAATTGGGCCCAATTAGCCATTTTCCCTCCCCGGTGTCATGTGACTCGTTAGTGTTACAAGGTCTCAGGAGTTAATGGGGAGCAGGTGTGTTAAATTTGGTGTCATCGCTCTCACCAGGGACGTCGTTAGGCCTATTTTAGGGGGGCTGAAGCTACCCCAAAATGTTCCTAAGCCCCCCTAAATGATAATAAGAACAACAATAACAATTCGATTTATCAATAACCGTATCCTCATTCATATTTAGAATTAGACGCAACAAATTATATATATTAATCCAGCTACAAAAAATAGCCGAAAAAGTCGGAAGTTGGACAGAAGTACAAAGAGTTGTTGTGCTATCAAGATGATGCACCGCAGCGTCTCGTTGCATTGGTGTGAACTGTGGCAGCTTTCAGAGCGTTGCAGACCGGAGCGCTGCAAGTAACTGAAGGATTCATCTCGTCTCGTCGTTACTCTAGTTAGATCTGAAGTTGAACTCGCTATGCACCCTCCCACCCACACACACCGATACACACACCGATACACACGCTAATGGTGAAAGGAAGATTGGTAAGTGTCGTGATACAGAGTAAAATTGTAAGTTGTTTTGAATTACCTGCTTACCTTTAGCTACGTTTTCTTGAGGTAAAGGAAAGGGGATATTTTGGTTTGCTATGGAAAACTGTAGTCTAGCTAGAGTGAACAAGCAAAATACAAGAAATGGTTAACTTAGCAAGCTAATCACAACTCTTTATTCTTTGCCAATAATATAACCCATCTCTATAACAGGCATATAAAACAATATCAATCCCCATAGAATGTTGTTGTCACTGAAAACTAAATGTCATAGGGTCCCTGTTAATGCTATTACCATTGTATCCTTCTTGTATACATCATTTGGCAGAATAAATCATCTTTATTTGAGAAACGCTCAAACCTGTGTTGTCAAATTTCACTATGACCTTAAAATTCTGGTTTTTGGGTTAAACTGTATGCAAGCCAAACTACACAGTGAAATTACACTGACTGAACCAATCCACAGCGCAGTTACAGTAATTAGAGTAATTAAATAGCATTCTGTGGACAACTTATCTTATATAGAGAGGAATTAGATATAGTATGCTATTACTTTATCATACATTTACATGAGCAGATAGATGGCATTTAAGTCATTGCTTATAGAATAACTCATCAGGAGCAAAGTCTGGCCTAAGTAAATTCCCCCATGCAGCTTTGATGTGTCTAAAAGCTAACATTACAGTAACTTTTCTTTAACAGAGTAGAAATGGAAGAAGAGGATATGTCTGTCACGTTTTACTTGTTAACATCTTGGTTTCTTGACTGGTTGTTGACATAAGTGTAGCTCTAGATGTGAGTGCAAAGATTTTGCAAACGCAAGTTACAAATACCCTGGGGGCTAAGCCCCCCCCATCTTCCAATCCTAGTGACGTCCCTGGCTCTCACACTCCCTCAAATTGGTCACTGGAAGTTCAACATGGCACCTCATGGCAAATAACTCTCTGAGGATCTGAAAAAAGTATTGTTGCTCTACATAAAGATGGCCTAGGCTATAAGAAGACTGCCAAGACCATGACACATACAACGTTTTAACAGGACAGGTTCCACTCAGAACAGGCCTCGCCATGGTCGACCAAAGAAGATGAGTGCACGTGCTCAGCGTCATATCCAGAGGTTGTCTTTGGGAAATAGACATATGAGTGCTGCCAGCATTGCTGCAGAGGTTGAAAGGGTGGGGGGTCAGCCTGTCTGTGCTCAGACCATATGCCGCACACAGCATCAAATTGGTCTGCATGGCTGTCGTCCCAGAAGGAAGCCTCTTCTAAAGATGATGCACAAGAAAGTCTGCAAACAGTTTGCTGAAGACAAGCAGACTAATGAAACCATGTCCTGTGGTCTGACGAGACCAAGATAAATTATTTGGTTCAGATGGTGTCAAGCGTGTGTGGCAGCAACCAGGTGAGGAGTACAAAGACAAGTGTGTCTTGCCTACAGTCAAAAGCATGGTGGTGGGAGTGTCATGGTTTGGGGCTGCATGAGTGCTGCCGGCACTGGGGAGCTACAGTTCATTGAGGGAACCATGAATGCCAACATGTACTGTGACATACTGAAGCAGAGCATGATCCCCTCCCTTCAGAGACTGGGCCACAGGGCAGTATTCCAGCATGATAACAACCCCAAACACACCTCCAAGACCACCACTGCCTTGCTAAAGAAGATGAGGGTGAAAGTGATGGACTGGCCAAGCATGTCTCCAGACCTAAACCCTATTGAGCATCTGTGAGGCATCCTCAAATTGAAGGTGGAGGAGCACAAGGTCTATAACATCCACCAGCTCTGTGATGTCATCATGGAGGAGTGAAAGAGGACTCCAGTGGCAACCTGTGAAGCTCTGGTGAACTCCATGCCCAAGAGGGTTAAAGCAATATTGACACTATGGGCCCAATTTGGACATTTTCACTTAGGGGTGTACTCACTTTTGTGAGATAATGTAATTAGCTCAACTAATTATATATATATATATATATATATATATATATATATATATATATATATATATATATATAATAAAAAAATATTCAGATAATTAAATTGCATTACATTCTTGTAGCAGAAGATTTAATCATTGATAAGACAATACATAAAGCGGCTTTAGAATACAATGTATTGTTTACTACCATATTATTAATCATAAGACAATCATTGGCATACAGTTCACAGCAATCCACTTCACAAGTGAATTTGTTAATCAGTTTATTTGTTAATTTATTATGAGGGGTTGTTTAAGGATCAGTCAATGTACACCTGCATCAGACATTTTTTTTTTTTTTTTTAGAAACAAGCCAGGGGTATACATAGTACACAATACTACAGATATATTTTACAATAATGCCAAGACATTATATTCATTACATAGTGCAACGGTTTTCAATGCTTTGGAGTTGTTGGAGGCACAAAGAGTATTTAAATAATATTTTAAGTCTTTACAAAAAAGTGCAAATAGGGGCTTTATAGACATAAATTTACACTTATGTATAAAAAAAAGTTGGCAAGAAAAATCAACAGATTAATAAGAAAATATTAACTTAAGTTATCAAAACGTCTTTATAAAGCAAAGAAAAACTAGTTAAAATAGAGGTATGTACAAACAAACAACATTTTCTCCAAAATACTACAGCGTGGACACATTCCTAAAAAAGGTGAGGGGCAGATTCATCTACAGCATTACAGAAGGAGCAAAGTGGATCTATTTTATGGAGCATGTTTCTTAAATAAAGATTGACTGGGTTAAAACGGTGTACCAGTTTAAAGGACACCTCCTTAACCTTGTTGGTAATGAAATATTTGTGAAGTAAAGACCTGCGTCAGACATGCTTGTGTCACGTCTCGGGTGTTTTTCATCATAAAAATAAAATGTTTAGGTCACTGTGTCAAGTTAAAAATAGTTTAATACTCAATCTTTAAACACATTTTGAGATCCCTCAGTTCGCATGAACGTAATGCATGTTTGAGTTGTGTGTCCGCTGTGATAAATGTTCACTGTAATAAACTCTGTGTTGCTGACACAGCTGAAATTTCACTTACTGTCCTCTGGAGTAAACAGGTGGTACTACAAGCTTGCATTTCTCAGGAATTTCTCAGGAAAGCACTGCGATTAATTGCGGTATTTTTTTTAATGTGTTATTTTTTGTAAAATTAATAGCACGTTATTAACGTGTTAAATCGACAGCCCTAATTCAAATCTAGCATTTTAACAGCTATAAACCAAACCATGGGCAAAGTTGCAATGGCTAAGTTAAGTTGGTCAAAATGCTAAACAAAAGTTTGTGAAAGAATTGTTTTTTTTTTTTTTTATGAAATATAAACATTGATACATGTTAAGCATTTCAATCATGAAGAGAGTTTAAATATTTAGGTGAAAAAAAGGATTTAGGTGAAAAATATTTCAGCAGAAGTCAGTTCAGACATGAACATGAATATATTAAGCAAAATAAACTTGTACTTAATTCAAGTATATTGAAGTTAAAGCTCTAACTTAAAAGCTAAATATTACTTAATGTTACTTGTTATATTTTCACATAATTCATAAGTATTGAATTCAATGTCGAAGAATATCTATAATATGCACAATAAATAATTATAATAAAACATATATATATAGTATCATTGACTTCAAACAATCTTATCTTTAGAACATTTAGATATACTTTTCTCAGTAATTATACTGTATCGTGACAAAAACTGTCATGACAAAACTTTTTTTTTAATTTAGCTGTAGTTCTAGTGCTTCATGTCTGGAGACATTAATAATTATTGCGGTTTTCAGGTGTTAAAGTGTTGCTAATTATTTGGAATGATATCTTACATATGTACCTTGAATGTTGCTCTCTGCTGTACTTTTGTGGTTGTAACCAGCTCAGCAAGTAAAAATTACTCTATGATCTCAAATGGTTTTAGTTAGATCCCATTTGCTGTAGATTTGACTTAATTCTATACCTGTGTAATTTACCTCCAAAAAAGCTGTGTGTGAACATTGTGTGTAAAGTTAATTTCTTAGTTCAATAAAGGACAAAAATACTGCTTAGAAGAAATGCCACTAACTGGTACAATCAGTGATTTACTGGCAAGATAAGAATGTACTTTATGGTTTTTTTTTAATATGGAGTTTCAGTGAACTGCCCCTTTATTATCATTAAACCCTTGTAATTTCAATAAAATTAATAATTACTCTAAAAGATCAAAGGTTTATGGGCAGATAGGCCTGGTATAATCTTTGAAGAACAATCTCTTGGTCCATTTAAGAGGAACATTACCCTCCTATCTTAATCTATATTAGCGTCTTACACACTTTGCAATACAAGCTTTCTCAACAGTATTCAGATGTGACTCAGTTAGCGTCTTACAATTTTATGAGAATAACTGAAAGTACATGGGTAATCACAAAAAAAATTATATAACAATGTTTGTTCATTTAACTTGCTTTGACCTGTGATTAATTATACTAAACTAATATTGTGTGGTATTGCATTATGTCTTAGCATGATGCTGTTTTGTTCTCACGTGTACTGAAAATGTATAGACAGTTAACTGTCTAGATGTAGATAATTCACCCCAATGAAATGTGATCTGTGTTGTGATAAGTGAAAGACAAACTTTTAGTTGGTGACATAGATGCTGGTTGACATCACATATGCGTATCTGATTGCTTTAAGCTTATGTATAATACTTTCATATCAAATGTCTAAAAAAATCACAAATATTCTCTTCATTTCCTGCAAAGAATTATGAATTCAAACAATATTAAAATATGACAAGCACCATACACGTTGGGATGGTAATGTGGCCAAATGGATACAAATCTAAACTACTTGTTGAAAAGGTACGAAACCCAAAGTTTTCAATGAGTGATAGTGAACGAGCTAAAACAATCGCTTCTGTCCCGTACAGAAACATCTTCTATCACCAAATGTCCTTAAACGAGGCTTTATTCAAAGTTACTCTGCGGGAGGCCCTGGAATTGGTCTCTTGTATAAATATTGATATTACAAAACTCAATGCAATTTACCAAATTACAGTCGAGGTGAAGTGAGCAAAGATAAGAGATTATAAAACTCCTTTGGTTGTACACATTTTTGACCTCATATAAATACATTTATATTTGCTGTATATCAATTTACAGTATATTAATATATAAATATTCATTCAGCAAAACGGGTGCCATTTGTGTACTTCTTATACATATGCACTGTAAAAATGTCTTGAGGCCTATACTTTGTAAAAAGCGGTAACCTGAAATTGTAACCTTAAGGAGCTATTTCTACCTGAACTCTTAAAAGTAGTTTTGTTGGCATAACCTAATCAAGGTGTATTTATCAAGGTGTATTTAGTGATGTTAAATAATATTTTTGACTTGAATAAAACCTTTAAAGACAGACCTGCCATGAGCTTCGAGGTTGTTCAACGATGGTATATGCTTCGGTTGAAGCAATCCATCTGCATTATTTCAAATTCATTGATTAAAAATCGTGTTTGATAACGGAATTCATGGTAAACAACTACATTACCCAGTCCAGCACAGAAAGCTTAACAAATCAGAGAACCGCAGACAAACAAGAACACAAAACGTGCTTCGGAGTGACCGCACACTCCAATGACGCACTGTGAATGACGTAATCTAGTTGGTGTCTCTTCCCCCTTAAACTACTGATCTATTTGCATATCTGTATATTTAGCAATAAACTTAAAATATGTTGTTTATATACTTATAATCAACAACCTAAAATCAAAAGTTTTATATTTTTATTCAGTGACATCATTCGCAATGCTTCATGGGACTGCAGTCCATGCCCTATGAAAGACTGTAAGTACAGTCTTGTACCTTTGTCTTTTTATCTGATTTTCAAATACTTTTTTGTGACAAATACTGTACATGTTTGTAATGTTGTGATTCACCTCTGAACTGGTTAGTTTGGTTCATGGTTTGGAACTCTTTTATGAAGGATATTTTGAAAAGTCAATGGGAAAAATTAATGGGACAAATACTTCCAGAACCGGCGTGCCTGAAAAAGTGGGCAGGCTCTATTACACTCTATTAGGTAACAACTGCATATAACCACTTGCTGATGAGAAATTTGGTGTTAATATTGAGATTTTTCCAAGTGCATCAACAAAACTCCAGTAACATTTTTTATTTTTTTCATATGCTTTTTCCTTTTGTCATGAGGATGCCTTGTTTGACCCGCAATACCCCAAATTCACATTGCTTTATACTATCGTATATGCACATTTTGATTAACAAAATACATGAAAATGAAAGCTATTTTGACTTTATTCTCTCTATACATATATATTTAGATTTTAGAGTACACAAAGTATTATTAAAAAACAGTATTTCATTTTTAATCCTTTCACCAAAGACCCAAAACACACATTTTATCATCTATATTGTCTAATTCAATTCCACATAAAATAAAATAAATCAATTAATATTAAGAATAAGAAGAGAAAAAAAAATAAAAGTTCAATTATAAAAGCATGGTTATAAAATTGTTACACAACAGTCCATTTAAAAGACTATACCAAGTAGTAATATTTAGACTCCTCTTTAATCATTAGTGAACTTTTATTATTGCAGAAAGCACAAAAGGGACACAACATGTTTCTTAAAGCACTTTGTCATCTCTATAAATCCCTCTGATAGTGCATTTTAAAGTACTGTAGGATAACATGAGCCTGTCACTATAAAGATATGGACAACAGGGCAAAACTGTCCCCCCTCACCTAATTTCATCTCGATCCATCTTTGTCGCTGCTCACTTTATTTCAGGTATATCAATTCATTCACTATTTTAACATCCTTATTTACCCTCTTCATCCCTTTCTTTCTGGAGCTGAAGATAGCCCTGAAATAGTGGGGCATCATAAACAGGTTGATAAAGGCTGAGACAGGTTGGGGCAAAGCTTGCGTCCATGGTCTCAAATCTATCCACTGGCCATAAAATTTCTGAGACATCATGTGTCTGTTCGATAACATGGAAGAACTGGGGAGATACAACTGATATGAGGGTCTGAGAAGAAGAATCATTAACTATGAAAGAGGAAGAGATAACATTGAGGGGAAGTGTTACCTGGCACAAATCAGTGAGAGTGAATGTGCAGGCCTGGACTGTGGGTTTGAGGGACCCTAGGTGAGATCACGAAAATGGTAGACTGATCTCACAGTAAAATCAGAAACAGCAGGTTGACTTTGCTTTTAGCTCAAATCGGTATGGTATTACCAAAATTTGAAATACTGCCCTCAGTGGCCAAAGAGATAAGTGTTGTTGATTGTATGGGCAGGTGTGAGCTACATTTTCCAGGTGGAAAAAATGTAAAATGAATAAAAAGTGTAAAAGTAAGCAGACTGCTAAAAGTAAGCAATCTTTTCAAGAGTGACAAAAAGTTTGGAAAAAGCTTGTTCATCAAGTCCTGCCAATAATATCTCAAGCTTATATACTGTAAGTGTTGCTTCCCTTACTCCGCTAATAATTTTTCCACTATCCTTCCCCATCTCCACAATACATTTATATTTTGTATTGCCTAAATTTCTTGCTTTAGTCAAACTATTCCAGGGGGGTTAGGTTACGGTTAGGTTAGGTTAAGTTAGTGTTAGGGTTAGGGTCCTATGCTTGAGGCCCTCTGTTATGGACAGCACACCAAATCAGTTTGCCTTAATACATTCAGGACTACCAACCAGTGAAATTGTGAGCATATCCAAAAACTTTATTTCAACATAAAGATTTTAAGTATACGAATGTAAATTATGTTTACATGTTTTGTTGTTGTTTGCAGTGCACATAAACAGTCTAGTAGTGTGACAATTTAATTATAAGAAGTGCTTATGCCTTATGTTTAAATAACATAAGACACTTTTCCAGTAATTTATATTATTAACTTGTTTGTAGGGCGGCACGGTGGTGCAGCGGTTACCACTGTCACCTCACAGCAAGAAGGTTGTGGGTTCAAACCCCGGTTGCCCTGGCCTTTCTGTGTGGAGTTTGCATGTTCTCCCCGTGTCTGCGTGGGTTCTCTCCGGGTGCTCCGGCTTCCTCCCACCATCCAAAGACATGCAGGCGAGGTTAATTGATGTCTCCCAAAAAATTGCCCTAGGTGTGAATGTGAGTGTGAGTGGTTGTCTGTATATGTGTGGCCCTGCGATGGACTGGCGACCTGTCCAGGGTGTACCCCGCCTTTCGCCCAATGTTAGCTGGGATAGGCTCCAGCCCCCCGTGACCCTGTACAGGATAAGCGGTTGACGATGGATGGATGGAACTTGTTTGTAGAACTGTAGCAAAAATCATGTGGTTTGAGGACTGCTGTGCCATCTTAGTTACATGTTGTTTTGTTTTTTTCTAATAAAAGAACTGAATGCATTTAAATCAATGCCAAATAAAAAAAACACAGTTCAGATTTATATGATTGTTGTATTTTGAATACTTTTGTATTTATTTTGTGTAAAATTAACCTTGTTGTGAATAAGAGTTATATATATCTTTGCACTAAATTCAGTTTTCACAGGCAAGAAAAGCCACCAAATGTAAAACGTGCTTCAAACCTAATTGGCTTACTGGTGAATGGTGAATGAAAAATATGACTGAAATAGAATAAGGAGCAAACACAGGTGGAGGGAGTACAGTGCAGTAAATTACTGTTGCAGTGCATACTCAAGTATAAGTAAAAGCATACCATTTTTAAACTATACTCAATAAAGTACAGTACAATTCCTGAGAAAAGCTACTCAAGTACAGTAACTAGTGTATTTTGTTACATTACACCCCTGGAACTAAAATGATTAAAATGCCAAATAAATAAGCCATTGATTTCAGATTTATACAATTCTTATATTTTAAATAATATAACGGACCTTGTTGTAAATAAAACTTTATTTAAAACATGTTAAAACAAATTTTACACAGATAAATAAAAGGAGATCAGATTTACATCTAACATTGTTTTTGTAAAGCTACTACAAGATTTTATATTTAACAATGACATTTACAATTTCCTGTACAAAATAACATCTTTGTATAAAACTTTCAGTAAGGCAAGAAGCAAAATAAATGTTAGGCTTTAAAATAAAAATATAAAATTTTACTCTTTTTTTTGTTGTTGTTCTGAAGTGCACTGATATGCTATGAAGACTATTTTGACTTTGATATTTAATATATATGTTATAACATCATAATACACTGATAATAGCATAATAATAACAAACAATTCTGCATTTAATTTTATAAAGAGGTTCCCCTGAGGATTTCAGAGTTGTCTGATGTTTTCTTGTCCACGTTGATCTCAGCAGTCATTGTCGGATTGTCATACATCTCTATTTCATGATCCTTCACTTCATGTTTTCCCATTTCCTTATCTTCTTCCATAACATTGCAGCACTTGCAGCACTTGCAGCAACAGCAGCAGCGAGCGTTTATCATGAGAACAACTCTATCCCAGGGTTCAAGAGAGTGGGCCCATAGGGGGAGGAAGTCCCAAGACCGGAGAAAATAAGGAAGCCACTGTGGTTTGCGCTTCTGTAGAATGTTAACCACGATAGCAAAAATCAGAACAGCCACTATGGGAACAAGTACCCCCGCAAGGACCTGCCAACCAGCCATAGAGAGGCCAAAGACAAATAGAGGAAAAACAAAGAAGCAGATGATGATGTAAAACCCAGCAAACCACCGGTACTGGGCTGTTATTTCACCAAGAGCCTTTGCCAAGCGAATAGGGACTCGTGTGATGGGGATTGGGTACCACAGCAAGATCCCAGAAAGGTTGAAGAAGAGATGAACCAGGGCTATCTAATGGAGAGAAAACGTTACACTGCGACGTTATGGACTGGGTGGTGGGAGTGTGTTTGTATAAATGTCTGCCTAAATTAACATATCATGCTAACCTGTAATGAATTTGCCAGTGTTTCCCCAGGACTGGCCATGGCTGCTAATATTGCTGTAGTAGTTGTGCCAATATTGGCTCCCAGGGAAAGAGGATATACCCTTTCAATTCCTATGACGCCAATACCTGACATAAAAAGAATACAATCATCACAATACAGTTTAGCTTCCAACTTCTAGATTTTAGTAAATAGCAGCAGAGTTGTTAAATAGGAAAACACACACAACCATTCTTCAAAATTGGCACATCGTAAACCCTAAAAAGTTAGCAGAACTCAAAAACTTTTAGGCAATCAGTTACAATTTTTACAGTTTTAAGTTACTATGAACTTTTAGATTTTGAAAGATCTCCACACATGCATGTTAATTGCTCTTAACTGAAATAGTGAGTAAGCTAACTCATACATTTTAATGGTACTTGACTTGAAAGGTAACTCTTTGGCTGAACTTGAAATCACCATGTAAAATTAACTAAAATATATCAAGTAGAGGGAACCTTCCTTGCAAGTACTACCTACAACAAGCTAGTACTGTGAATGCTAACATGCTAAATGGAACCAATACGCTTTGATCAGCATAATTATTGCTCAGTGAGTAGAGCAATATACTGTTCAACAATCTTACATTGTACCTGTCCTTAACCTAAACTCAAGCCCCACTTTTTACCATAAAGGTAACCCCCCCAAAACATTAACATAACAGAAACTCTTCTAAATAACACACAAAAAACATTAAACGCTAACAAGTATCCTCCTTTACATTCATCTTGCATAGAGACACATTATATAACAATTAATTTAAACATTTACAAGAAATACAAATCCCCTGCCCAGATTCAGTTAAATTTAAGTTCCTATTAATTTAAAGATTAAGTTCAATAACGTAATGAATTTCAAAACAATAAAACAATACAGATTACTTTAAAGGTGCAAGTTTCGATAACTCAAAATAAAGAGAAATTTCTAAATACTATTCTAAAGGTTAATTTATTTGAACTAATTTGTATTTATTTTTTCGCTACTCAAAACAACTGATTATTTTAAGCATTAGGGTTTACAGTGCAGGTCATTTGATTACCCATAATGGATTTACAGCAAGATTAAAAGATTTTCTAAGCAGAATAACGAATAAACAAAAATGGATGTCTGAAGAAAGACCACAAAAACCTCAAAATTTGGGCTTGTAGTTGCCTCATTTGCTAAATTAACCATAGTTAAAGTCAATGTATAGACAGTTGGCTGTACTGACCTACAAGAGGAGTTATAGCCGAAGTGAAGACAGAACTGCTCTGGACAATGAAGGTCATTCCTGCTCCCACAATGATTGCAATGTATCCAGTCAGCCATGCAAATGGGAATGGAAAATCTGTGTACACAAATAAGCATGACTGAAATATCCTCTTAGCAAAATTACTCTCCTTATTTCTTGATTCTTATCCCTGCTTAAAAAAATAACTTAACTGGTTTTCACTGGTCTCCCAGCGTAGTGAGGGTGGTCTGGTTTACTGGTTTCCAAGGGGTTTTGGCACACGAGAAGAGCGTTCCGACCAGCTAAACCAACTGAACACCTGCTCGACTAGGCCGGGAGACCAGATAGACCACCTTTAACCAGTTAAGCCTGTTTTACATTGGTTTTTCAGCAGTGTTATCTGTTCAGCTTTGAAAAAAAATAGTAATAAGAAAAATTAGCCCTCAGGGTACAAAGTATGCTCACCAGTGTTGATTATCTTCTTTATGACTACAGCAACCTGCCCCTGGAGCATCGAGTTGAGAAGCTTCACAATCATAATGAGGCAAGTGCACAATACCAGCAAAGAGCAAGCCAGGAGAATCAGACCCACTGCCAGGTCAGACAGGTTTGTGTTTACAAAGATGTGATTGCCTAAATAGATAGGGGGATCATCAGATTAGCAACAGTGTCTGCTCAACTGATAAGCTCAACATATATTAAAATGTTGTTTTAATATTGCTTCAGCGTTTCCCTTTTTTGGACTGTTTGAGATGATTTCTGTATGGACATTTTGAGTTGTATGAGTGCCGAAAATTAATTAATTAAAAAAACAAATAAAATACAGCGTATGAGTTGGTGTACATATATGGGACAACCGTCACACAAGTGGAGAACATATATTTTTGACAATAATGCCATATTAGTGAAAATTGATTCAGTATATCAGTGTAATTTCAAACTCACATTTCTTGATGTTTGTGATTTCTGTAACATTTTCCAAGTCCCAACACAAATAGCCAGTGCAGTTCACTGCTGTCACATTCTGGAGAGTCTAGAAAACATAAACAGCCAAGTGTCAGTAGACCACAGTAATTTGGCACATGTTGCCATGATGTAAGGGTATGTCCATTATTATCTTCCATTTAATATGATGCATCAATCAGAATAATTACCGTGTTTTTGGCTGTTTGGCACCACACCTTGATGAGAGATTTATTTTTGGCTTCTGGATCTCCGGTGGCAATGCCGCTTATCACAGACTCATCCAGCTGTATAAGTTACAGAAGTGTTGCATATTAAATCATATATTGGCTTTTAACCTTTTACATAGTTGATTTGAGATTACTAATCTATTTGATCATTTATGAACATCAACCCTTGTATCTTTGCACAGTACAAAAAGATAATATATGCATGTGTGTGTGTGTGTGTGTGTGTGTGTGTGTGTGAGGTAATTCACTCTCTTCTTGTCCCTTATCATAATATTAGCCTCTTTCAAATCACCACCAAATCTCACACCTACACACACACACAGACAAATTCTTAGACTTACAAAAGAAGAGCACATACCTCTATGATAGATTGGGTAAGCGGGTCTGTAATGACATTCAGGAGGGCTGGTGCATTTTCTCCACTCTGAATATTAAAAGATTTCACTATGAGTTCGGTGAGCTTTACCAGGTAACCAGAGGCAATTTCCAGAGGCAATAGCACCAGTACAGATAGCCAGTTAAAGAAATCATGCACGGTGGCTCCCGCAAATGCCCTAGACACAGAGAAAAGTCATGTGTCAATTATACCAGGTGAGGAGACTTTTTGAGTATCATGTTCTGTCTATTCATTACACATTATGAAATGTATATTTAAGGCTTATCCTTATCCTCACCTGCGGAACTTGTTCCTGTCCCCAACTTGTGTCATGGCTACAAGAGTATTTGTGACTGATGTGCCAATGTTGGTCCCCATTATAATAGGAACAGCAGTCGAGACCTGAAGCACTGATAAAGAGTGGTTTATTATTACTAACATCATTTATTTCGATTATGATTCTTTTATAAATAATGTAATTCTGAAATTTGAAATGTGGTCTAGTTAAATAAAATGAGGATATAATTTTTTTCAAAAGGACACAAACATCTTTGGTGGATTTTTACTCCTGAAAATTGGTCTTAATAGAAATGTATTCTGAAATAGAAATAAATGCACAATATGTTGGGAAATATTATTATTGTTATTAGTGCTGTTCATTTAACGCATTAATTCAGTGCGATTAATTATATTAAAAAAATAATGCGTAAAAAAATGACGCAATTAATCATGTCCCCAGACCATAATAATGAAGATTCCTGAGCAATTCAAGCTTGAAGTACCACCTGTTTTCTCCAGGGGGCAGTAAGCGAAACTTCAGCTGTACAGGCAATGCTCAGCTTTTACTGGAACAAGCCAACACTTCAGCAGACAGCACAACACAAAGACGCATTCAAGACACAGCTTGATGGAGCACAAGTCTTAATTTAGGCATCTCAAGACGTATTTTTCTAAATACTAAATTATGTTTAACTTGATACAGGCTGTGTCTCGTTTTGAAGGATGCATCCTCCGGAGGTCACATTTGTAGGCCGCATACGCCGTCTCGTTTCATAAAAGCGAGTAGGACACTTCGAATGCAGTCTTTGAATGCGACCTCCTTTCACGGGAATTCGGAGGATGCATGAGGTGTATCCTACTCGTTTTTATGAAATGAGACCTACACAACCCACAATTCTTTGCTTCAACAGAAATGTCTAAAAAAACAAAATTAAGCTAATTTGCCTGTAAATGTGATGTTCAAACACAAGGAATGATAATTCCCAAGTTTGAGTACCTCAGTAGATGGGTGCAGAGTACATATGTATAATTATATTAATATATAATTAAAATTAGACTTTTATTTTCTCTTTACATCATTATAAATCTCCTAATATGTACCTCACACATTCCCTTCCATAGGGACTTTGTTCCCTTCTCAATCAAAGCGCTCACACCTGTTAAAGAGTGGCGTGCTCTCATAGCAACCATGTTACGTTACGTTTCCATTTGTCCTATGAAGGCCGTCTCGTTTAAAAGAGGCTTGTTTAAAAGAGGACACTCGATAGTATGTTTATGTGATGCTCCAAAAGCATCCATCTGATGCAGAAGTAAATTGACGGGTCCATAGACAAGCCCTCACAATAAATCTCAAACTGACTGACAAATGCAACTGCAAAATGGATTGCTTTCAACCGTAGGCCAGTGATTGGCTTATGTTCAATAATATGCAAATAAACAATACATTGGACTCTAAAGCCATTTTTTGTATTGTCTTATCAATGCTTAAAGGAATAGTTCACCCAAAAATGAAAATTCTCTCATTATTCACTTACCCTGATGCCATCCCAGATGTGTATGAACGTCTTTCTGCAGCAGAACACAAATTAAGATTTTTAGAAGAAGAAGAGCTCTGTCATGTTTTTAAAATGCAAGTAACTTTGTGCCTAAATGTGACTTTTGGACCATCAAAGTGCTAGCACCTGTTTACTTGTATTATAAGGACCTGACAGAGCTCTATCTTCTTAAATATCTTTATTTGTGTTCTGCTGAAGAAAGACAGTCATACACATCTGCAGTAGCTGTTTTAACCACCACGGAAACCACACAATTGCATGGGGCCCCGGACGTCGAGAGGGCCCTCACCCCGGTAGGAAAGCTCAGAAAAATCTGCTTGAAGTGACATATTGTTCTGGGTACACACCCAAACACGTCGTTGTCAGCACTCTCAGAGCAGTTCACGTTAGAAGCAGCTGGATTCAGGTCACTATGACTTTGGGTTTGTAATTTATGAAAAAATATATAGGTCTTCCGAACTTCACATGCTCAGATATGCGCGAACGGATGAGTTAGGGGCCGTTCACGCCAAGCGTATTTTTGTGTGCGTCTGCCCTGTTTCTTATGTAAACGCACAGGACAAACGTCCTTGACTGCTGCACCTCATCTTGCTGTTTCTTCAGTCTATCACACAGTGACCGGCACATTTTTAGACACTGTTTGAAGTTAATAAGAACTTCAGATTTCAAAAACGCATGTCGAGATACCCGTTTCATTTGTTGCGCTGCGTCTAGATTGTTTTTTTAGAGCAGTTGACACAAATATTTAACGTTCAGATTGCAAAGAGTTCCAGACAGTTCTGCACCAAGCAAAGTTTCAAATGCTTTTTCACTGTGGAAAAACTGGAAAACATTCATTCATTATATTTAACTAGATTTTTATTCATTAAACAGTTTGAATGTACTTGGCTACAACAGATTATAGGATGAATTTAAAATTATGATTTAAAATCAATTTTACATAAATTTTTTAAGCAAATATTTTCAAAGCGGTGCCCAGGGTTGGTCGGTTGCTTGGGGCCTCAGAAATCGTAAACCCGCCCCTGCACATCTGGGATGCATCAGGATAAGTGAATATTGAGAGAATCTTCATATATATATATATATATATATATATATATTATTATTATTATTTGTAATTATTATTAAGAAATTTAGAATATTATACTTTTGACTGTTAAATTCTTTAATCAAAGCATTGAATACATTTTTAAAATTTATGCGTTTTTATAGTCATCGTCATCAATTTAATTTTTCTCACTCATACTCACATCCAGAGGAAACCATGCTGACCACAATGGATGAGGAGGTGCTGGAGCTCTGGACTAGCAGTGTTACCAGCATCCCGATCACCAGTCCTGCCAAAGGGTTTGACAGCACTGTATTCTCCTTGAAGATGTCCCCAGCTGCTTTGCCTGAGTGAGAAAGCACAAATCTTTGTCACACAAAAACAACGACTTTGAGTTTTCATGTGTATGTACATGTTTGTGTGTTTTAGGTGTGCCTTTCAATGGTACCTCCAACAAGCTGGAAAGCTGAGCTGAGGATGTCCAGTGAGCAAACAAACATGTATAGCAAACCAACAAGCAAAATCAGCCTTCCTACTGTGGTTACAACTCTCAGGACCTTCCTTTTTGTGTCAAGATCTAGGCGAGAGACAGAAAGAGAAATCGTGAGATAATAATTCATTTATAAACAAATATTGGTTTTGCCAATTATAAATGTTCATAGTATTGTTAATGACTTATTTATATGAAACATGCATAATATACAGTATATGCGTACTACAGCATGCCAGTTTTGAACTGGCCCCTGAAATAAAGTTCAGCTCCTTGAACAAATACACAAATGTTCAGCCCACCTGCCCATTTATCCCCATTGTTCTGCAGTTCAGGCATGTCCCAGGGATCATCCTCTATTAAAGCCGCTGTAGAGAGAGCAGGGGCCATGGAGATAGATTTCTTAATGCCATCTGAGAAAACAGAGCGAGTCTTTTAGAAATGGTTTGTTTACTTGGATTTTGCTACACAATATATACAATTTATAATCAAATATTCATTGAACTTACCATCAAATGCTTCTTTCTTCTTTTCAGAGCCATCCTCTAACTTTGGCTGAGGTGCCATTTTCTATGATACACAGGCATAAAAACTGTCACTATTTATTGATGTATTGTCAGGTTTATGGGCTGAATAGTTTGTCATTACTTGCTGTATCTACTGCTGATATGTTATAGTAATGTTGTCTTTTATGCTGTTTTCATAATGATTACAATGTTATTCCATGTTCTATAAAGATAAACAGTGTTTTACTGTTATGAAATTGTTTTACATATGTGAAGACAGTGTATGTACAGTGTATGTAAATTAAATATGTACTATTCGGAAAGACTTATTCAAAGTAATCTGTAATTTCATCTCAAGGATTGATTATTGATGTTCGGCCTGAAACAATATGAATTACATTTAAGTTTGAAATTCCAGCAGTTTTTAAAAAGTTTCATCAGTAAATTATTTTGGGATAAGATTTCCAAAATGTCGATAAATTATGCACTGTAAGAATTATGATGTTGTGCAATCAATTACAAACATTTATTTGTTTAAGAATATTAAGATTCAAGTTTCCAATATCCAATATATGATTTTATGTAAATACAGAAATGTTTTTGTGTACGTATATGGACACAATGGACAGACAAAATAATCAGGGCTTCCTCAGTTGATTAACCTCACATGGTTGTTTATTGATTTCAGTTCTGTGCCATATAATTTCCACACCAGCATCTTTTTTTCTACTGACACTGAACTGAAAATAATGGCTTTGTGGCTTATCTAAGATATTGAATTACTTGCTATGCATATCCTCTTAGTTTCAGTAAAATATGTATGCTGTCCCAACACCAATGGATTTTGTAAACTTACTTTTTAGAAATCTAAGTGAAATTGTGTTGATTTCATTTTATTGAAGCAAACAGAACAGTATAAAAATTCAATGTCTTGTGTCACAAATATAACGTCAAATTACGTTGTTACGTTGTGTGTGTGTGTGTGTATATATATATATATATATATATATATATATATATATATATATATATATATATATATATATACTGTGTACTTGGGATTCATTTAAATTTGGTGTGAATATGTGTATTTATAGGGGAATTTAACATTTTATTAAAAATGTGGAATAAATGTTAAATTATATTGTATTTTCTATTTGTTCAGTGCAGTATTAGAATCAGAATTCAAAACCACATTGTAGATGGTGTGAAAGAATTTGTATGATAATCTTGTGGAACGACAACTGGTTTAAACCTTTCTAAAGTAAAAACTGGTTGGTTATGTATATTCCTAGAAAGAATGAAATATGATCCTATTGTACAAAAGTAAAAAATCTTAGGTTGGATTTATAATAAGTCTAATATATAATGATTTCAGTTCAATATTTATTTATATTAAATGCAATAACCATACATTACACTATATTCATTATTGTAAACGGTAAATTTCTTCAGTTTGTATGTATGAATGTAGATACTGCGAACTTAGTAAGTATCTGCAGACATACACTGTGTATATATATATATATATATATATATATATATATATATATATATATATATATATATATATATATATATATATACACACACACACACACAAACACACACACACACACACTAAGTAGAGATCCATAAAAAAATCTTAGTTATTGTTCAATTGGGAAAAATATACAAATTAGCATTTTTAATTAACTAGTCCTTTTTACGAATAATGGTTTGACCAGATCTTTTTACCTGGATTATGGCATTTCACAAAAACAGCACTCACCTGAAGTGTTGTTTGGTTGTCTGTGTTGGCTTCTCAAAACCCACTCCTAGTGGGAGCAAAATCTATCCTGACAGATGGGGAAAGTGAGAAACTTTCCAATTCTTTCTTCCACGTGCTGTGAGTTACCTTCAGCCTTATTTGTGCTCTGATCCAAGTCTCCTTTCCACCTGTAATACCTGAACACTTTGCACCAAAGACTTACACTTACTTTTAAACTCCTGCTGAGTAAACTAAAGTATGAACACCAAATTGGCTTCAGAGGAGACCATTCGATACAATGAGACAATGTTTCCAGGTAAACCGTCTCAATTCTGGTGCCCTTCAGAGTGGCTGGTCACCTTAGTCTTACCTTGGCTCTGTCGGTGGCCTTTATAGCCCCCCTAAAAGATCATTAAGGATTTCCCTGTCCAAGGTTTACCACATCAGTGATAGCACCCTGGAAAGGGGTGTGCGTGTCCATTTGCAATATGTACATGGTTCAAAGTGTCCGCTGAATGCAGCGTTAGATAATCATAGTGTGTGTGCCCATGTGTGTGTCTGGTTTTCAATGTTCATGATGTGACAGTCCTCAAAAGAATCAACGTGCTGTTATGTTCCATTTTGTTAATGTATGTTTGTCACTGTGGCACGTTGGGTTGAGTTGGCATCAAATATGGCTTTTGCAGTTATTTCTCTGTATGTGTGAGAACACAAAATAAAGTGTGTGTGTGTGTGTGTGTGTGTGTGTGTGTGAACCCCGAATCTAGGGCATTGATCAATACATGGACATTCCTGTTGAAACTAGATCTGCACCAGATCACATGACAATCAGCTTGTGAATGAATGGTAGCATTATTATGACTCATGGAAAAAACAATTGCCCACAATATACAGTATTTATATAAGACAAGTCATATTAGGTGCCATAAAATAAAATCAATCATTTTATATTTTAAACCAAGCTCATCTCAAAAAGGTGAACTTCACACTTTCACTTCAGAGTGAAACTGCAGTGCTCTCTTCTGGTTAAAAAACACTGGACAAGTGACAACTCAGCACTATGTATTTGTGTAAAAAAGGACCATAGATACTATTTTATAGTGTTATACCCAATTTAGTATAAACAATAGTATATAGAGAGACATAACTGTTTGATTACATATATATTAACACAGACAGACAAACACTGTGACCTGAAAAGAGACAGTAGAGATGCAATACAATTATGTATGGAGCTAATCGATCACTTCACTGAATAAATGATTTCCCCAGTAAAGACTAATGGAGCCACCAACTGTTTCCTGTACAGTTCTCTCACTGACCTGTAGATCTTCACTGCAATAACCACCAGCACACTGATAAAGAATCTAAAATACGAGTACTAGAATCAGTTACTCTGTCATTGAAGTGATATACTGTCTCTATACATAATCAATTAAGTGTTGGTTTACTATAGTATCCACATTTCTCTAGCTGAACACAAACTATGAACAAAATTATTAAATTATTAAAAAGTCTTAATAATGTCATATTTGGAAACCTAGGGTTAATTCAGGCATTGTTAATTGGAAGCATACATTAATAGCTTGATAGCTAGCAATGTGAAATCTTGTTTATTACTAATCCATTTATGACATTTCTGTTGCAAATATTTCAATATTATTAGTGTCCACACTAACAGTGGCCATTAACCAAGACTTGTTGTATTAGGTGACCTGATGGTCTCTGGTTGATTGAAGGTCTTTGTCAAAACAGCAGAACTGCAATGCTGGGGAGGTAGAGAAAGTTGCAGATGCTTACACAACCAGAAACAGGGCACCTAATTGTGTAATCGTCATCATCATAAAATAACTATTTTTATAAATGTATTTATTTATTATTTTTGCATTAATGCCACCTCTGTGAAGCATGAAACCATGTCAATTCACCTCTCCTCGACTTGCAGGGCACTCGCAGACTGGACCAGTGTCCGGCTGCATGTTAACATGGGTGAAAAAAAAGCATGCGAGTTAAAGGGGTCATGAAATGCTCTTTTTTTAATGGTTTTATTATCTTCCCTGAGGTCCTCTGATAATGTTAGTAAAAAAAGATTTCATTAAAACAGTGATGATTTAGTAATATATGAGAATTTTCCACCTTGCCTCTGGCCCTCTGTCTGAAACGCTCAGTTTTGGCTCAAGCACATCCTTAAAACTAAAACGTAAATGCCCACTGTTCTGATTGGCTAACATCGTGCCACCCCTCAAATTCAGCCATATTTGAAACTCCATCGGAAGAGAATGAACAAGCTCATTATAAACAACATTATAAAATTACATTTCAGGGGTTACACATAACACAAGGGTGGTACTGTGGCTCAACAGGTAACACTGTCACCTCACTGCAAGAATGTCCCCAATTCAAGTCCTGGCTCAACCAGGGCATTTCGGTGTGGAGTTTGCATGTTCTTCACATGTTTCCGTGGGTTTCCTCCAGGTGCTCCGGTTTCCCCCACAGTACAAAAACATGCAGGTTGCACTAAATAAAATAGCACTTTGGATGAACTTGATCATGGACAGTGTGGTTCCATGCAATTGAAACAAGTTCTCTAAACAAAACTGAATTTAAACCCAATAAAACAGACCATGTAAAACTAGAATAAATGGTGTTCGTTTAACTTGAATGAATAGTTTTCATTTAACTTCAATCAGTTATGTTCTCCTACATTTACATCTTCTTGATGTCGATTTGGTCAAGTTACTAGAACTAGGTGTAATGCCAGTTATAAATGTCAATCTTATTTTCTCATTCTTCAGTTACTGTCAAATTGACTACAGAGGCAGCACACAGTATGAAACTAATCCATTATTGGAAAAAAGTTCTGAAGTTTGTTGTACATACCACATTCAGAGCTTAAGGGAATACAGATTCAATATAAGTTAAGCTCAATTGAAAGCATTTGTGTCAGTGTTGATTACCACAAAATTAATTTGACTCGTCCTTTTTTCTTTAAGTGAGGCACTTACAATGGAAGTAAATGGGGATAATTTTTGGTGGGTTTAAAAACACTGTAAACCTGTATACTTTCTATGAACTTAAATTTGAGGCAACTGTTTGCATTTACTTTTACAAGTTTCAAAACTTATTTCTCAAGAATTCATAACTTGTTTTTCTCAGAAACTATAATTTAAAAGAAAAGATTTTGGTCCATTGAAAATATGCAATTACTAATGCTTATTTTAATTAACCACAACTGCAAACTGCAAGTTCTGCAAACTTAATATATATACAACTTAAAAAAATCATGTTTTCGAAATCATGAATATGCTTTGTATTAACTTATTTTGTGTTAACCACGTTAACGTAATAATTAAACTATATAATTTTAGGTGAATTTTCATAAAAATGTTTTGCGATTGCCTTTTTTTAAAAGTTTCCTTAACTTAAAGGTGAACATTTTGCTACCAACATAATAATAATAAATAAATAAGAAAACTGCATGTAGTAAACATATATTTAATATAAAACATGAGGCACAACACAGAAAAACAAAACTTTTTTTGACAGCGACAGGATAAATTGTCTACAGCTGCAGTCAGGGACGTCACTAGGATTGGAAGACAGGGGGGCTTAGCCCCCAGGGTATTTGTAACTTGCGTTTGCAAAATCTTTGCACTCACATCTAGAGCTACACTTTTGTCAACAACCAGTCAAGAAACCATATGTTAACAAGTAAAACATGACAGACATATCCTCTTCTTCCATTTCTACTCTGTTAAAGAAAAGTTACTGTAATGTTAGCTTTTAGACACATCAAAGCTGCATGGGGGAATTTACTTAGGCCAGACTTTGCTCCTGATGAGTTATTCTATAAGCAATGACTTAAATGCTATCTGTCTGCTCATGTAAATGTATGATAAAGTAATAGCATATTATATCTAATTCCTCTCTATATAAGATAAGTTGTCCACAGAATGCTATTTAATTACTCTAATTACTGTAACTGCGCTGTGGATTGGTTCAATCAGAGTGTAATTTCACTGTGTAGTTTGGCTTGCATACAGTTTAACCCAAGAACCAGAATTTTAAGGTCATAGTGAAATTTGACAACACAGGTTTGAGCGTTTCTCAATTAAAGATGATTTATTCTGCCAAATGATGTATACAATGTATGATATAACAACAAAAAGGCAGTATTCAAATAAAGGAAAATTAAGAATGAAATCATTTTCAGAACCACAGTCAACAGTTTATTGTCTACTTCATTGGTGGAAGCATCAAAAAAATGTCTTCTGTTTTTAAGGGTGGTAAATCGGTCTATCAGTCTGTTGTGACTTAGGTGCTTCAGTATGTCATTTTCAATCGACATGGCTGCAAGATTGTGAAGCCTTTTCTGCCCCCTGATGCTAATTTCATGACTTTGAAATGCAAATTGGTCAAATGAAACAACATCCAAAATGTCCAAAAACAGACAAACAGAGGCCAGACAGCTAAAAAGTTGGTAAGTTAAACAAATATGACAAATAGCAGTACAAGAAAAACTAAAAAATAGGCATCACTGCATACTTTATCATGTAAGCTATTGATACGGATCCTATTTAAAGTGGCTACTGTCTAAATAAAATAACCTGATGGCGGAAGGAATAAAAGATTTGGAGTAATGATTACTGTATATATGTACTGTATGTAGGATTGCTTTCATTTTAGTTTCACATGTGTATCTGTGGGCATTTGCTCATCTTTAGCCTACATTTAGGTAACATCTACGTATTTATTTAATTTATCACAGCCAATGAATGCAGAAAGTTAAATTGGTATAGCTAGCATATATAATAAATATAATGAAATAATTGAGTTATTAAATTAGTAGTACTAAATTAATTTAGTAGGCTATGCACAGTGCCTAGACCTGCCAACAAATGCTTATTGTTAGAAGAAAACAAAACAATCCTTAGACCTATAGACCATTACTGACCTCAATCACACCGGCTCCCTCAGAATCAACTGGCCTGCCAATCTCCTGCGGCTGCTTGCGGCTGCTAACGTCAGTGCACAGATCAGTGAAGTGGCTGGCACTAGGTGGAAAACTCCTTATAATGAAAAAGTGAAAGGGGAAATGTCCAGCTAAAGGTGCTAAATGTCGCAAATGCAGAAAGAAGGGTCACTTTGCTGCAGTTTGCAGAACTCGAGAAGTCCATGAAGTTAGCAAACCACCAGAGGGCAGCATTGCAACACACTTCCTTGGTGAGCTAACTCAAATTAATGATAAAAGTGGTGCATGGATGGTCACACTTCCAATTAAAAGCACAGACATAGACTTTAAAATCGATGCTGACGCAGACATCAGCATTATTTCTGAGAAAACCTTTTAAATTTTGAAGAATAAGCCACAACTCAACAGTGTCAGTGTGAAACTTGAGAGCCCGGGAGGTACGTTGAACTGCAAAGGAGAGTTTACAGCTATGACTACCTACAAGGATAGGAGGTACAGTTTTACTGTATTTGTGGTGGCTGGTTCCAATGTAAATAATCTCCTTGGACGTAACGCAGCTATAGAAATGGGTTTAGTCAAGAGGCTAGAGCTTCAACCCACAATTTCATCTGAACTAGGAATGGTAAAGATTAAACCTATAAAAATCTGCCTGAAAGATGATGCTGTACCATACAGTGTGCCCACTGCAAAACGGGTGTCCGTGCCTTTGCTTCAAAAGGTTAAATCAGAATTAGAGAGGATGGTACAATGTGGTATTATAGAAGAGATTACTGAGCCTACAGAGTGGTGTGCTCCTATGGTGGCCGTTCCAAAGAAGACGGGGCAGATTCGAATATGTGTTGATCTTAAACAACTTAATAAAGCAGTAAAGAGGGAGAAATATGTGCTACCGACAATCGATGATATTCTTCCAAAACTAGCACATGCTCAGGTTTTTTCACTTCTTGATGCAGCTAGTGGCTTCTGGCAGTTGCCACTAGTTAAAGACTGTGCTAAATTAACAACTTTCATAACTCCTTTTGGAAGATATTTCTTCCGCAGGCTACCCTTCGTTATCACCAGTGCGCCTGAAATTTTCCAGTGGGAGATGTCTACAATCCTCAAAGACTTGAACGGAGTTGCAGTCTTCATGGATGACATTTTGGTATTTAGCAATACCTCTGAGGAACATGAGCTGAGATTACAGAGAGCTCTGGAAGCCATTAACCGGGCGGGTCTCCAGCTAAACACAGAGAAGTGTCTGCTGCACCAGAGTCAACTCAGGTACTTAGGACATGTCATTGAAAGTTTTACCCTACAAACTGATCACAAACCACTCATTCCATTAATCAATGCCAAAGACCTTGATTCAGTTCCGCTGAGATGCCAAAGACTGCTGCTACGCATGATGCGTTACAATCCAGTTGCACAGTATGTACCCTGTAAGCAGCTGGTAGTTGCTGACACGCTTTCACGGCACCCTCAGACAGCTATTTCATCTGATGTCTTTGAATTAGTGCAGGAAGTAGAAGCTTTTGAGAAACAGTCAAAGGTGCATGGCCGATTTCTGCAACAAAGCTGGAATCTGTGAAAGGACAAAGAGAGTTAGACCTTGAACTACAGATGGTGAAACAGTACGTGAATGTCGGCTGGCCCAGGTATGCATCTGATGTCCCCAACGCTGTGAAATCGTTTTTCAGTGCACGTCATCACTTGTCAATCTCACAAAATCTAGTTTTATATGATGACAGGATTGTAATTCCTCAAAATATGCGGCCTGACATACTTCATAGGTTGCACAATGGTCACCAAGGCATAGTGAAATGCAGGGAGAGAGCAAAAATGAGTGTGTGGTGGCCTGGCATAGGTAAAGAAGATTCAGCAGTTAGTTAATAGCTGCATGGAATGTCAAGAGTCAAAATCTACTCAAAAGAAAGAGCCACTCATAACCACTCCATTACCAGAACGTCCTTGGGAGAGAGTTGCTGTTGATATCTGTGAAGTGAACAAGCAGCATTACTTAGTGGCAGTCGACTATTTTTCTAGATACATAGATGTAGCTCATCTTCAGAATCTGTCAGGTGAAACAACACGCGCATGTCTAAAGAACATGTTTGCACAATGGGGCTGTCCCAATATTCTCTTTACGGATAATGGACCACAGTTCAGTGGATCTGCTTTCAAAGACTTTGCGAAAGACTATGATTTTCAACATATTACTTCGAGTCCCCGCTATGCCCAGTCAAATGGAAAAGCTGAAAGGGCAGTGCAAACAGCAAAAAAGATTCTGAAACAGTCTGACCCGTTCATAGCTTTGATGAGCTACAGAGCCACACCACTCCAAGCAACTGGTGTGAGTCCTGCACAACTCATGATGGACAGATGAATCAGAACAACAGTTCCCACACTGGAGTCACACCTGCAACCAGCATGGCCTGATTTAAGAAAAGTGAGAAAGGCGGATGTAAAGGTCAAACAGAACTACAGCAGGTACTACAACAAAAGGAATAGTGTCAGAACATTGCCTGAACTTTCACCAGGAACTGTAGTTGCTATTAAGCTAGATGATGAAAGAGGGTGGAATAGGACTGGAACTGTCCTTAAGAAAAGTGACACCCCACGGTCTTACTTAATTCAATCCGATACAGGAATACTTCGTCGAAATCGTTGACACTTAATGCCCATACCTGGTGATAATGATTCAGCATCTGCTCAGGTACTAAACACACCTGTACAGGTTGAACAACCTGGTCAGAATGTACCTGTGACAACTTCCCCTGAAAATGCCCCAGACATTCTAGTGCAGAAAGAACAACCTGGACAGTTCAGTTCCAGTCATGCTACTAGCAGTTCACCACCAAAAGTGAAAACAATGTCTGGTAGAATTGTTAAACACCCAGAGAGATACAGAGACTTTTGTAATTGATATATACAAAAATACATTCACTAAACAAGGACTTTGTGTAGTATGTTAATCAAAGTGAAGAAGGAAAAAGTGAAGAAAATAAGTATGTTCATTGACACAAATTACTGTTGAATTGTAAATGTGTGTATTGATCATTAAGGAACGTTAAGGAAAATTTTTATCAACTGTTGGTAAATTGATTGGGGGGGGGGGGGGGGGCCTGTGGTGCTAAACTATTGGGAGAGACGCGCTAGGCGTTAAACCAAAGGAGTTACATGTTAACTCATGTAGAGCAAGCTGTTGAAGACAGCTCAGAAATTTAATGAAACCTAGTCCTGTCCTTTGAACATCACACTGAACACAAAGATTTTTAGAAGAATATTTCAACTCTGTAGATTAATTCAATGCAAGTGAATGGGGACCAAAACCTAAGCTCCAAAAAGCATATCAAGGTAACATAAAAGTAATCCACATGATTCAAGTAGTTAAATCTACATCTTTTGAAGTGATCCAGTTGGTTTCATTTCTAATATTTTCATTAGAAATCTCCTTGGAGATCATGATTTCAAGCTCGATTACACTTCCTATTGTGCCATCTAGCACTAGTGTCTCGTTTGCATCCTCTGGAGGTCACATTTGTTGGCCGCATACATCATCGAGGCTGTCTCGTTTCATAAAAGCAAGTAGGACACTTTGAATGCAGCCTTCAATGCAACGGAAATTCGGAGGATGCATGAGGTGTATCCTTCGTGGGCACTCACAACTCACAATTCTTTGCTTCAATGGAAATGTCAAAAAGAATTACCATAAATTTGATGTTCAAATGCAATTAATGTTAATTCCCAAGTTGAAGTACCTCAGTGCAGAGTGTATAATATGTATAATTATATTG